>JAJOZX010002035.1:125000-572500 GCA_023014485.1 Bathynomus jamesi | reverse complement strand
TGTTTACGTCATTATGAGCTCTCAGCCAATCCTAGCAAATCCTATTTATATCAACTTTCAGCTGATCAAAATCCACGCAACAAATTTCGATATATATATATATATATATATACACACCTTTGGTTTGCTTCTGCCTGAATTGTTCAGTCTGACGAAGGTCAAGCTTTTTACTCCACCTTAGACCTACAGTATAAAGTGGAATCCGAACCACGCTCCACCAGCAACACAGCGTCTTAACCACTAGGTTACCCAGGGTTACCCACTTATCTACCAACCACTTACTTTATTGTGTGGAAGGATGAACAGCTCGGTCTTGCTACGCGCCGCCTCCCGTCACCGGGTCTCGATCCCGGGGCCGATGGATTCGTAGCCACAAGGGTAACAGAACAGAAACCAATTCTCTCCTCCATCAAATCCCGCAAATGAGGCCGGATCCTAAACTTTCGTTCAAAATAGGCTCTCATAACGCTGATATATATATATATATATATATATATATATATATATATATATATATATATACTGGTCAAAAAAAGAAACGCAATTTTTGAGATTTATTATAACATGAGGACTCAGTATATAGTAAATTATCTTTACATAACAACAGTCAATAACGCGTATGGCCACCCCTAGCCACTTGGTTCCACATTCTTTGTGTCCAGTCACGGTGCTGATAGGCCCATTGCAGGCGTCGTTGCCTTCTTGCATCAGTGAGAAAGGACCTCTGTAAGGCCTGCAGGATCGGAGTCCTGCATTACGGAGTCGGTTTCTGACGGTCTGGTCACTAATTCTGTTGTTGTGGATACCAGTGTCTCTCTGGCTGTCTGACGAGCATTCCGCTGCCGATGACGCAGGTGCTGCAGTACAATGTGGCGATCCTGGCGTTGGGTCGTCACACGAGGTCGCACACGTCTTGGCAGGTCCTGAACACTTCCTGTGGCATTGTACCGTCTAACAAGCCTAGAGATTGTGCTGGGATGCACATGCATTCGTTGTGCAACTTGGACAGCAGACATGCCTGCATCCAACATGCCCAAGGCACCGACCTCTGTTGACCTCTGAGAGTCGTGGCATGCCTCAATCGCGGGAAAAAGTTTGGTTTTCTCACGGGCAGTGTGTATTCTGTGAAGTCAAGAAAAAATGCATGTCTTCATAAAGAATACATTCAATTTAATCTCTGTTTATTGTTTGTAACAAAATGGCGTCTTAGCCGGGATTAGTCAGGTTTAAAAACATGCACTAAGTGGCTTTAAAAGATTTGAACAAACATTTAACCATAATCTTGAAACTGTGATAATACCACTAAACTTAAATTTTACACCCTATGCAAGCTAATTGCGTTTCTTTTTTTGACCAGTATATATATATATATATATATATATATATATATATATATATATATAGGGTGTCCCCTATGTCTGGTTTCAGAGAAAAAGTTATTTTGGCACTGTCCTGTTATCCCGGACCCCAACAATTGTTAGGTTTAGTCGTGATATTTTTGTTAAAACTAACGGAAATATTACAACTTAACCTAACCAATCAAAAAAAAAAAAAAATATATATATATATATATATATATATATATCGGGTGGCCACAAAAAATTTTACTTAATTCAAAGTTTAATAACTGCAACAATTCAAAACTTATGCGATTGAGCTTTGGCATACATTAACAGATGGTTATAATCTATAATTGCTGGAATTTTCAAATATGTAGGTTCTATAGTTTTGTTACAGTGAACATTTAAAAGCATATGTCTAAAAATAGCATGCCGAAGAAAATGAATTTGAACTTAACAAATTTACTTAAACAAATGGTCAATGTGACCACCTCCCTGTTGGTAAACTGCCCTCAATCGCTTCTTCCACGAGGAGATGCACTTTCGAACCTCATCTAAGGTGATATCCTCCATGCTCTACTGATTTTCTCTCTTAAGTTCATCTTCGGTGAATTTGTCTTTCTGGCTGCCGTAAACCTTCACCATGAGGGAATCCCATACTGAATAGTCCATCGGATTACAGTCGGGAGACTGAGGCGGCCATTCATCCTTTTTGATGAAATTAGGGTCTCTTGCTCTAGATGATTTTGGGTCGCTCGGCTTGTATGGGCGGGTGCCCCATCTTGCTGGAAAATGTAGGCCTCATCAGGATACAGCTGACGACAATCAGGAAGTAACCCATTATCTAACAGGTTGATGTAGCGCTCAGAGTTAACTTTAGTTTCGTTTGTGGCAATAAAATGAATTCGTGTTTTCCCCTTCCATGAAATTCCCCCGATCCATTACTTTTCTGCTGAATCGTGAGGTTTCATGATAAAGCCTGGAGGGAGGAATGTCCTTTTTCCTAGAACCATAAACCCTGTCATTTTGCCTGTTTTTGGCCACCTCCAACGTGAAATCCTTTCCGTCTGTAAACACAACTTTTTGCACGTCTTCAGCTGAGTAGCGTTCATATAGGGATTTACAGCGGGTCTTTCTACGCTGTCTTACATTCTGATCACGCCGAGAAACTCGAATTCTCTTGTAGGCCTTCAATTTCAAACGTTTTACAATCCCTTGTACAGAGGAGCGAGAAATCCCAAGGTCGTACGCAATCTGTCTCTGGGAGCGATGAGTTCCTGGTGTATTCTCCTGGGATTGAATCAGTTCCTCCACGGCAACCTTATTTTCTTCTGTTGAAACACTTTTGGGCCTGCCGCTGCCGGGTTTTCTAGCTGTTGATCCAGTATCCTTTCTTATTAAGTTATAAACACTTTGACGAGTCCAGTTCTTTGCGGGGAATTCTCGGACAATCCTATTTCCATTCCAACCTTTTTCCTTGACACATGCTTCTATGATGGCTTTATCACTTTTACTTAACGTCATGCTGGCGGGGTTTTAGCGGAAAAATAAAAGAAAGCAAATTCACATTAGGTTTAGCCTATGCCAGCGCGCGTGTCATACTACGCTACATTTAGGTTTAGCCTACGCTAGCGCACGTACTGTCAGATGCACACCAGGCATGCTATTTTTAGACATATGCTTTTAAATTGTTCACTGTAACAAAACTATAGAACCTACATATTTGAAAATTCCAGCAATTATAGTTATATGCATCTGTTAATGTGTGCAAAATCTCAATCGCATAAGTTTTGAATTGTTGCAGTTATTAACTTTCAATTAAGTAAAGTTTTTTTGTGGCCACCCGATATACTGTGTATATATATATATATATATATATGATGAATAAAACCACGAAGGGAAAAGAAACACAAAGGGGTGCTCAAGCGCTTTCGTCTAATGACATCCTCAGGAACACTGGAGTGAAAGGACAGATCAAGGCAATATATAGGTTACAAAATAAATACATACATACATATTCATATATATATACACATATATATATATATTATATATATATATAATATATACATATACACATATATATAGTAAGCATAGAAAAAATTGTGGTAGGAGCAAACAACATTTGTATGGGAAATTGACACTTATAGCACTTCGCCGACATTCAATATAAATTCAAATGGCTTGTTTATGAAACAGGTCACAAAAGAATAAAGAAATAAAATAATATATAATATAAATTGAGAAAAAATTAATTACAAATAGTGCCTTAGTGATATATATGTCACAGCCTAATAACCATAAAGAAATAAACCGACAAATAAAAACCACAAATATATATATATATATATATCTGTATATATATATATTAGGGTGATGCACAAATCATGACCATCGTGGATTTTTAGGGATACCCCCTCATTTGTTCCAATTTGTCACAAAAACACCCTGTGAGAAATTCCAGGTCAAACAAACATCCAGAGGTCGCGCCCGCCAATTGAAAATTTGAAAATTACAAAAAATTAGAGTAAAATCAAATTTTTTGAATTTGTTCTTATTTTTGTTGCAGGTTTGTTGCAGGTTGCAGGTTTTGTGCAGGTTTGCTGCAGGCAGAGTGGTAGGTGATGCGTATATGAGCAAACAGCAAACAGCGTTCAAGGAAATCGGTAGCGCAGTGTGCTTGTGGCAGTGTCCGGGAGAGGTGCTATATCAGTGAGTCTCTCCGCCTCAATTTCTCTTCTATTTCCTGTATCTTAATTATGACGAAAATGAGATCAAGAAGCTCAACAGATATCTGGCTGATCGGTCAACAAATAGATAAATTGAATCAAAGTAAGCTTCCATCAAAGAAAGAAGTAATTTCCTTATTCATGAATTATAAACATGTCAAGAATAACACCGTCAGAGAAGCATTAACTTCAACCGTTAATGATGTATTGGAAGTGTGGCAGAGAGCAGGAATACCAACAACCCAGAAATGTAATGTGAAGAAATTAAATAAACTGTATGATGAGTGGCAAGGGCTGAAGAAGAGCAAAGGAAAAAAATCGAAGTGTTCGATAGAGAAAGAGAATACATGGAAAGAAAAATTGGATGGACTCTTTGATATTGCGCATGCAAATGCTAACGAGTTAATAACTATCGAAGAAGATAGAGTTTCTACGGCTACAAAGGGAAGGTCGAAAGGGTAAAATGATGGCAGTTGATAAGGATGAAGAAAAACGTCGAAAGGAAGCTGCGAAGAGACATGAAAAAATGGATAAGAAAAGGTTACGTGAATCAAGTGCATTTGATGAAACAGTTGTTCTTGCAAGCAGCAGCAGTTCCTGCAGTGATTCACCTGCATCTACGGAAGAAGAAGTACATCTGGAACAGCCCTCAACATCCAAAAGAGGCCTTCCAAGAAAAAAATTCAAGATTATGAATGAAAATCTGCTTTCCTCATTGGATGTTGCTAAGATCAGCGACCGATCAGCCTCTTTAATAATTATTCCAACGATCGCAAATGTTGGAAAAGATCCAGAGAATTACAATGTTAGCTACTCATCGATTCGCAGGGCAAGACAGAAATCAAGAAAGAAGTTCAGTGAAAACTTGAAAGAAGAATTTCAAGCTGACAAACCCTTGATTGTTCATTGGGATGGCAAACTCCTCGAAGACATTACTGGGAATGAGGTTGTTGATCGGTTGCCAGTCCTAATCTCTGGCAGTGGAGAAGATCAACTGCTTGGAGTGCCAAAAATAGATCATGGCACAGGAAAGGATACTGCAAATGCAGTACATCAGGCGATCATTGATTGGAATCTAATAGATAAGGTAAAAGGCATGTGTTTCGATACAACTGCATCGAACACAGGTCGTAAAAACGGAGCTTGTGTCCTAATTGAACAGAAAATGGAGAAAGATTTGTTGTGTGTCCTTGTCGACACCATATCCTTGAAATCATGTTGGAAGCAGTGGTATCCCCTGCATTACAGGCTTCATCAGGCCCTGACATTCAGTTATTCAAAAGATTCAAAACAAACTGGAATAAGATTAATCTAACTTCATACAATAAATTAGAAAATTATCCACAAAAGGAAAAAGAGGAAATCATCAACTTTGCAGCAAGAAAATCAATGAAGATCAACCTCGCGACGATTACAGAGAGTTATTGGAACTGACAATCATCTTGCTTGGCGGTACTCCAACGACTGGAATAAAATTCAGGAAGCCTGGGCTTATCATAGAGCCCGTTGGATGGCGAAAGTCATTTATTCGATGAAAATCTTTATGTTCAAAAGTCAGTTCAAAATAACAGCAATAGAAGAAAGAAATCTAAAAAATTTGTTGGTTTTCTGTTTCAATTTACATTAAGCATTGGTTTTCAGCACCCTGCGCAGCAAGTGCTCCACGAAATGATCTGAGTCTTCTCAAGAATCTTCACAGCTACAAAAGCACAAATGAACAACTAGCAAATGCTGCTTTAGAAAAATTCAAGAATCATTTGTGGTATCTCTCAGAAGAGTTGATCGCATTGGCTTTCTTTGATGATAAAATCAGCTTTGACACCAAAAGAAAAATGAAGGAGGCTCTTACAAAATCTTCGGAGCCAGATCCTCCAAAGAAGACACAAATAGACATCAAAACTATTGACAATAAGCAGCTTGAAGATTTTGTAACTGCTAACACAAAGTCCTTCTTCAGTATACTCGGATTGTCTTCAACGTTCTTGAGCAAACCAGTAGAAGATTGGCTTCTCGATGAGAGTTATTGGGTTGCAAAGAACGTAGTGAATCACATGAAAGTTGTTAATGATATTGCTGAAAGAGGAGTGAAATTGATTGAAGATTATAACAAATTAATTACCAATGATGAACAACAGAAGCAATATCTACTGCAAGTTGTATCAAATTATCGGAAGAAGCTTCCGGACAAAACTAAGAAAACTCTCGTATCTTTGACGCAACAGTAAAATTTACGAGTATATCCATTCTATGTATCTATTGTAAATATCTATTGTATTGTATCTGTTTTATGAACAAATGGAAAAGAGGAAGGTGGTATGATAGGCCTCCTGGGGAACTTCCACTCAAAAAAAAAGTAACGTGACGCTTGCTGTACCTCCTGGGTGTCATGGAAATCAGCAAATTTTCAAATGGCGGGCGCGACCTCCAAATATTCGAATTTTGACCCGAAATTTCCCCAGGATCATTTTTCCATCAAATCAAACCAAATGAGAGGGTATCTCAAAAATTTGAACCAAAAAATTTTACTCCCCAACTTTTGCATCACCCTAATATATATATATATATATATATATATATATATATATATATATAGTAAGTAAGAAACATTGTGGGAGGATAAACACATTTGTATGGGAAAATGACACTTTTAGCACTTTGGCCGACCTTCAATATAAATTCAAATGGCTTGTTTATGGAACAGGTCACAAAAGAATAAAGAAATAAAAATATAAATATAAATAGATTGATCAGTTTCGACGTTTGTTCAGTTCACAAAGTGCCGATTGATGATATGCTTGACTTTCTCGCCCGAGAATTACATAACTATGATCTACCATTACCTGCACACACTGTTTTGGAACTTATTAAGCTTTGTATCAAGGATTGTAAATTCACTTTCAATGGCGAGCATTATCAACAAGTTTTTGGGATGGCCATGGGCAACCCTTTGTCGCCCCTTCTCTCCAATATTTATATGGAGTTTTTTGAAATTACTTACATTCCGAGAATCCTGGGGGTTGGCATCCCTTGGTTGCGGTACGTCGACGATATTTTGTGTATCTGGCCCATGAATCGTGACCTGGATGACTTCCTCCTTCAGTTAAATGACCAAGTCCCCTCCATTAAATTTACTTTAGAAGTGGAACAAGACAACTCAATCCCGTTTTTGGATGTGCGTGTTCACTGTTCATAGGGATAGCCCGGGTTTTAAGTTTAGTATCTATCGGAAAAAAACAAAATTTGTCCTACGTACACTTTTACTCTGGACATGACACCCCTATTAAAAAGGCCATATTTTCCTCAATGTTTCTCCGCGCTCTTAGGATCGCCAGTCCGGAATACATCGATGCCGAATTGGAAAATATCAACGGTATTGGAAGTGAGTTGTGTTACCCATCTGCGTTCATGGAATCTTGTCTTAATAAGGCTAAACGAACCTTCTATCGTGTGAATAACAACACTCGCACCTTGTCAAAGAATATTTTAGTACTTCCATTTTTCCCGGGCTTCTTAGGCATTGCTAATGTACTTAAACTTTTGGATATCAGTGTAGTTTTTTCATATAACAATATTGTGAAAAACATCATAGTAAAATAACCCTACCAATAATTTAGGCATTATCTATAAAATTGGGTGTAAGCAATGTGATTCCTTTTACATAGGTCAGACGGGAAAGGATTTGCAAACGCGTGTAAAACAGCATCAATATTCCGTTAGAACGGGACAGTTGTCCAGTGCCCTTTTTGTCCATTTGTCAGAGTTATCCCATTGTATTGATTGGAATAATGCTTCAGTTTTGTTTCACTCTAGCAACATTGTTAATAGAAATATTCTTGAGTCGGCTATAATTCAACTTACAATAACCTTAACATGAGTAAAGGTCTGTTTCAACTCGATCCCGTTGCTCTGAATTCCTTCAGAATGGATTTAAACAAAAAGGGCAGGTTGTTAAATCTTTGGTAAAATTTGTTTTTGTCTTTGTTTCCTTATAAATCTGTAGGTTTCTCTTACAATTTTATTTTTCAATTTTTTGCTGTATGCGTATGTATGTGAGTATGTGCGTGGTCATTGCAGTTAAATGTGTGTGTATGTATATGTGTATATGTTATATGTATATGTATGTATGTATGTATGTTTGTGTATATATATACGTATATATGTATATATGTGTATGTACCTTACCTTACAAAGGTTCTGCGCGATGATTTCTCATTTCGCGAAGGTCAAGCTTGTATGTGTATATATATATATATGTGTGTGTGTGTGTGTGTGTTTGTATATATGTACGTATATGTATATATATTTGGTTATGCGGGTATACATGTGTAGTTGTATTATTTGTAATTTTTTCAATTTATATTTATTTCTTTATTCTTTTGCGACCTACCGTTTTTCAGACATAATTATAAAACAAATCTTTGGTAATTTTTTCCCTTATGCATATATATATATATATATATATTCTGTATATATTGCGTTTATATTTCGTATATATACCGTATATGTTGTATATATTTTTATGGTTCTTTATATATCATCTAAGCATTTTGTTTTCAATTTATATTTACTTGTACTTTTTTATTCGTTTGTGACCATAATATGCATGATTCAAACAATAACTAAAAAACCTTTGGTAATCTTTCCCTTATAAATTGGTGTGCCTCTCTTAAAATTTATTTTTCAATTTATTATTATTTTTTATTATTTTTAAATTTTTTATTTTTTTGTTTATTTCTTTGTGACATATACCGGGTGCGGCAAAAATAACGCCCTTTTTAGTTTATTCTCTTTTATTGAAGGAAATAAATCAATTACAGCATTTTAAGAGAAATAATAAGGTTTGGGTATATCAATTTGGCATCATCTATTAAATTGATGGTAAACTTCCCTTTTGAGCTTGAATTTGTAGACTCCACTTACAATTTTTGTTTTTTTATCTGTTGGTTTATTTCTTTATGGTTATTTAGGCTGTGACATATATATCACTAAGGCATTATTTTGTAATTTTTAATTTATTTTTTTTCTTCCAATATTTATATTTATATTTTTATTTCTTTATTCTTTTGTGACCTGTTCCATAAACAAGCCATTTGAATTTATATTGAATCAGCCAAAGTGCTAAAAGTGTCATTTTCCCATACAAATGTGTTTATCCTCCCACAATTTTTCTTTACTTACTATATATATATATTGTGTGCATATATATATGTGTGTGTATATATATATATATATTATTATATATTTATTTATTGTTTTTTATTTGTCGGTTTATTTCTTTATGGTTATTTAGGCTGTGACATATAACACTAAGGCACTATTTTGTAATTAATTTTTTCTCAATTTATATTTATATTTATTTTTATTTCTTTATTCTTTTGTGACCTGTTTCATAAACAAGCCATTTGAATTTATATTGAATGTCGGCCGAAGTGCTATAAGTGTCAATTTCCCATACAAATGTTGTTTGCTCCTCCCACAATTTTTTCTATGCTTACTATATATATGTATAATATATATATATATATATGTATATATATATATATATATATATATATATAATGAATATGTATGTATGTTTATTTTTTGTAACCTATATATTGCCTTGATCTGTCCTTTCACTCCAGTGTTCCTGAGGATGTCATTAGACGAAAGCGCTTGAGCACCCCTTTGTGTTTCTTTTCCCTTCGTGGTTTTATTCATCATAAATATTTTTCACGTGTCACTTTCGTGAAATAATTTTCATATATATATATATATATATATATATATATGCAAATAACTGCAATGACCGCGCAGTATATAAATGAATAGAAACGACATAAGTATTAAGGAACGTTCCTTAATACTTATGTCGTTTCTATTCATATATATATATATATATATATATATATATATAAAATTTGGTTCTACATAATTTAGGACCGTCACATTATTAGTTAGAATTTAGGACCGTAAAAGTGCGGATATCCTGGGGTCCGGGATACCAGGAAAGTACCTTTATTTTAAATTAAATTTACAAAAGTAATACATTAAAACTAAAACAAATGTTCAAAGTGACGTCTTGTTTTGGGACCTTGATGATCACTATCAATAGAATTGGAATTAAAATTTAAAAACAAAATTACAGGAATTAAACAGTTTATAAAAATCGAACACAAAAAAGTAAGGGATCACCTGAAGATCAGGGCCCCCAGCCTCAATTACCAAATGATATCTTCGTTAAAACTAACGAAAACATCACGACTTAACCTAACCAATCGTCAAGGGCGTACAGTTGACCTAACGTCCTAACCAGTCATTCAATTTAATTTATTATATTTTGTACTGTAAAGCAAAAAAGAAGAATACATTGGGTCTGGGGGTTTTTTGCGTGTATTTTCGGTGTATTATACATGTAAAATATCAAAAATACACCTTGAAATTTGAATCAACATGTACTATTATACCTAAATAATAATTGATAAGAGTAAAGAATTATCACAAAACAAATTCAGCCTCCAGGTAAAATCTTTTATTAAAAAAAATATATATAATTTTGAAAATACACCTAAAATTTGAAACATTCAGTGTATCATACATCCAGACATTTAAAAATTAAAAAAACAGCATGAGGGCCCTGATCTTCAGGTGATCCAAAGTAAATAATGGAAATCAGTACTTAAGAAGACTATAAAAATTACCTGAATTACGATATATTGAGAGGGTGGGCGGATTTGTTATTAATGTTTGGGCGATATCCTATTTTGGCGTCCCAAATTATTTAACCAACCAGTTAGGTCAACTGTACGCCCTTGACGATTGGTTACCTAGGTTAAGTCGTGATAATTTCGTTTAAACTAACGAAAATATCAAGACAACCTAACCAATCATCAAGGGTGTACAGTTGACCTAACCGGGCAGTCAATTAACCTAATTAACATAAACAAGTAATTTGAAAGTGTTGGAGTGCTGTTTATTTTTGGTTGATTGAATAATTTGGGATGCCAAAATAGAATACTGCCAAATTTGGTTTAAGTTTATAGATAAATATAAATGGATTCAATTATCCGCAAATCCAGTTCACCACTTACTGTAGCTAAAATTTTGAAATCATCTCTTGAAAGTCTCGAATCACACCTCTTAACATGATCTTTAACAACACAGGGGTCCGGCTTGCACAGTAACTGGTTAGTTCTAGACTACCTTTCGGCATGCTGATCGCAACGAGTCTGCACCATTTGTTTAGCTGAACTTACGTAAGATGTGCCATTACAATGTGCGCAACTGAATAAATAAACGACTGACACGCATTCCGGAAGGCATTCTTCTACTCATGAATTTAAACAATGACTCTAATGTGAAATTATTGTACGAAGGCCACTCAATATATTTTGCCCCCCCTTTTTTTTTTTTTTTTCCTTTCCAAGTTTTCTTGCAAGTTCCAGAAATTTTGTACACAAGTAGTTACGTACCTTTTTTAAAGGTTTTTATTTTTCCACACAGTCTCCATCCTTTTTCACAGCTTTCCTCCACCTCGAAACAAGGGCCTTTATTCCTTGCTGGTAAAAGTCTGCTGGGTTCCGCTGGAACCACCCCTTAACCTCCTCAACAACCTCATCGTCACTCTGAAACTTTCTTCCACAAATAGCATCCTTCATTGGCCCAAACAAATGGAAGTATGAAGGTGCCAGATCTGGGCTGTATGGAAGGTGGGGTAACACAGTCAAGCGCATTTTTGTGATGGCCTCTCTTGTTTACAAACTTGTGTGTGGTCTTGCGTTATCGTGCAAAAGGACGACATCTTCCAGTTTTGTCTCCGGTCGAACTCGCTTTATACGTCTCTGGAGTCTCTGTAGGGTAGCAATATATGCCTCTGAGTTGATTGTTTGTCCTTTCTTCATAATGTCCACCAGAATCACCCCTTTCATGTCCCAGAAGATGGTGGCCATAACCTTGCCTGCAGAGGGAGCCATTTTGAATTTTTTTTGCGTGGGGAGTCTGCATGATGCCGCTCCGTGGATTAGCGTTTTGTTTCAGGTTCAAAGTGGTGTACCCAAGTCTCATCCCAGTCACAATTCGTGAAAGGAAGTCATCCCCTTCTGTCTCATATCGAACCAACAACTCGGAAGCAATTTCTTTTCTTTGGGCTTTGTGATCTTCAGTCAGTTCGCGAGGAACAAACCGTGAACACACTGAGTATCCCAGTTCCAGAATTATCGTATTCACACTTCCTTCACTAATTCCTAGCTCCAGTTATAGCTCCTTGTATGTGACGCGCCGATTTGATCGAATAATGCTGTTAGCAAGTTACACAGTGTGAGATGTCACAGCCGATGCCGGGCGACCGCTGCGTGGCTCATCATCGAGGCTGGCTCTCTTCCTCTCTCCGATGTTCTCACACGTTTAGACCAGCGTCCAACTGTGCTTCGATCAAGAACAGCATCTCCGTAAACGTTTTGTAGACGTTTGTGAATATTTCCAACTGTTTCCTTATCTGCGGTTAAGAACTCTATAACAGCTCTCTGTTTACGACGCACATCACTGTCAAACGCCATTTTCGAAACTGCGTTAACCATCGATTTTATACAAGGGGAGGTAAATATTGGATTTTACTCCCAGTCTGGTTTTATAATGAGAGCAAACTTTTCTGGTAAATTTTGAGGTGCTTTGCACGAATCTGCCATTGGTTTCCTGTGTAAATGCGTAGTTTTTGAGATATCGTAACATAAACATAGGATATGTTTATGTTACGAGATCTCGTAAACGACGCATTACCACAGGAAACGTACTAAACACCTCAAAATTAACCAGAAAAGTTTGCTCTCATCATTTTCGTTTAAACTAACGAAAATATCACGACTTAACCTAACCAATCATCAAGGGCCTATAGTTGAAAACATCCAATGCTTTGTCTTCATCTAGGGCACATGACGAATCAAGTCCTCAAAGTCGAAATTACATGAACGGCTCGTCATAATTCTATCGCAAACACCACCAAACTGAATCCAATTAGAATAAAAACTAGCCCGAACAGAAAACAAAGTCGCCAGAGTAGCGAAAAAAATAGCCAAATGAGGAAAAATATTTTATGAAAAAAAGTACATTTGAACAAATTTGCACAAGATACCTATATATTTTTTTAGTCAGTTTTTAATGGCAATTCAATATATAGTACTTATTCAACTGCTTGTGACTGGGAGTAAAATCCAATGTTAATCGAAGGGGAGGTTCAAACTGGAAAAATCTGGTTATGTAAAGCGCAGAAAGTTCAAACTCATGGCCCGAAAGACATTTCAGCCCCCATGGCTTATTATTTTGTTGAGAAAAAAGGATGGGGCAAAATATATTGAGTGCCCGTAGTAATAATAACAGCTAGTAATATATTAGGTTAGGCTAATAATTCACTGGCCAACAAAATGAAACTTTTTTTCTCATCACAAACATGATCACACTTTTCTTAATGCATTTTTCGCGCGGATTCCGAATCTGTTTTTTTTTTGTTTTCTAGCACGTATAGTTATATAGATACACTGGTTTTGATATTTTTAAGTTTTTGATATTGCTATAAGAAAATTTATGGATGTATAGATCACACTTAGGAATGCTAAACAACAAATACATCATATACCTTATAGTTAATTTGTCCTTATTCAATGTACTTATAAATAAAGAATATATACATTATTTTATTAAAAGCGCTGCGAGTGTGATTTCCTTTTGTAAATTTGGCCTGGATTGTCACGATACAGCATCCAACAATGGTCCGCCATCATGCTTTCATTCCAATATCCTTGGTAGCGCTTCTCCATCATCTGAATATCTTGATGGAAGCGCTCTCCTTGCTCGTCACTCACTGCACCAAGGTTTTCAGGAAAGAAATCTAAGTGGGAATGCAGGAAGTGAATTTTTAACGACATTCGACACTCCATTTCTTTGAAGGCATCAAGGAGGTTCTTGACTCCATCCTATACGCAGGTGACTTGTTGCTTCCAAAAAGTTTTCACATATCCATTTGAACGCCAGCCAAGCCTTCAATTCCAGCCGACTTAGGACTTAGGACTTTTTCAAATTCAGTGTCATTCAAAACCTCCCTTATTTGTGGCCCAACAAAAATTCCTTCCTTCAATTTTGCTGCAGTAACCTTCGGAAATTTCCTTGAAAGGTATTGGAACCCTTCAGAATTGACTTTACCCATTGCTTTAACAAAATTCTTCATTAAACCAAGTTTAATGTGAAGAGGTGGCAGATAGATCTTTTGGGGATCCACTAAAGGGACAGACTGGACATTGCTTATCCCTGGGACATATGTATACCTAAGTGGCCAGTCACTTTTGGTGTAATGTTCTATAGTGGCGCGACTGTCCCACAGGCAAAGGAAACAACAAAATTTTGTGAATCCTGACTGCATACCCATAAGCATTCCTATAACTTTTAGATCTCCACAAACATTCCATTGATGACTGTCGTATTTGATTGCCTTAAGTAGTATATCCATATTGTCATATGTCTCTTTAGATGGACGGAATGGGCAATGGGGATGGATGGCATTATATTACCATTATGCAAAAGAACTGCTTTCAGGCTTCTCTGCGACGAATCAATAAAGAGGCGCCACTCAGATGCCACATACGTCTGAGATATGGCTGTAAATAGTCCATTGATGTCATGGCAATAACAGAGAGGACCGTCTACTGAAAAGAATGCTGTTAATTCAAAATTCCGCTTTCGGTAGTAACTAATACGAACATTGTTCTCAAGTAAATTGTTCTCCTTTAGTCTTGAGGCGAGAAGCTCTGATTTCTCTTTAGGCAGCGATAAGTCTCTAACAAGATCATTCAACTGTCCTTGGGTTAACTTTTTAGGCTCTAAATGTCTACCTTCAAAAGTGTACTCTGGTTCTGTAGATGGTCCGGAAACGCCAGTTGCACCTTCATCACTTTCCATGTCATCTATGATAGAATCTAGCCTATCACTTGGGGGAATTGGAATGGGCAATGTTTCATCATGTTTTACTGGTCTACGTGCTGAATCCAAGTTTGGATATACAATCTGGTGTTTGTTCTTGGCAGAAAACCCCATTAAGTTCACACTACAAAAATAACAGTCTTCATGATGATCTCTCGGCTCCCTCCATATTATGGGTATGGCAAATGGCATTGAAGCTTTCTTTTTTGTTAAGCCAATCACGTAATCCATTTGAACAGCCAGAACAGATTTGATGTGGCGCCCATGGTTTATCTTGGTCACCTAGATGGCAACCAAAGTATAGCTTGTATATTTTCTTAATGTCGGTTGTAATACTCGTCGCTGTGTTTTAGTTGTCAACTGGCCGCATACGAAACAGAACTTGTCGGGGTCATTCTTACATTGTCGAGGCATGTTGATTGACCTGAGCAAACTATAAATTCAAAAAAAATGTACACCAACTTGACACAACAAGTTCTTGGACTGGATTGATCTTTTAACACACAAAGCACGGCGTTGTTGCCTGAATCACAATGCTGCTAGACGTAAAAGCTCACACCTGAAATACATAAGATGTATAAGATAATTGAAGTAAATAAGATGAATAAACTAAAAAAACAATAAAATAAACACAATCAAATGTTGAAATATTAGTATTTTGCCTATTTAAAATGGTTAAATCTGTGTAGTTATATATATGCCTTCATCTTGAAAACTATACGTGCTAGAAAAAATCTGAATGCAGTTTTGGAATCAGCGTGAAAAATGCTATCCAGCCACCACAAATTTTACTCTGATGAAAAATCTTTGTTGACCAGTGTAATTATAGGGTGTCTCCGAACTGCGTCCGTATTCTGGATTTTTTTTTTTTTTTTTTTTTTTTTAGGAAAGCAAATTCGCGAATGACTTTTATTGACCAACTACCAACTATATGTACTAACCACAAATGGGCAATTCCAATTTTGGAATTTTTTTTTTTTTGGCCGGACCGGAAATACAAGAGATTAAATTCGATTAAATTCGATTATCTTAGGGTAAGCGATGAAATTCATATACATTGTATAATGTATATACCCGTCCCCCACCCTTCCATAATGAGGGATTATCTGACACTCAGATTACTAACTAATGAGTGATCTGATTGGAATTACCAGAAATGTCAGATAATTATTAAAATAAGCGCACACTATTTACAATATTCAGAACTCTTCAATTTTTTTAATTGAATGCATTTGAAAATGAAGTGTAAAGATAAGAAGGATCTTTTCGGTTTGACGGTCTGTATTATTTTTTAACATTACTTGTTTTTTATTGTTCAGTTTTAATCGAGGATTTAAAAAATAACATTCATGTTTTAGAGAAACAAATAGTGAGGCAGTTATGCATTTCAGTTTAGAGAATATCATATGCGCTTTAAGATTCCAAAATCCCTGAAAGTTTTAGGTCAACTGTACGTTCATGACGATTGGTTAGGTTGTCATGATATTTTCGTTTGTTTTGACAGTAAACTAACGAAAATATCATTACTTAACCTAACCAATCGTCAAGGGCGTCCAGTTGACCTAACTGGGCATTCAGTTAACCTAACCAGTAACCAGTTGGTAGAGTCTAGAATTTGACCGTCCCGTAGCCATGACTCGTTTTTTTCCGCCGGCCGTCAAACCAAAAAGATCCCAATACAGTTTAAAAATATATATTTTAAATTTGTTAAATGGCATATAACTGCCTCACTATTTGTTTCTCTAAAACATGAATGTTATTTTTGAAATCCTCGATTAAAACTGGACAATAAAAAACAAGTAATGTTAAAAAATATTACAGGCAGTCAAACCGAAAAGATCGGATAAAAACTATAATTACTGACCATAGAAACTGTCGGAAGTGGCTATTTTAAATCTTATGGAAAATGTAAATATAGCTAAGGAGAACAAAGAAATAATTATATCAATATTTATGGATTTGAGTAAGGCGTTTGATGTAATAGACCATAATATTCTACTTAATAAATTATATTGTTACGGCTTTAGAGGAGCAATCAGTGATTGGTTTAAAAGTTATTTGTCCAATAGATATCATTTTGTATCAGTAAATAAGGTTGGCTCAACTAAAGCGCTTGTCAAACATGGTGTGCCACAGGGCTCAGTTCTGGGTTCACTGTTATTTTTATTATATATAAATGACCTTCCACGTTCATCTGATATACTGAACTTCATAATGTTTGCAGCTAATACAAAGGTCTCTTTCTTGCAAAGATGTTAATACAGCTAAGAATATATTTCATTCAGAATTCATCACTGTAATGAAATGGCTGACCACCAATAAACTCTTCCTAAATATCAGTAAAACAAATTTCATGATTTTTACTAATAAAAGAAATGTATATCTTGATGAACTTAATGTTAATGAAATCTCCATAAAGGAGTGTACTGTAACAAAATTTCTCGGTGTAATGCTAGATAAGAATTTGCAATGGAATGATCATGTAAATTATATCGCGAAAAAGATTTCAAGGAGCGTTGCCATAGTGTTTAAACTTAGGAATGTAGTCCCTAAACAAGTTTTATTGACTATCATACTCTTGTTCTTCCTAATATAACATACTGCACTAGGGTGTGTCAATTTTAGTAAAGTCAACAATTCAAAAACTACTAATGCTCAAATGATGTCATTATCTAGCAAACTTAGAAATATCTTTAGTGTTGTTTAAAAAAGCCATTTACCTACTTATATTTGACCATAAAGGTTTGAAATATAACCTAAATATGACTGTAGCATCGTATATCAATGTGCCATTGATATGTGTGGTCAACTTTGGTTATTTTTGGTGTGCAGTATGGTTTCTAAGTTTCACATAGTCACAAATGCTGGAGTTTTGATTGTGAATGCATATGTTTTCCCTCCTTTTTGACAATTTTGATTACTTCGTAATGTAAATATTGTGTAATTCAAATTATTCGAAATGTGGTGTGAGACCCAAACTTTCTGTATATTTTGATATGATAGATATATGAAATTGTCATTACTTTCAATAATTAAATCTTGTACCTATAACAACACAACCTTTTATCTGAGCTTGTAGGAAGATATTAAGAATTTCAATTAACTTAATTTTATGTAATCATAATCAGTAGGCCTATCCAAATTTCAATGACATTTCTTTTGTTCACAGGTCCACAGGATGAGTCAAAGAAATCAGAACCCGAAGCAAATCAAGTTGTCACCCAAGTCATTTGGTGGGGACTGGGAGGGAACTTCCCCTGCTGAGCTGCCCACAGCCAGAGATCTGCTGAGGTATGGTTTGTTGATGAGAGAGATGAGTGAGGAAGACAGGAGGAATTACCCAGTTAATGACCTGATTAACAACGGCATTGTTCCAGAGCTACTGGCTCAGTGGAGAAAGGCCAACGCTCTATTCACAGGACCTGTAACCAACACTGAGGTCAGGATCATGGGCTAAAGTGAAGGCACTGTGGGATGAGGCAGTGAAGGTGTCCATTGGCAATGTGAAGCTAGAGGTCAAAGATAGGTTCATGATGAAACTGGACAAATTGGTGGACATCCTGACCTGTCACTGTGTGATCAGGAGCTGCAGTGAACTTGGGTGCAACCCTGTCTGCAACACTGAGGTTCACATTGACTGCAGCTGCAGGAGCGAGCAGAAGATACCAGTGCAGGAGCTTGCCTTCATTAAAGGTCAGAGAGAAAAGGTGGGCAGTGTGGGGGCACACCAGATGGGTCTAGCTGATCACCCTGAAACCAGGAGACTGGAGATGGAGTTGGAGGAGACTGGAGATGGAGTTGGAGGAGACTGGAGATGGAGTTGGAGGAGACTGGAGATGGAGTTGGAGGAGACTGGAGATGGAGTTGGAGGAGACTGGAGATGGAGTTGGAGGAGACTGGAGATGGAGTTGGAGGAGACTGGAGTTGGAGGAGACTGGAGATGGAGTTGGAGGAGACAGGAGATGGAGTTGGAGGAGACTGGAGATGGAGTTGGAGGAGACTGGAGATGGAGGAGACTGGAGATGGAGGAGACTGGAGATGAGGAGACTGAGATGGAGGAGACTGGAGATGGAGGAGACTGGAGATGGAGGAGACTGGAGTTGGAGGAGACTGGAGATGGAGGAGACTGGAGATGGAGGAGACTGGAGATGGAGTTGGAGGAGACTGGAGTTGGAGGAGACTGGAGAGATGGAGGAGACGGAGATGGAGGAGACTGGAGATGGAGTTGGAGGAGACTGGAGTTGGAGGAGACTGGAGATGGAGGAGACTGGAGATGGAGGAGACTGAGATGGAGGAGACTGGAGATGGAGGAGACTGGAGATGGAGGAGACTGGAGATGGAGGAGACTGGAGATGGAGGAGACTGGAGATGGAGTTAGAGGAGACTTCATACCAGAGGCTGCGACAACTTCTTCCTTGCCTGTGGCTAAGAAGAAATACAACACTGAGGATATCACCAACATAGCTCTGGCTAGCTTGAGACATCACACTGGGCTGAGAGAGAGAGTGCAGAGATTGCCACTGTTGCCTGGATTGATGCTGGTCTTATCACAGAGTATCACAGAGTTTGACACAGCACTGGTGATTGACCACAACAAGGTGAGGAGGGCTCAGGAGAGACTGACTAAGGAGCTGGTCAAGAAGTTTGATGATTAGATTACGAAAAATGGCATCACCTGTATCTTCTTTGATGGGAAAAGAGATGACACCAAAGTGATGATGGAAGCTGAGGGCAGTGACAGGCAGTTTCCTGGCCTCATTAAGGAAGAACACTACACAGTGTGCAATGAACCAGGTGGGAAATATTTGTGGCATTTTGTACCAGAGGAAGCTGCAGAAGAAGAAGTCATGCTGAGGTCATTGCTGATCATCTAGTGAACTGGCTGAGAGAGAGGAGCAGACCAGACCCTTTTGACCATAGGAGGTGACAATACTAATGTGAATACTGGCTGGGAGGTAGTAATGCATTATGTGGAGGCCAAGCTTAGCAGGAAATTGGTGTGGATTGTCTGTGACTTGCACACTGGGGAGCTGAGTCTCAGACACCTGGTGACTGCACTGGATGGCAAGACATTGAGCAACAACAAGTGGTCTGGGCCCCTAGGGAAGATGTTAGAGACTGCCACTGAGCTGGAGATCAACCCAAACTTCGAGGATCATTGTTGGTCCTCCTCTACCGCATCTCAGTCAGGAGGTAGTCAAGGACCTCAGCACAGACCAATCATATGGCTACAGAATCATCACTGCCATCAGATCGGAAGAGGTACTGTACCTCAGAGCAGGGCTGTGGAGTCGGAAGACCAAGCCTCCGACTCCGACTCCTAGAATTTTAGAAGGGCCGACTCCGACTCCGACTCCTGCCTCTAAATAATAATATAAAATATACTTTGATTATATTAACCCAGAATGGCATTTCATCACTACCAAGTGAATCATCAGGCTACTGGTTTTTATTACTATCTTTCTCAATGACAACTTCTAAAATTTTGGGATGGAAACGCTGCAAATGTCTTTTCAAATTTGATGCTCTGGTTGGTGCATTTTTATCAGAGCCAGTAAAACCACTGATTTTTGCTTCACATAATTTTTCATCATCATCATCTTCTATCATACACTGACACACGAAATGTTTCCCATCTGTGGTTATTGTAAAATATTCAAAAACTGCAGACTTTGTTGGAAGTGTCTTTGCCATTGTGAAAGGGGTTTTAGACTTGAAAGTTAAAAACTTGTGAAATTTAGAAAGAACTCGAAATTAAATAAGCATTAAAAATAAAAAATATTATCTGAAAAGAAAAAATGAATTAATGGCATTAGTGTCTGAAATGGAAAACATTGTGTTTATTATTTAAGTGGTTTAACCACCATAGCTGCCAGTGATATCACACAAAAAACATATTTTATTAAAATTTATATTGAGGTCGGAGTCGGTACATTTTTACCGACTCCGACTCCAGCACCACCAAAATTGCTTCCGACTCCGACTCACGACGACTCCACGACTCGACTCCACAGCCCTGCCTTAGAGTCTAGCTCTCCTGGAGATTGGGCCAGTCTGTCACAGTAGGCGGGTCACTGGGTCACCATGCTCTAAGGTTCTGCAGATTGTGGATTTCCAAACATGGGCTGAAGGGTAGGAACCTGAAGAATCTGAGGATAATTGTGGAACTCATAGTGGGAGTCTACATGCCAAACTGGTTCAACATCAAGTTAAATCACAGCTGGGCGGAGGGACCCAGGCATGTACTGTACCAGCTGGAGCTGCTCAGAAGTCAGGAGGAGGTGGTGATAGGAATAGTGATGCCTACAGTGAAGAGATCAGCCTGGTATGCACACTCTGAGGCTGTGCTCCAGGCCATGCTGTACAGTGAGGTGGAGGAGAGGAGGAGGGAGGCAGTGAAGAGGATACTGGAAATCAGAGGTGAAGGAGATGAGGACACACAGGTAGGAGACTGCAGTGTCAGACCCAGGAAGACTCCTGACATCAACCCAGATGCCACCAAACTCTCGGAGCTTATTGACGAACTCTGGCGTGACTGAGCCTCCTCTGACCTGCTCCCTCACCACTGCTGTAATCAACGAGTTTCTGGATAGACCAATGGAAGTTCCTGCATGGCCCTCACACACACAGTCAGTAGAGAGGTGTGTAAGGATGACAACTGAAGTAGCACAACATGTTTACTCACAAGAGAGGAGGGAGGCGTACATCAGTAGCCAGGTGGCCAGTAGGGAGCTCATGTCCAGGAACAAGAACAAGGCAGACATGGCATCCTTGGCAAAGTTCAAGAAACCTATCCATATTTCTAAGTTTTAATATTGAAATACAATCAAAATGTCTTTAATTGTATGTAATGTATGTAAAATGTAGTTATATACAATAAAAAAAATACTTGCAAAAATTGCTGATTTTTCGTAAACTTCAACTTCAATATAAGTAGCTAGGAGTGGTCAAATCTGGATTTTAAGCCATATTTCGATTTAGCACAAAAGTGCATCATTTGGTCACTAGTAGTCTTTGTAAATCTAAAGATTTCACTTTGCTGGCTAAAATTGACACCCTAATACTGCACCCCTTATTTGGGGAAACTCTGCTAACAACGCATTAAATGGTATCTTGTCATCCAAAAACGAGCAATAAGGTTATTATCTGATGCTGATTTCCTTGATCACTCTAGTGCATTATTTAAAGAGCTAAATCTACTAAAGCTCAACGATATAACCAAACTGACCCATTTTATTTTTATTTACAGGTGTAAGAACAAAATCATTAATTTGCAATGGGTAAGTAGATATTTTGTAACTCATCAAGAAATCCACTCGTATCAGACCAGAAATAGATCAAAGCTTGTTATATCTCAATTTAGATTTTCTTTTCATCTCAAAAACTACCCATTTTGGTATTTCTTTACTATTACACCGGTATCCGGTAGAAAGTTTTAAAAGCTGGTTTTTAATGTTTTTCAATGTGCTGAATTCAAAAATGATACTCATTTCCGTGTATTTCTGGGTATTTTTTAAAATTATAATTTTGGATAACGTTAGGGGTTAGGTTAAGTTTGCTTAGGTTGTTTTAGGTTCGGCCAATTTTGAAGGTGAAATTTGTTTTTCCTATGGTTTTTGATGTGTTTATATTAATCTGACTTTCAAAATCTTCGGAAACCACTCGTTTTTGCGATTCTCCCCACCCAAAAACTCCCGGTTCCCACTGGGGGTCCCCCAGGTAAAAAAGGATAGAAAGTTTTAAAAGCTTTAAGCTTCAATAACTAACAAATCATTTGCAACGGAAATGAGTATAATTTTTTAATTCAGCACATTGGAAAACATTGCAAACCAGCTTTTAAAACTTTCTACCGGAGACCGGTGTAATAGTAAATATTTACCCCTATTTTCATTGGATTGAAACTATGGAATGACTTGCATGCCGATATAAAAAATATTGTGAATGTAAATTTGTTTAAAACCAAGTTGAAATCCTGATTAATAATGGCATACGAACAAAAATCTAGGATTAATGTCCACTAATATTGTTTAATATTGTCCATTAATATTGTTTAATATTGTAATACATGTTTCAACTATTAATACTACTTATTTACTTATTTATTTATTTATTATTATTATTAATTAATAACAACTAGCTGCTTACTTTTAATAAGAGCCCAGTAAAGCCTAAAGCTTAAGGGCCAAATTAAATAAAATAAATAGTAAAGCTTCAAAAAAAAAAAAAAAAAGTCTATGGAAACTGATTATTTCACAAATCACAGAATTTTACTTACTAATTTTTAAATAATATATAAACTGTAAAAAACGCAAAACTTTTATAACTCGTTACTGAATAATTACGAACTGCACTGCTTTAGTAACGTAAGCACACATCCATCTTGCGAGAGGGATATACATCCTTAAACTACATCCAACGAAAATACAAATACCACTATTATTTTTTTAAAATAAAAAAACCATTAAACCACCCAACACAATATAAGCCTTTTATATGAACGGTGAATAAAATGGAATGAACATAATAACCCATAATGTTTCGCTTCTAATAATTGAACCCCCCAGAAAATAGATATAATTTCCTTCCAGATAACTGAAACTTTTTAAAATCGAGCGAAACTTTTTGAATTTTATTCTAACGTAATATGGTATATTTTGAAACGCTTATTTCCACAATGAAATTAACTTCATGTAACTTACTCGATACTTCAAATGAACAGTAACCTTACCGTTAGTTTATGGTGGCAAATAGTAGTTAAGTACTTAGCTATTAATTACATTTACACAAAAAAATGTCTTAAAGTTAAAAGTAATTGTGAGATTCCAACTAGTAATTTATTTTATGGGTGTGGGGAAGATATTGAATGTTTCTTTCCAAGTTTAATTTGTCAGTTTTATGAATAGAGTTTATTTTTCAATACAAAATTTAAAGAAATATGTTTTTTTAATATATAATTTATTTCTGAATTTATTCTAGATATAATTTATTTTAGAATTTAATGATTCAAAGATTCATGTATATTTCATGAATGAACCTGATGCTTAATTTGTGTAATTTTCGAAGACAGATATTATATTATGTACTGCAAAAGGAAGGGCAAAATTACATTCACAAAGATAAAATTGGTTGGTTAATGGGGGTTGTTTGACCTCCTTCGCAACATCTAAGGTCATATGACGGAGGGGACCTACGGCTTTATGTGAGATCCGAACTACGGTTTGCTACTTAATCTGGACACGGAGGATGGTCCCCCATCCAAGTACTTCTCAGACACGGTGTCGCTTAACTTCGCTGACAGGAAGCGGTGATACGGCAGTGGCCAGAGTGTATCCCCACAGAAGATAATATTGTTAAATTAGCTTCCCTTTAAAATTCACAAATAATTCATTAAAAATGTAATAACTACGATAATTCCATAGTTGTGTGTTTGACATTTTGCAATGTACGAGTATATTGTCAATGCTCGAGACACCTTAACTGAGTGGTTGAAAACGGCAACAAACGGACGTGACACGGACTTTAAGTAAATTTTAAAGTCTCACTGACTTAAAAATTTCTGTTCTAAATCTTTTGTATGAAATTATTTCTGTGCAGAGCTGTAGAGAGTATTTCGTTACTTGAGTAAAAGTAAAATTAATCACTCTAGTAAGAGTAAATTGCAACAACTAAAAAGTTAGATAACAAGTCTGGATAGGCAAAAAGAACAGCAACGTGATACAACGTAATAACATTTAATTACATTTTTATTGCTTGACTCTTGTGTCAAAAGAAAATTTAGGAATAATCTGAAAACTTAATCCAGACTAAGAATCTTAGAGATTGAACATGACAAGAAAAAAGAAGTCATCACCTGGAAGAAATACACGAAATAGGTATTGTTTGAAGGGTAATAACAGCCTTTCTCAGAAACTACGGTAGCAGCAGCAGCTGACGAGGAAGCTTCTAACAGTAGTTGTATCCTCCAGCGCGGGACACGTCAACGCGAAGAAGAGGCAACGTCAAACCGAAACATCAACGCGCTGGTGGCCAAACTTCCTCAAATCTCCGTGCAGCGGGCTGTCTAACGGTTGGCCAGATTGGCAGTCGACGGCCTGTTGCGTGGCACGGTCAGAGTGCCGATCGGCTCCCGGGGCCGGACCTATACCAGCGTGCTATTTTTTCATTTACGGGGAGCAATTGCGTGCTCCCCGGACCACTCTTACTCTCCGGCGACATTAAGACTAATCCAGGCCCCACTACAACTTACACATGTCACCATACACAAAGCCATAGACACAATAGCACCATGAGACACATACAGAAGTATAATATTAACATATTATAGTACAACGTAGATGGCCTCACAAACAAAATCATGCAGCTTAGGGAATACGTACACAAACAAAACATTCACATAGCACTTATACAAGAAAAAAACTAAAACGCGCACACACAACACCCACCATCCCATGATCCCTGATTTCACGGCGATCCGTCAAAATCGTACTGGGGTTCACGGGGGTGGACTCATCACTTACGTAAAAGCATTAGCTACACTGATGCCACCCAAAACATTATAAACACAATCCAAGCAGATAACACAATAGAAATACAGGCAGTTAACATTAAAACACGCGCAAAACACAACATCACGCTCATCAACATTTACATCCCACCAGATAGTTCACCTCAGGTGCCAGCAAATTACAATCCACAGTTACACAATCTGGCCTCTCTCACTAATGTCATCTTAGGAGGAGACTTCAACGCTAAAGACACTAGTTGGTACCTGCACAACCAAAGCAACACCAGAGGCGCCAACATAGCCACACAACTAAACAGCCTCTGCATTCTTAACGATACAGAAGAACATACGCACATACCACATCAAGCAGGATACTCAAACTCCTCCCCAGATATAACGTTCTGTTTCCCCTCACTAGCAACATATACACACTGGAGAACAGGAAAACAACTGTCATCAGACCACCTGCCCATCATCATTACAACACGTTCTACACTCTGCCCCAACAGCCTTAGGCACACTTACAGAAATTACAAGAAAGCTGATTGAGAACAGTTCAAAATACAGACTGAGGAACAATTCACCACATTAAACAGCACATCTATCATAAACATCAATACAATACTCAAGACATTTAATCAGATCATCAATAATGCAAACAAATACATACCCAAGGGCAACATTAGGAAATACAACACAAATTACACTGAAGAAATAGCCCACCTCATAAGGCAACGTAACACCCTCAAACATAACACACAAACACCACACACACAGAAGCCATAAAACAGCAGATACAACAGCTCAACACAGAAATAAACAACAAACTTAAAAACAAACAGAAACATTTTGGGAATTCATAACAACACTAAACCACTCCACGGATACATCCAGGCTATACAAGACTATAAACAACATTACCCACTCTAACAGCGGCATTCACACCTCACACACGGCTATCTGTCGCAGTCAAAATAATATCCCAACATACAGTATACACAACAAGCTAACATTCTAGTTAATCACTACGCAGAGATAAGTCACTTAAACAGAGACAACAACCAGAAACACGCAGACAGACAAACAGCCAGACACAAGAAAACCTACAGTCTCGACACGACCATTACACCCTTCAATACAGACCAGACCACCAAGATCATCAAAAACATTAAGAATTCGAAGACTACTGGACCAGACAACATATCTAAGATACACCTTAAACACTTGGGCCCACACGGAATACTAGCTCTCACAAACATCAGCACATATTCCTACCAACACTGTATTATTCCTGACATGGAAACAAGGTAAAATTATTACACTACTCAACCCAAACAAAAATCCAACAGAACCAGCTTCCCATAGACCCATTACTTTATTATGCACACCTTCCAAAGTAACAGAAAGACTAATCTTACAAATCACCAACCCACACATACCACTCCCGCTATCGCCTACTCAACATGGATTCAGACCTCACCACTCAACCACGACATTACTCACTAACCTCACGCAGCACATCATGGATGGCATCAACTCCAGACGACCAGCTCAACGTACACTATTAGCAACAATAGACATTACTAAAGCATTTGATGCTATCCCACGCTTCCCTCTCATAAACAAAATACTCAACACAAACATGTACAATGACACCAAAAGGTGGCTGAGCAACTATCTTTCAGGAAGATACTCGCATGTCACATTTAATGGCAAGTCATCCAAGAACAAGCTTTTTCCGAACGGGGTCCCTCAAGGCTCTGTTCTCTCACCAACACTATTCAACATATACATGCATGACATTCCAACACCCATAGATAACAAGCTTACCTTATCATCATATGCAGATGACATCACTCTAACATCCACCCACAACAACATCGACACCGCTACATATAACCTACAAACATACATAAACAATATACAAGACTGGCTCTCACACAATAGATTCAAAGTAGCGCCCACAAAATCAACCATCACCTTGCTAACAAGCAACACAAAAGAACACCAGATAACTCCACAGCTTACACTAAACAACACCAACATTCCACACACTCACAGGACCAAAACAACACATTATCTTTTGCAAACCACATTCAGGACATTAAAAACAAATGAACGTCAAGACTTAACACGCTTAGGGTACTAACAGGCACAAACTTTGGACATCAGCAGGAAACAACAACACTCATATACAAACAATATATTTGCTCAGTTATGGACTATGCTAGCCTATGCTGGGCACCCATTATCTCAAACACACACACACAAACACCTTACAGACAATACAAAACAACGCACTTCGTATCATTACAGGATGTACTCAAACAACACCAATAGAAAACCTGCACACAGAAACAAAAATACTGAAAGTTAGGGAACATTTAGACATGAGAACACAATTCATGGCAGCAGCGACAACTAACCCACAACACCCTTGCCACTACATGTACAATCATGCACCAACACCTCGCACCATTAAGGTAACACCAGAGAGACATTATAACCAAATACTCCATTCCATACCACGCCCCACAGACATCACACAGTACAGAAAACACATACACACACACACCTAACTCACACCTAGACAACTCCACAGACGACACCTGCCACCTGTGCCAGGACACACCACAAACAATTGAATACATTATGACGGACTGTACCGCTCTAGCACAACAACGAACACAACACAACATCACTAGTGCGCTGAACCTCTGGTTTACTCCGGAGAGGGCGATAGGTTATTGCGTGCCGCCAGCTTGCTCGATCATGGTGGGCTGATCTGCTAACCAACAACAACAACTGGAAGAAAAGCTTCATAGCTTTAAGCAAAGCACCGCTCCGTAAATACACTCATTCAGGGTATGAACAGCTTGTAGCATCATTGATAAGTATATACTGTAGATCCGGGGTGCTCAAACCCTGTCACATTGTGACTTTGACGATGGCACATGGACACTCATCAAGGCAAATAAAAAAATCACTGATTATAATGCTGCACCAACCTGAATTCAGAATGCCCTCGCGTAAGCAAGAAATTTGAGAATTTTCGTAGTAGTAATTGATAACTCTTCTAAGACTGCCTGGAGCGCTTGCGCAATAAGATTTAAAATTCAGTTACTGAATAATCATTCATGTGTTAAGTGCGTCATATTTGACAAATTGGCTGGAGAGAAGCAATTACACAGGCTTTGTAATGCAGGTGCCGTAAAGAAAACGTAAAATATAGTTATAAAATATACACGACATTTATTGCTTTACTAATAATGCAATTTATTTGTACACTATAAAAAAGTATATTAATTTAGACCTATTCGACTTAGTCATAGTGGCACATTTCGTTTTGTATTTTGGAAAAATGGCATAAAATAGCACATGATTGCCATAAGTTTGAGCGCCACTGCTGTAGATGGTCAACATATATTCGTATATATAAAATGTAGATTTTTAACAGTGATGGCATACCGGCATAAGTGTAGGTATAGTATGGAAGTAGATGACGGTATAGGACTATAGGTACAGAAATAAATGGATGTACAATATATGTATAGAAATAAATCTTCACTTGGGTATAGCTATACAAATGTGACTATGAGTAATCAGATAACAACAAGAATTCTTAGCAAATAATACATAAAAAGAGCCTAAAAATAAGACTGGTCCTTCTACACACTGTCTTCCACCTTCCATTTTATTTATCAATAGGTAATTAGGCGCAGTTAGGTAATGAGAATAATCCAACAAATAAAACTTTATGTATCACTAGAACTTTTATTTTTCTACTTTAAATTGATGCATGATGAATATAAGAATTTTAGTAATATAAACAAAGCTTACCTACATGTCTAGTTGGTCCACGTTCGCATTTTAAAAATAATTTCATACAGACAATTCTGAACAGAAATTTTTAGGCCAGTGAGACCTTAACATTTATTTTAAGTTCACGAGCCACTTAGATTTTCAGTGCAACTTCACAAATTTGGTCTCACTGGCTTTAGATGCGAAGCTCAAAATTTTAATGGCTGTGGTAGTTTTGTAAATTTATCTACTCGCTGGCTTTTGCTTGATTTTCTAAAAGGGTATGAAATTGTGTACAAGCTGGTCTGACTAGAGATGTTGGTTAGCCGATCAGCCCACCCTGATCGAGCAAGCCGGCGGCACTGGCTAGAGAAAGGTAAGCTTTGCTATAGGTATATTAATTTAATTATGAAAAGGTATAGGTGTAGATTTTTTCAAAGCGGTTTAAATATAGCTGTAGAACTGAACTTTAAATGTCACCCCTATCTCTTTAATAAAATAACTGACAATAAAATTTCAATACAGTTTTGCTTTATGGAGATTTGTAATCATTACAGTTTCTTCGGTTTTGTTTCTGCAATTTCGATATGGAAAGGCCTAGCGAAGCTCCAATTTGTTTTGCTCTTTTGATGACGTTATAAGGTGGGTGTGGATACTTCGATAAGAGCCAAAGTATCTCTGAAACAGAGGAAAAAATAGAAAAATTTACGTAATTAATACTCTTTGTAGAATGCAGTAATAATGAGATACTGCAATAAATCTCGTCATAAATTCTTAAATGCATAAAAGAATGACATGCTGACATTAATTCGTATTGTCATTGTGTATATATCCTTACGCTTACGGAATAATCAGGGGCATGTTAAGGGCAGGCACTTAGGCCACGTGCCCTGGGCGCCGCGCTTTAATAGGCCCCGCACTCTAGAGAAGAGACTGCTTATTATATAAAATTAGGTCAGATTTTGTGTCATTAGATATAGGTTTTTGGAAAGTGGAAACACATCAAGAAAAAACTGAAAATGGTTGGAAAATAACATTATTATTGCACTTTTATTTTTACAATAGGTAATAGCTGATCCTGCTGATGAATTGCTGTTTTTACATTTTACACTGATTTCCTCCATGTTTTTTTTTATTTTCCTTACTTGATTATCCTTTCAAGTTTCAACACTATTTCTTACGTATAACGTACAGTATTATTGCCTTTTGTATATTTACATTGGCGCAGAATTTTTCTAACAAGTTAACTGCCATTTGGCAACTCCGAATCATAGCACCAAAGAGAGGTAGGCCTAAAGATGCCGAATGATTCCAGCGTTCCGTTTTTTATTTGTCGCTGTGAGGGGAAGGTACGTCGTACGTATAGTGTTTTTGTATGTGTGTGCTTTTTTTTTTGAATGACAACATAAAAAGCTTGATACATATAGTACATCTACATACGCTGGGTGCTTTTAAGATGGCAAGATCGCCTTTCGTCTTTGTTTTGCTGATATGTTTGTTAAAAAAAAGTTGATTTTTTTTACTTAACTGTAAGTGTTACAATTTTCAGAACATTATTGTCGTCAAACTGTCAAATGTAAAATTATTTTGCAATAAATCGCTAATTATTTCAGTTGTTTGGTACAAGAAACCTTGGATTTATTCATATTACCAACTATTTCTTATATTCTGCCATGTTATTGTAACTAAAATATATATACTATTAATATAATTTTTAACATTTTTTTCACATACTTTTTATATTGTCGACATTATTTTTTGTAGGGAGGAGATATTTAAAACAGATGAGTCCATCACACTGTATGCCATGATTAACCCTGTAAATTGTAGTAGGCATTTATATTCATATATTATGGTTTTCATGTGTGTTCACGGAACCAATGGGCCCCGCAACTCATCTGGTGCCCTGGGCTCTGCGGTAGCTAAACACGCCCCTGGCCAAATAATAATGCAATAACATCTGAATATGTTACTTAAACAGAAGTCTCCGCCAACGGAGGCAGGGTCTGTTAACAGGGCCGGATTAAGGTATTCTAAGGCCCTAAGCTACACAAAGAAAACAGAAATTTAACGCACTACACAGCAGACATGGGGCTGAGGCCTGGCCTCGGACCTCAAAAGTGGCCTCGGCCTCGAGGCCAGCTGAAAAGTGGAAAGGCCTCGTGACTTTCGTGAAGCCTTAGGGAATCCTGATTTGTTTTGCTCTGTAACCCTCGGTACCGTTGGGGTGGAGATTCTTCAGGTGGGCGCGCTTAGGGTGGATACTCTTCAGGTGAGGACCATGATCTGACAGGTGACCGTATGTGGTGGCATACTTTGATAAATATTATTCAGACAGGTGACTAGTCAGGCGGCAATCTTTGATAAATACTACAGTATTCAGTTAGGTGACCACGGATTAATGACAGGTCACTGTGACGTTAGGTACATAAATATTATATATGTCACGGTATATAAATATTATTCAGTCAGTCAGCAGTAGACCAATTGACTTAATGTAGCAAAACTAGTGTGGGAAAGCAATCTATCAGTTGGTCATCAGTTGAATTGAGCTCATATAATGTGCTTGTGTTATTTATGTGTATAAACTATTGTACTGTATCTATTTCTATAACAAAAAAGAGGCCAAACTAGAGAAGAAGAACACCTGGTATACCGATAACTAGCTACTAGCGTCGATAATTTTGTTTTTCGTCCGTCGTAAATTGTAACATCCATCCATCCATCGTGTTCCGCCTATCAGGCAGGTCCAACTCGTGTGTCCCGCCAAAGTGTTCTATCCTGAGCTATCCTTTTCATCTCATGGTAGCTCCTGCCTGCCTTCAAATCATCCAGCATTGCTTTCCTTTTCCTTCCCTTCGGCCTTCTACCTTCATATCTACCCTCTATCACCTCCTTCAACAATCCTTCTCCTCTCAACACAGATCCAATCCATTTCTTCTGTCTTTCTATTATCACCTTAATGAGTTTTCTTTCCTCCCTCACCTGTTGCAGTACTTCCTCATTACTTTGGTGTTCCCTCCAGCTTATCTTTAGCATTCTTCTCCAAATCCACATTTCAAAACTTTCCAGGAGTTTCTTTTCACTTGTTTTCAGTGTCCATGTTTCTGCTCCATACAGTACCACACTCCAGGGGCGGATTTAGACCGTCTTCCGTCTTGAAGACGGTCAGAATTTTCAGTGATTTTTTTTATTATATGATATTTTAATAATATATAATATATACAGGGTGTCCCAGAATTAACTATCTATTTCAATGAAATCGGACAAATTTTTTAAAAACACACTTTTATTTATGTTTATCATGTTTAATATGTGTTAAAAATGTATAAATTTCTAAATTTTTTTCATAATTTTATTTCCATAATTTTTTCATAGTTTTTCATAGTTTTATTTTCATTCTCTTTCAGAACCCTATTAATAATGAATACACAAGAACGCATCTTTGTTGTAACATCCCGTATCAAAGGAATGCAATGTAATGAAATCAGAGAAAAATTTACAAGAAGATTCCACAGAACCGGTCCTACAGACAAAGCGATTCGTGAACTTGTGAACAAATTTAAAAGAACTGGATCCGTACACGACGAGGTGGGAAGAGGACGCCCAAGGACAGCACGTAACAGTACCGAACAGGTACGACAATTGTTGAGGATGAACCAACAACTTCGGTTAGGGAGGCCGGTCGAAGACTCAACATATCCAAGACAACAGTTCATAGAATCTTGCGTTCGACACTGATGAAAAAGGCTTATCACATTCAAGTACTGCATGCCCTAAATGAAGAGGATTATCCAAATCGAGCAGCAAGGTGTGCAGAAATTGTGGATCAAATCGAAAATGAACGTTTATTGGATAACATCTTATTCAGTGATGAGGCGACTTTCCACACGTGTGGTAAAGTCAATCGACACAACTGTCGTATCTGGTCCAATGAAAGACCATCTGAAGTCATAGAATGGCAAAGAGACTCTCCAAAAGTTAACGTGTGGCTTGGAATGACCAAATCCAAAATTTATGGCCCATTCTTCTTTGCGGAAGCAACTGTAACAGGTACCGTCTACCTTGATATGCTTCAGCAGTTTCTCGAACCACAGCTTCTTGATGATGGCATTCTTGATAATGTTGTGTTTCAACAAGATGGAGCACCATGTCATTATGCTCTAATTGTTCGAGAATACCTCAACAGACGCCTTCCGAATCGGTGGATTGGACGTGGAGGACCTCGACCTTGGCCTCCGCGTTCTCCGGATTTGACACCCCTGGATTCTTTGCATGAGGTTTCATAAAAACAAAGGTTTATCGCCAAAAGATCAATAGTTTAGCTGAACTTAAAGAACGCATCCAGTTGGCAGTGCGGAAGATAACACCTGAAATGCTTCAAAATGTGTTTCGCAGCGCTGAGGATAGATTTGAAATTTGCAGAGATACAGACGGTGCACATGTTGAAACTTCTCAATAAAGTTTTGACTTATGATTTATAAATCTATTTGTTTTTGTATCATAATTTAGTAATAAACACAAAATTATGTCATTTTTTATTAAATTTGTCCGATTTCATTGAAATAGATAGTTAATTCTGGGACACCCTGTATAATATTTAATTATATAATATTTTGATAAATATTATGTAATTTTCCATTGTTTTATTTTTATATTTTTCATTTCATTTAAAAATATGTTTAGCAACTTGAAAATGTACTTCTGCCAAAAAGGTGCTAGCGAAAATTTCTCGATTTACAATAGTTCCGTACGCATTTTTTACTTTTCAAATTTTGGAAGACGGTCAGCCCAGAAGGCTGGATCCGCCCCTGCACTCCATGTCAAGCTGTTTACTAACCTTTTCTTCAGCTTCAAGTTGAGTTTACCTGTAAGTAGTCTTTTCTGTGTCTCAAAAGCTACCTTACCCATACCAATTCTAGATCTTACTTCCTTATTGCAAACTCCATTGTTGGTTAATAAACTTCCCAGATATTTAAACTGCTCAGCTTCTTCTAAGGTCCGATTTCCTATCGTTAGGTTCATCTGTGCTCCTTTCCTTCTTGAAATTTTAATTACCTTTGTCTTGGTCTCATTAATTCTCATTCCGAATTCTTCCGCTGTTGTTGTCAAGCTATTGACCATTCTTTGCAGTCCTTCCTTCAGTACTACAAACAAATGCCTTGTCATCTGCAAACCTTACAGATTTGACCAATTTACCTCCCACTCTGATTCCCTCTTCCAGATCTGAGAGTGCTTCTATTATCATTGCTTCCGCATAGATGTTAAATAACACGGGGTGACAGGAAGCATCCTTTCCTGACCCCTCTCCCAACCAATCCAGGCTCCGATTCTCCTCCTGCAACTCTAACATTCACAGTCTGTCCAAGATATAGATTTTTTTATCAGCCTACTGTCCCTCCAGTCAACATTAATATTCTTCAATATTTCCATAGTTTCCTCCATATTGTAACATATAAACTTCTAAATAATATGATTTGAAATGAATATATAATATCGGATGCAAACAATAATTTTGCTAATATCGGCATTATAACCGAAATGTAAATTGTTAATTGTTTGCAAATAATTTTTTCGGTCTTTTTCATTTACTTAAATAATATAAAATATAATAATATAAAAATGTCTGATAATGGATAATATCGGGTGCAAATATACTCTTGAATCAAATTACATATACAACGGTGAACCAAAAGTAGGTGGACAGTAGGTTGAATACGGTTTGTGTTATATTATATTATAACTATGGTGTTCATTATAACTATGGTGTTTGTGTTATATTATATTAAATATTATAACTAAATTTATTTAAATTTTATTTTGTATTATAGTATACAAAAAAATTAAATATGTATTCTCAAAATAAACGTTATCATTTACTGTCCACCTACATTTGGTTCACCCTATATAACATGTTGAAATATCAGGTGCAAATATATTCTTAATATTATCGTTATTATATTATTATTGTATATATAATTATATAGTAATGGCATCATATAAACTTCATACCTATAGGCCTACCCGTACATCAGAAACATCTTTCACATATAGTACAAGCTACAATTGCAGTAATGATCTTTGGTAGACTTTAAGACCACAGTTTCTTATTGTCAAGATACATAAAAATGCAAAACTTAAAAAAATAAGGCATCTCCAAATGTAGCTCTGTTTGTAATGCTCGCTAGAGTCGCTAATAATTGTAGCCATTCAGAAATTATACGATCAACACTCAGTGAGTTAGTACAATCTTGAAATATTTTGCCAGATTATCTTCACAGCATAACTTTCCATATTATCATAAATACTTGAAATATTGCAGGTATATTAAAATGAGAAATAAGAACTGTATGAAATGAGAAATAAAAAGTTATTGGGCGAATGTATGGTGCCCAGGAAATCTGCAACTGTGTCTGACCGTGTGACCTGGCAAGTGTAAACGCACAGCATGTCGGTGTTGTGGTGTGGCCGCGTGTGATAGATGAATGTGCTTAATAATTCCCTTTTATTAGGTAAGTGAAGTGAGCTGTCTTTGTTTATTAATTTTGAGTAGAATCTTGCTTTTCCTTATGGATTTCAAAAAAAGAAGAAATACAGGCTAGTGTGAGGCTACGGTAGATTACCTTTGGAAGAGCTTTAGGCCTAGGCTAGGCTAGATTGTTGATCCTTCCCAAAGCATAGAGGAGCTTATTCGTAAAAAATGTCGAAGTGAATATCTGCACCCAGAGGTGCAAATACCGCATTCGTTATTTGCATCCGAATATCACCCCTCTGGGTGCAAATATCTTCAGCCTAACAATCTTAAGGCCTCGTGAGGCCTCCTCTAAAAAGGCCTCGGCCTCGAGGCCCTTAAAAAATGTATGTCCTCGGCCTCGAGGCCCTTAAAAAATGTATGTCCTCGGCCTCGAGGCCTGAGGCCAGGCCTCGTCCCCATGTCTGCTACACAGACACATACAATATAATACTTCATACTTCAGCTCCCAGGTAGGCTAGTTAGCCTGTCAGTGGAACCAGCCTCCTTCGCTACTCCGCCCTGTCCAGAAGCACTCCCATTTCCCCGAGCTCTTGCATGCTGGGCAAGTCGTATCTTCGCAAGCTCACCTCCACTTCGTCCCTCCATCTCCTTCTCGGTCTCCCTCGCGGTCTTCTGCCATTCCCTGGTCTCCACTCCCAGCACCTCCTCGCAGCAGGGTTGCCAAATGAAACTTTGGGTTTATAGCTAGAAAAGCTATAATTTATAGCTAGAATTAGCTAGAGTTTTTTGTCAATTAGCTAAAAGTATAGCCAAAACTAAATTGTTATGTTTTGCTTTGATATTGCATTTACAAAATCTGCAATGAGCTATAAGGGGATCATCTTCCACTGCCACTAACCATTTTACAAATAATTCGTTCGTAAGCCATTCTCTGCGAAATTTTTGTGTATACACTTTTTGTTTTGGCATGATTAAGGGTTCAAACATTCGTGAATTAAAAGTTAAATGAAAAGAAATATTATATACGGCACAACACTGATACAACCTCTATGAACGATGACGAAAGACTAACTTAGAGACAGTAAGACAGAGTCAACCAATCCCAATGCTGGTTTGCTAAACGTATAAATACGTGTTCAAGCATACTGAAATGTAATAAATGCGTACTGAATTAAACAATTAATAAGTACGAAATTAAAAAGTAAATATGTTACTAACCGCATTTTATTGAGAACGCGACATATTTTCTTCTTCTTCATTAAAATTTACCAAAAACAGTCAATTATATTCTTACCCATATAGGTATCTTTATTCAGTGTAAAAAATACGATCCCAAACATATTTTCTACGATCCCAAACGTATTTTCCATCAAAGTGTACATAAGTATAGTGTTTCGATAAGGGAAAATTCCGGTCCGCATGGTGAATTTTGAAGAGACAATTCCGAATTAGAATTTTATTTAATTTTAATTAATAGAGTTCAAATTTGGCACTAAATTAGCTAGAACTAGCTAGATTAACTTCGAAATAAGCTAGAATTATAGCTATTAGCTAGGTGAACATTTGCTTTAGCTAGATTACAGCAAAAGTGGCTAGATCTAGCTAAATATTAGCTGAATTGGCAACCCTGCCTCGCAGTTCTTCCCTCCTCCATTCTCTCCAAGTGACCCAATCATCTCAATTTGGCAGCGTCGATTTTTTCAAAATCGGCGTTACTCCCACATTGGCTCTTATTTCTTCATTTCTTATCCTATCTCTTCGCGTCTTTCTCAGAATAGTCCTCAGCGGTCTCATTTCTGCCGCCTGAATTCTACTTCGATCCGCCATGCGCATTTTCCAGTGTTCCGACCCATAAATCAGTATTGGTGTTAAAACTGTTTCGAAGATTATTTTCTTAGTCCCAAGGGGCAATATGTTCATCTCTCAGTAGCGGGTATAACATTCTGACATTTTTACTAAACTTTGCAATTCTTTCAATTATTTCTTGCATATTACCACTTTCTTTAGTAAACATACTCCCTAAATTTTTTAATTTTTCAACATTTCTTATTTCCTTATCTCCTATTTGAACTCCAAATTCTCCTTCTCTTCTCTTCGACATACACTTAATATTTCTGTCTTTTCTACATTCATTTCCATACCCCCCCTCCTTCAAACATTCATTCCAATCAATTAAAGCTTGTTCTATATCTTCTCTCTCTCTGTCGTCCAGAATGCTATGTCATCCGCATATGCCATTATTCCATTATTATTATTCATTTCATGACGTCGCTTGAAACTTGAAATACAATACAAGATAAAGCAACTTTATATTTGCACAAACACAAAAGCATATACTGTACAAGTGTACACAACTTGACTTTGCAACTTCAAAACATTTTCTTCCTTGATTTTCGGATCGCAAAGTCATTGACAATGCCATCAAATGTCAAGCTACGGAGTTTGTCACTCTATATACATAATGCTTAGTGCAAAAAGCTTCTTCTTGCACATGATTGTCCGTAATTTTTAATACGTTTGAGCTGTGAAAAGGACCGGTCTTCCGAACAGTTATGAAAATATGAAAACCTTTGAATTTTCTGAATTTTTTTCTCTTTCTAAAGGCCCCTCAATTTGTGAGGCCCTAAGCTGTGGCTTATTCAGCTTATCTAATCCGGCACTATCTCTAACGTATATTCAGACTGCGTTGAGTTAGGGATTATAAATTGTCCAATCAGGGACCAATTTTAATTTTTTAGCTTCAATCCGGTACTGTTTCGTTAGAATATATTATACTCAATGATATTTTTGTATTAAAAAGTGTTGTATAATTATAATGCTATGTAGTTTAAACCAGCGGTGTCCAATAGAAATTCCATGCTAGCCACACTTATGGTTTTCTATTTTTCGTATTCGCCACATCATAAAAAAAAGGATTAAAAAACATATTACAAACGACATTTCAAATTATTTATTATTAATATTAAAGGTAAATATTACGAAAAAATATTAATAATATCGCCACAACGCAATAGCCTATTCGCCACATTTGGCGAGTGGCGAACGTATTGGACACTCTGCTGGTTTAAACTTCGAACAGTTTCTTGAAAATATGAGAATTTTTTTTAAGGTAATGAAGTGTTTGAGAAAAGCCTATAAATTACTTCTTTTTTTTATAAACTTAGTGTAAAATGTTTCATTGTAACTACAATGAATTAATTAAATTAAAGTTAATTTAGAAATTTCTTGATAACTAAATGATCATTTCTAGACCTCAGTTCAGAGTAAAAATGAATAATGTCCTATTATGTTGCTCACGTAAAAATGTGTATAAATGACTCAAGTTATATACATACCAGAATGACCAACTTTTATGGGAAGGTCTTCGCATTGCCATGCTAAGGCGTAGGTCTCATAATCTGTATCCAGAATCAGGTATTCCCCGTTTACAACTGCAATTAGATAATTCATGCATTATAATATGTATTTTGAATGGTCTCTACGTTAATGAAGAATATTTAAAACATTATAAACACACGAAATACTGTTAAAATATAGCATATAGTAGAAGAATGAAAGAACAATGCCGAATACCTCGCATATTTTTATAAATTGTTCAACGACACTTGTCAACTATACTGCAAAAAGGTCAACTTTCGATAATGCGCGAAGTAATATGTATATTTACGTTTTCGATTTTCTGAGAAATGTTACGTCTGTAACAATTTTGTTGCCCTACTAGCAACAGGACGTCGGGGTGTCCGCGCTAGGTTGCACTTCGACAAGAGTTGAAGTGCCTGGGCTTACTCCCGACCTTCTTCTCACTTCTCACACGGGGAAGTAAAGGGAAGAGTCGAACAATAGGTCTGCGGGCCTGAGTTCCACCGCGCCATCTGTTAAGCCAAGGCTACACGAGCGACTTTGTCGCTGCGTCAGCGTTGCAAGGTGTCGCAGCGACATAATCGCAGTGGCTGTTGCGAACTACGTGAGCTGCGATTTTTTCGTTTCTAGTGCCACGTGGTAATGACGCTGTGACAAAGTCGCTCGTGTAGCCTACCGCACTTGGAACAATACAACCAATCCTCTCCCCGACTTTGTCGTGTCGCGGGGAAGACGCAGCCGCAGCCGGATGCGACAGAGAAGAATTATTCAACAACACCAGGGTTACACTCAATCTTGTATGTTTTTGACCGAAAACTGAAAAACACACCCCTCTGAATGCTTCTCTGTGATTGGTTGGCTGTCCGTCCCTAACAAAAGTTACTGTAGTTATAACAATATTTGAACCCAATACACTGATAAATTAGTATTAAGTTTCATTAAATTAATTATTATTAATTTAACCTCCTAATTTCATACATTACATTCGATAAATTGTTATTATTAATTCTCATTAAATTAATCCTTATTAATTATATCTAATTCTACACATTACAATGGAATTGTACTTACAACAGATGGTGCGTGCACCCATTGACCTTTAATTTGCAACAGGTTATTTGTGATCTTTACTCATAATTAGAGATATTTACTCGTGCAGGACTAGAAGGAACAACATATCTCTAAAGAAATATTATGTGCGTGGCTCTTATATAACCTGAACGCATAATGTTACCTGTAGTTATCCATGTGCAGTCGAGGGTAAATAGTCGTTACGAAAGAGCAAAATTAAAAATAGTATCGAGACTTTTCTCAAATGTTTAATCTCTTTTTATAGTATATGAACAATTTATCTCATTATCGTACGAGAATTTTTTTTGCCATGTATGAGCAGAAATGAAGGTTGACATAGAATTAAGTAATATTTGACGAAACTCATTTCGGCTTTAAACTCATTCTTGCTGAAATGATACTGGTAATAATAATAATAATAATAATAATAATAATACGAGAGTTATATCGTAATGGGTCGTATTAGGTGGCCTAAGTATTGTGCCAGTTTCTGGCCCTTCACTGATAAGTATTCAGTCCCTGATAAAATGTTGTCTGTATCATGCTGAATTGTACCTTTGAGACACCTGCTTACGTTATATATGAAAGCTGAAATAGGTTTCATGGAAATAAATTTCACTGACAGTTACATAAAAATCATTCCTGAATTAAATGAAAGTATATTTTTTTTCAATTTTGAAAGCAATTTAACCCTTAAACTTTGTGTGTGTCTGAGAGAGAGAGAGAGAGAGAGATTACTAATCCCGTGTCATGCGCAATTGCGCATGCATTATCGAGCAGTAGTATATACTAGTGGTGGACCGGATGTCAGTTTTTCAACATCCGGGGATGCGGATGCGGATATTTAGTTAATTTATCAATATAATATAGAATTATGAATGTATGACATAATTTTTCAAATTTCATATTACTATTATGGCAGGCAATGCATAAGAATTAAAATTAATATTAATGTTTTCATTATGATAAAAATAACTTTCTCAAGAGTTTCAGCCACAGAAAATTCAATGAAACGAGTTTCATTCAATTTTCTGTGTTACCACGTATTTATATTTTGAGGTTTATATATTTGTTTGTTCATTACTAATTAATACTTTACATGAAATGTGCATGACTGGGCCTTATAAGCCACTTTGTAAGCTAATTTAATTGTAAATTGCAAAATTTATTAGAGGTAATATCCGCATAACATCCGCAGTCAGAAGTGCGGATGCGGATGTTAAAAACGATGCGGATGCGGATATCCGGTCCACCACTAGTATATACGAACCGGAATTGGTTACAAAGAAACATTGAAAATCCGATGTTTTTAATACAATAATGGCACTCTTCGAAAAAGCCCTTTAATTAAATATCAACAGGATATAAGATCAAATTCTTTGCTTTTACTTTTGTAAAGAAAGTATATGAGATTAAAACTTCCGGAAATACTATCATAATATACGATCGACTCAACCTTTTACTTGCTCTGCATGACTTTGGAGGTAATGAGTCTACTAAAATGTTTACAAATACACATTTTTAACACAATTTAGTTATTTTAACTCAAATTGTTATCAAATAAGCTCCGAGCCATAAAGTTACTTAAATTACTACATCTCTTCAGCAGTTTTGAAAGTAAGGATTATTTCTTTTACTCTCATTTTCACAGTTACCTAAGGATGATGTACTGACCTAAACTATACAGTTGGTCGGAGCTTATTTCACACAAAGTTGGGCTAAATAAAATAAATGGTGTTTGGGGTGTATTTTTATTAGCTGAATAGATACACTTAATTTCATTAAGTATATGAAATTAATGATGCGTTTCTAAGTTCATCAAGAAAGTGTATTAATTAGAAAAGAATTTGAGGAAATTTTTTAAAAATCACAAGTGAACAAAAAAAGGCCTGAAAATCCTAAAACCAAATCCTTCCTATTTTGCACCATTTCACTTGGCGTTCACGGTCCGGTAGTGAAAATTTCGAATTAAAAAAAGTGTAGATTTAACTTAAACTAACGTAATTTTAAACCATGGTGGAAGTGGGAAATTTGAAAATTAAAGTATGCGAAGGGCCTGTACGCAAAAGATGCTTTCTGCCGCACGATTGCTGAAAGACTGACGTAAAACTTCAGCTGTTAAATCTTGAGAAACGTGAAACTTGGTTGATTCCGTTATTCATGGTTGCCTTTCCTCTGGTTTGATTGCTTCAGAATTTGTTGGTGATGGTGTTCGTTAATTTTTAATGGTCGTCCTTTTACGTTAATTTTCTTAGTCTGATAACGACATCGTGGCAGTGTCTTCATGAGGTTGACCACTGTTTCAAACCTTGGCGAAAAACGTTCTTTACACAAAAGGTGTCTCTCGTCGTAACCTGACACTGATACCTAGAAAACCTTCTTCAGTATACCGTTGATTTCTGCTGGTAACGAGAATTTGGGGTGTATTTTGGGGTGAATTTAGGGTGTAAATTGTGAGGAATCTGCGTTTGTTCGTGTTTAGTCAGGAATTTCTTCATATATCTGGACATCATTAAAATATTGTACCGGTAGAAAAAACCTTCGTAAGGGTAACCTTTTATACTGCCATTCGATACGCATTTCAAAAATGTATTAAACTGTAGACCTAAAGATGAAATGTTTGAGTGTATATATATATATATATATATATATATATATATATATATATACACACACTAGAATGACCACTGCGCCTTGCGCAGCAAAAACGCCTCGAAACAAACTAGGAGGAGACTGGGAGGGGCGAGTGTGTTACTAAAACCTTCCCTGGTTCTCCCTTAATGCGTATACAAAATTTGGTGCAGGTTACCCAAGCCGTTTAGGCGTGTATAAACGAAGACATCTCCTCATTATATATATCACAGGGTGGGTAAAAAAAAATGACCCTTCAGAGGTAAACTGTCATATTAAAAAAAGTAAGGGGACTGGAGTTCCCAAATTTCATAGATGCTTACCTTAGCATGTTGTTCGTCTTAATTGAGAAGTTGCTCGATGTGTCCCCTTTCCTGCTCAACGCAGGCCTCCAAACGTGGACGCCACTGATCAATACACCTGTTTACATATCGTTGAAACACCTTCTCTCAGCCGAGCAGAATTCTTTCGCGTAGTTCATCTATGTCTCTTATATTGGTATCAGGGACGTAAACTTTGGACTTCAGGGCTTCCCAAACACTATAATCTAGTGGTGAAAGATTGGGGCTACTAGCCGGCCACATATTGGGTTTGATAAAATCCGGTGTTTCGTTCTCAAGGAATGTGATAGTTTGGCGTGCTCTATGAGCAGGGGGGCTCCATCTTATTGGAAAGTATATCGGTGCTACTGTAGTATGCGGTCTACCTACGATTCGGCGGTCTACCTTTTAATTATAGCTTCTTATCTTCTTATTATTTTATTATTAGGTTAATTGTACGCCCTTGACGATTGGTTAGGTTAAGTCGTGATATTTTTGTGGTATGCGGTCTACCGTTAAGTATGCGGTAGTAGTATGTTTAACTTCTTTAATAATTCCTTAATTGTGTAAATTAAATTATAATTCCTTTCAATTCATTTTCAATTCCTTTTAAATATTTTGAACGGTAGACCGCATACTACAGTAGAAACTTAACGGTAGACCGCATACTACAGTAGAAACTTAACGGTAGACCGCATACTACAGTAGCACCAGTATATCTTTCACCACTAATTCGTCGAATATCGGTTAGATAGAGTGAAAGATATACTTTCCAACAAGATGGAGCCCCTACTCACAGAGCACGCCAAACTGTCACATTCCTTGAGAACGAAACACCCGATTTTATCGAACCCAATATGTGGCCGGCTAGTAGCACCGATCTTTCATCACTAGATTATGGTGTTTGGGAAGCCCTGAAGTCCAAAGTTTACATCCCTGGTACCAATATAAGAGACAGATGAACTACGCGAAAGAATTCTGCTCGGCTGAGAGAAGGTGTCTCAACGATATGTAAACAGGTGTATCGATCAGTGGCGTCCACGTTTGGAGGCCTGCGTTGAGCAGGAAAGGGGACACATCGAACAACTTCTCAATTAAGACGAACAACATGCTAAGATAAGCATCTATGAAGTTTGGGAGCTCTAGTCCCGTTACTTTTTTTAATACGACAGTTTACCTCTAAGGGGTCACTTTTTTTTACCCACCCCGTGTGTGTGTGTGTGTGTGTGTGTATGTGAGTTGAAAGGTAACTTATACTTACACGGAATATTTGGCCTCTGTACAACGAATCTAATTCTCGCTTTTTCCTTCTTGAGAAAATTTATTCCGTTTTCAATAGAAAGTATTTTCTTCAATCTGAAAGAGAAGATGTTTTAGGTGTTTTTCTCTCCTATAAAGTGATCAGAATTTTACTTTGTTTTGATGCTTACGCTCTGGATTATATATATATATATATATATATATATATATATATATAATATATATATGTGTGTGTGTGTGTGTGTGTGTGTGGAGAGAGAAAGAGAGAGATCCCGAATAAAATCAGTACTTAAAGCTATATATTTATTTGGGGGGGGGGCTCATTTTATTCTTACAGAACGCCCTATTTAATCAAAGTAGAAAGGTTTCAGGTTTGTATGAAGTTATCAATTAACTAATTAATTAATAATATTTATATAGATAAGCGTAAGTATGTTTTGGTGTTTTGTTATTCAAAATAAAACTTACACCCGATCTCTCCATTCGAGTCGAGTGTAAAATCCTCTTCCTTGTTGAAAAAGGTAGTTTTCCACCCAGCAATCTCCGGCAATGGTCTCGTAACTCACGAAAAACCTTTCGATCTCGTACCAACGACTTAAAAACTAAAAAAAAAAAATATGCATTAAAAGTATTGTTGATTTTACGATAGTGTCGCATACATGAAAATAAAGGCATGAATTATGTATGTCCCTTTTTATTGTTAAATGTTAAGAAATTTGTTTATTTCTGAGTTGAAACTTATTTTTAAGTGTAGTTATAAATATAGAAATCATTAATGAAACTCGGTTAACAGTTTAATTAGTTTACCTTCTCTGGAATGAAGTTCTTCATTGGAGGAATATTTGGACATCTTCCTCGAAAGATAACTTGACTCTTTGATTCGGTTAACAATATTAACAAAATTAATTTTAGATTCAGATTCATGTCCAAGGTTTTGAAGTCAATCAATTTCTTTTTAGGAAAGTCTTAGCTATAAAGTTTATTTCGAAGTTATTAACTAAATAAACTAAAAATTGTTCCCACCAGGGTTCGAACCCACCACCACTTGAATTGAAGGTGAAAGCGCTCGCTACTACGCTACGACGAAATAAAAGTTAACGCAACCTGTTATATACGAAAAAAAACGAGAAAACGCGTAACGCTTTCGCGTCCAGATGCATTTTACGCGATAACCCTCCCGCACTCGAGCATTTCATTCAAACCATACGTGCAAATAAACACGCACGATTTTTCATGATGAAAAATATCATTTCCACCAGGTATGATATTCCATTTGTGAAATCTCAGCGTTGCACCAAAGTGTTTGAATGAAATGCTGGTCATTTTCTCGAGTGCGGCAGGGTTAGCGCATAAAATGCCTCTGGACGCGAAAGCATTATGCGTTTCCTCGGTTGTTGTTGTTGTTTAGCCGATCAGCCCACCCTGATCGAGCAAGCCGGCGGCACGCGGGTAACCGATCGCCCTCTCCGGAGTGGACCAGAGGTTCAGCGCACTAGTGATGTTGTGTTGGTTGTTGTGCAGATTTCCTCGGTTGTTTAAATATGTGACAGGTTGTCTTAATTCTTATCTTGTAGCGTAGTACCGAGCGCCCTCACCTTTTAGTCCAATGGTGGTTGGTTTGAGCCCTGGTGGGGACAAATTTATCATGAAATATTGTGCGTGTTCATACATGATATTCCATATACAGTATATCATATATAGAATATTACGCCTTTTTGGTTCACCGCTTATCTAATTTTAACTTTAAATCTTAAAATTGTAGTTTATTTTAAATTTTTAATATGGAAAGCTTGAATCTTTTTCAGTTTTTTCGCTACTGAATTGTTATAATAATGTTATAATTTTTCAGACCAACAAAGACCCTAGGATCCACTCAGGGCTGGTCTACCTAACTCTGTTCATAATTGTGTATTGTGCATGTCCTCCGTGGTGGCGGAGGGGACCTACAATTTTACGTGGGTTCCGAATCACAACGCCTTAATTTTACTACCTTAAACTATACCCGATCTATCAACATATGCGTCTAATCGATTTTTGAACATGTTTATAGACGTGCTACTAATTACTTCTACCAGCAAACTATTCCACCTATTTACTATTCTATGCGTAAAAAAGTTTTTGGCAACTGCTGTCTCGAACCTTCTACTTGTCAACTTACACCCGTTATTTATAGTCCTATTATATTGAGATATTTCGAAAAAGCTATCTCTATCTACGTTATCGAACCCATTCATAATTTTGAAAACCTGGATTAGATCACCCCTTAGCCTCCTAGTCTCGAGTGTAGTCAATTTTAACTCCTTAAGCCTATCCTCGTACGACTTTGACCTAAGCGACGGAATCATCTTAGTTGCTCGTCTTTGAACTCTTTCGATTTTGTCTATATCTTTTCGCATATGCGGATTCCAAAATTGGATCGCGTACTCCAAATGGGGTCTAACTTATGATTTATAAAGAGGAACTATAATATCGCGCGATTTGTACTCCAAATTCCTAGCTATAAAACCAAACACTTTGTTCGCTTTATTGACCGCTGCTGTACTTTGTTTCGCTACTTTTAAGTCACCAGTGACTATAACTCCTAAATCTTTTTCCTGCTCTACGCTTGTTAACTCTTTCCCTGACATACTATACGCAAAATTACCGTTACGCGAACCTATATGTAAAATTTTGCACTTATCGACGTTAAATTTCATTTGCCATGTGACTGACCAATCAATGATTTTATTCAGATCTTCCTGGATTTTACCTCTATCTTCGTCATTAATCGCCCTACTACCCAGCTTCGTGTCATCCGCAAACTTTGAAACTGTACTGACTAGGCCGACATCTAAATCGTTAATATATATAAGGAAAAGCAAGGGGCCCAATACAGAACCCTGAGGAACGCCGCTCGCTACATTAGCCCAACACGACTCCGCTCCATCAACGACCACCCTCGGTTTCCTACCTCGCAACCACTCTTCTATCCAATTTATTACTACACCCCTGATTCCATGAGCCTTAGTTTTTTCAATGTCTTTTGTGCGGTACGGTGTCAAACGCTTTTTGAAAATCTAAATACACTACATCAACCGCCCGATGACTATCGTAAACGTCAACCACACTTTGAAAAAAATCTAAAATATTAGTTAAGCAAGATTTGTTTCGCCTAAAACCGTGCTGCTTATTTCTAAGTTATGCAATTCTAAGTGTTCGACTATACGATCCCTAATTATTGATTCCAGTAGCTTACCTACAACAGACGTTAAACTGATTGGCCTATAATTTCCTGCCGCACCTTTATCGCCTTTCTTAAAGATAGGTGTTACGTTTGCTAACTTGAAATTATCTGGTACGCACCCCTCAGAAATAGACGCATTAAAAATCTTTGTTAGCGGCACAACAATGCTATCTTTTAATTCTTTTAGTTGTATGGGATATATGGAATCCGGCCCCGGTGATTTACGTGTTTTCATTTTATCAATATAGCGCATTACCTCCCCTTCACTAACCACAATATTATCCAAAATATTACCATTATCAAAAGGTATTATGTCTATGACCGTATGGATATTCGTTACATTTTCTATGTAGCCTATAAGCCCTATCTCTACTCTATAATGTCTCCTACTCTAGAAATAAACCACAAGGGCTTGTTGTTTACTTTCGCACGCTTAATTTTGTACGGTACACATTCCTCATTTATAGTCCTAAATACTGTTTCAAACAATTCCCACATTAGTTTTGCGTTGGAGATCCCCATTACGTTTTCCCAATTGACGTGTGATAATTCATTTCGAAATTTACAAAAGTCTGCGTGCTGGAAGTTAGGAATTTTAGTCGAGTTAGCTGGTTTCGAGTGATTTACTGAGAGAACAAACTCTACCATATTGTGATCGCTATTGCTTAATGGTTCTATTACTTGAAGCTCAGTAATTAGCCTATCATCCATAGTTATTACTAAGTCTAAATTACTGTCCAACCTCGTAGGTTCCCCAACCTTTTGAATGAGAAAGCTATCCTCGAGAAAATTAACTAAACGATTACCTTCCGCGTCTCCCTGCATTGTATCGTAATTCATGTTGGCGTAATTAAAGTCACCCATAACTAAAGCCCGCTCACTACCTATTATTCTCTTTAGTTCACGATATAACGCTTCGTCCGTATCAGCTGTTTGATTAGGGGGCCTATATATAACCGCAACAACAAGTTTGAAATCATTCAATTTAAGTTCTGCTACAGTCGAATCTATCGGTTCTGGAATTGTGCTTTACTTCTATAACATTCGCAATATTATCTTTGATATACAACATAACACCGCCTCCTCGCCTACCCATTCTGTTTTTAACAAAAAGTCTATAACCTCTAATTTGATACTCCCCTACAAAGTCACGTGTTTCAGTGTTAAGCCACGATTCATTTATCGCAATTAAAACATAGTCTTTACAAGCAATTAAAGAAAAAAATTCGTTTATTTTTTTCGTAGGCTACGAGCATTTAAGGATAGAACCTTCAAATTGTTTGTAATTGCGACACCTTCGCGAGCGCAGGGGAAATTTGTGGAATTTACGCTGTGACCGTTCGAGTTACGGTAGCCTGAAAAGAAGAAACAGTATTATGAAATAGTCTTCCTAAACGCGCAGCTCCAACGTCATTAAGATGAAGTCCATCTCCGAGGAACAAGTCCCTCCTGCCGTAGAAACTGTTCCAAAAACTCGCAAAATGCACTCCTTCCTGTTGGCAAAGAGACTTTAGGTTATTGTTAATATAGGTCGCATTGCTGTAGAAATCGTTACGGTGGATAATTCGAGGAAGTATACCTGTTAAAACAATCTTATTAGTTTTTCATTTAGTCGCTCTAGTAAGTCCTTGTACCTAGCCAGCAGTTCTTGTGTCCTCGGTGGTATTCTCGGCGGTACCGTCTGTAAAATGGTCAACACTATTAGTTATATCCTCCACCCTTGCACCAGGGTAGCAGTAACGGCGCCTACGACGAGGGTTTCTCCCACAGAATTCCTCGAGCTGCCCTCAAACAATGGAATCGCCAACGAGTCGTATTTCCGTTTCATCAGCATTTTCGAAACCTAAAACAGAAAACTTATTGTTTATTATTACTGGTAGACAAATCTTAGGTTTTCTCAATGGGGCTCCATTACGCACTCGAATGAAGGGTTGGGAACTAGGGGAAGAGAGAGGGCTATTAGTACTATTTATATTATTAGTAGAAACTGAGGCAGGAAGGGTCGTAACTGGAGTCTCAAGGGATTCTAATTTTGCCGTCAAGAGCATCACGCTTTCTTCAAGCCTCACTCTGGCCTCCCTCTCACGTTCTAACTCGTTCCTCAACACTTCCATGCTTGAGCGCCACCTGCAAACTAACTGTTCATTATTATTAGCCATTGTAAACGCGTAAGCGGCAAATTTTCCTTCACAGCGACTGCAAGTACTTGACGGGGGTGTCATGCTTTTAATTAAATAAAAAAAAAAAAACGAGCATTTGGAAATTAATAAATTACAACGTAGGTCTACCGCGTGCTTATTGTGCCGTCACCTGCACAAATCCGCAAAAATGTTCTTGAAACGCAGAAACAGGTTCTTGTAACACAAATTTATACTAAATGAATATATAATTAAGCTACCGACGAAAGATCTGTAAAAGAAAAAGTATTAATAATATTTATCTGTCCGCTATTCGACCGACTTTTTTCTTTCCGTTTTTTCTTTTTCCCACGGTGGGTGACCACACTCTACTTGATCCCCCGAAGGAAGGGAAAATGAACCTAATGAAACCTCGTTTCTGATAGATTTGAAAAATTTGAAAAAAAAAAAGGCAAACCAAGGGAATTTCAACCTTATTAAACCTCGTGTAGTAATAGATTCGGGAAACAAACAAGGCAAGCGACGTGCACTAGTCTTGGATTAATCAAATAATATAGTAATGAATAAAGTCAATAAATGAAATATATTCGTTAATGAATGATTACTAACACGAAGTAATTTAGTTAAGAATGCACCAAACACTATTTTTATTTATTTTTTTTAAAGACCAACGAAAACCACTTATTCAATTGGTAACACTGGACACTCGATAAAACACGTCTGTTCGCAAGAAAGACATCACGAATTTCGAGCACATATCATATGTTTTATTATTATTATTATTATTATTGTGAGGATCGTAAACATGAGTTATTATGTAACTTAAATATGCGCCATAACTCATAAATATATAACCCACTGGGTGTGTTTTTAATATTTTTATTATATATTTCATTCCGTAAAGACGAACAGAGACCACAACCTAAAACCATTTATATTACACATTCAATTAACGTAATCTACAGACTTTAAACATTTATAAATATATTGAACAAAAACACTTTGTGGTTTAGTCCCATATTAATCCAATTATGTGTAATTGTATTTTTCTTTAGAAAACTGTCGCGTGTTTATTTTACCCTAATCTTTCTGATCTTTTCACTATATCCTCAATAAAACTACTGACGGAGTTGCAACCGAAAACTTTCGAGGAAAGAATACACCATCTTTTTTTTTCATGTGACTTTCATTAATACAAAAATTGCTTTCAGAATTTTTTATTCTTTAATTGCAAAACAACAGCTGTTTTTAATTGTGGTAGGAAAAATATTCTATCTTTATATGGTGAAAGTTTATGGATATCATTATAGAGTGACATTTAATATTTAACGTTATATATATATATATATATATATATATATATATATATATATATCTTTGTCCAGCTAAGGAATTTGAAAGTTTTCTCGACATGTAAAAATTCTGAAATTCTGCAGATAACCATTATCAATGTATATCTTAAATGTTTTGTTTTTTCGTAAAACTTAGAAACTTGAAAGTGATCTCGTGTTCTTATTGAACGAAGAACATTCAAATCTACTCGGTGATAACTGTACAAAGTTCCGACACTTTTTCGTGCTTTTAACAAAGAAGTAATTTGTAGAACGATTATGGTCGGGTTAATGATAAAAATGATTGGACTAACGTCATTTGACTTAATTGACACGTTATCTGGGTTAAATTAACTTAGGTTAGGTTATGGTTGGTTGGGTTAAGTTGTTAATTTTTAGAGTATCGATACAATGAAACTAAGACTCCTAAATTACCTGAACTTGCTTTGTAAATTATTCTTTATAAGCTCTTTTGACATTACAAATGTCTATCCGCGCCATCGTTTTGATCGTGTTTAAAGTAGACAGACATGTTCATTACAGACTAATACAGTGGTTCCCAACATTTTCTGGCTGAAGGCTCTCCCAGTGCTATCTGTTCTTCTTTCGCGGCACTCTGGACGATTTTCGTCGACCCCCCTCAACTCCACGTAACTTCAAACTGAACTTAGTAGTATAGGTGGAAAAACGAAGCGTAGGGAAAGGGGGGGTTGGGGAAAAGGAGAAAAAGCAAATTTTAATCTCTCAAATGGGGAGGTGGGGGGATGATAAGAGGGAAGGGTGATAAGATAAGGGGGTGGGGAGTACTGCTCCCAATAAAGTAGAAAATTGAATATAGGGTAACCTAATCTAACCCCACTTTTCACGCTGCCCCAAGAGTAACCTAACCTAACCCCACTTTTTCACGCTGCCCCAAGAGTAACCTAACCTAATCTTGAATAGACTATAGTAACTTAACCTAACCTAAATCGCAAGCATCATCTTTTCATGCTGCCGCAAGGCGGCCACCATTCATTCAACTCTCTTAGTAATAGCAGTGATACTATACCATCTGGAGTCGTACCCGACCTCAGTCTTTAGCAATGTGGTAGTTAAAATGTTTTAATCATCGATATAGATATGTTACAGGGAATCTGTGTAAGTAGGGATGTAATGAAATCCCTAAAATGTTCAGAGATTTCATGTAAGGTTAAGTCGTGATATTTTCGTTAGTTTTAACGAAAATATCACGACTTAACCTAACCAGTCGTCAAGGGCGTACAGTTGACCTAACCGGGCATTCAATAATTTTCCCGTAGGTTTAACGAAAATATCACAACTTAACCTTACATGAAATCCCTGAACATTTTAGGGATTTCATGAAATCTCTAGTTACATAGATTCCCTGTAACATATACTGTACATTAGGTTGGATCGATTTTACATTTTTTCGATTTCCATATTCTAATAGAGACAAAAACTTGCGCATGCATGAGAAAATAGCCTCTGCAAAATCTTAGCTTAATAGGTAATCATCTTCTGCCCCCGGCAGAGCGATGAAAATCATATTTTAGTAGTCAAAAACGTATTTTTAAACCCTAGCCTAGAGTCATAAAATTTTGCGTGTGTGTTATTTCATGCCTAAGCAACGATATAAATGCTATGGGAAATATATAAATGCATTATTTAAGACAAAGAGCCGATCTGAAAATATGTGTAATATACATATTTTCAGATCGGCTCTTTGTCTTAAATAATGCATTTATATATTTCCCATAGCATTTATATCGTTGCTTAGGCATGAAATAACACACACACAAAATTTTATGACTCTAGGCTAGGGTTTAAAAATACGTTTTTGACTACTAAAATATGATTTTCATCGCTCTGCCGGGGGCAGAAGATGATTACCTATTAAGCTAAGATTTTGCAGAGGCTATTTTCTCATGCATGCGCAAGTTTTTGTCTCTATTAGAATATGGAAATCGAAAAAAATGTAAAATCGATCCACCCTACAGTGTACATATATTTGGCCAACAACCTTATTATGATAAGACGCATACATAGACAATTTGAAAATGAGTGAAGAATAAATAGAAATACACCCCAAACAATATTTATTAACACGAAAAGAGATTATTTTTATTAGTATAGTAAATTTCTCCGGAGAATGTTCAATTCTGGAGTTTGGAAATGAGAGAGATGGGGTTTTGGCTTGGGGGCTCAGAAAAAAAATGTGGCATATAATTTACGAATTATCTATGTTTGTTTATTAATAAAAACAAAGACAAACAAAGGTTTATTTATTCAGAAGGTTAAAGCACATTTACTGCTTTATTCCGTTCATACAATACGTGAAAATGTTTATACTTCCCCTCTTTTCTTGATTCATTTGTAATGTTAACTGTGCAGGGGAGTAGGGAGTGGGAGAAATTGCTTATTATTTTAATTTTTATTCGTCATTTTTTTCGTGAAAAATCATAAAAATAACAAAGGCGTAACTAGTAATTTTTAATTTTTAATTAATAATTGAAATAAGTAATTGGTAATTAAAATAACTACTTTCCCCATAGGTTTTTTTTTAGGGGAGTTCCTCTCAATAAATTCAGTACCAAGTGGATTTGATGTGGGAAGTAGATTCTTTTCATTTCATACGTAAATATTAGCTTATAAAAGAAATAGAAAGAGTCCAATTACTTGTATTAATTTATAAAAGTGTTTTGAACATCAATGTAGAGTCGTCACTGCCAACAGAAATTAAGCCTAGGAAAGTGCGTCTTCCCTTAGCAATCAGCATAACTAAATGTAGATAACTAATTCACACACACACACACACACCTTTCAAATGTTCCGTGCGATGATTCCTTATTACACGAAGGTCAAGCTTGTTGCCACTCATAGTGGAGGTTAGCGTCGTGGTTGAATTCAGTAAAACCCAGCTGTTCATCCTTCCACACAATAAAAGAAAATGGTTGGTAGATAAATGGGTACCCTGGGTAGCCTAGTGGTTAAGACGCTGGGCTACTGGTGGGGTGTGGTTCGGATTCCCCGTTAAACTGTAGGTCTAAGGTGGAGTAATAAGCTTGGCCTTCGTCAGAATGAACAATTCGGGAGGAAGCAAAACCTTTAACCCATTCGGGGCTAAAACGTAAATTGTATTGTTAAAATGTGCTCCAAGTAGGAACAATGTCGAATAATCGGGTAAGGATTTGTTTATAAATATGCAACTTTTTTGTTATAAATATTTAATAAATTGTCTAACAGAAACCATAAATGTTGATTCATTTAAACACAACGACAAAAAGTATCATTGTAGATCAAATTCGTATAAAATGTACACTGCAATATTTCATCACTAAATAAATTTATAAAGACAATTTTAACCAACTATTTTAAGTAAAGTCGTCTTTAGTAATTTTAAATAAAGTTTTCTTTAGTAATACTAAAAGTTTCCCTGTAACTTTTAATAACTGCATCTTAATAGTTTCTGTAAATGTGTAATTTCCGTGTTTAGTTCAAATTTCTTATGTTTTTTCTATTTTCGTTTTTCATGCAATTACCGAGTTCATCTTCAGTATTTACCTAATTATTATTTAGAAAATGATGTCAGCAGTTTAATTCCCTCTAATGCATTTGGCGTTTTTATTGTGTTAAATATTTCGTTTATAGTCCTTATTTTTCTATCGGTAGAAAGGTGAGGACAAGGAAGGATAACTCTACTTTCCCGCGTGCCAGGTGGGACCACTGTTGGATTGTGGTTACTCGTATTTTCCAAGCATTGTCAAAATCTCCGCGTTTATTGCAGTTTTCTCTCAACGAACCTTATTTTAAAAAGACCTTACGGTATGACAATAGTTTCAGTGCCATTAAATTTCACTGAATAAAGCAATACAGTATTAGATCCTATGCTTCTACAAAAGAAAAAAGTCTTTACGGTGCATGTATGACTAAACGCGATAGTTTTAGAGAACAATGATACAACTACCTGCGTCTGAATTCACTCAATCGCAGTGTTTAAACGAATTACCAATTAGGAAAAATTATTACAAATTCACTAATGTATTGTTATTTTTTCTGTAGAAAGGAGGGGCCAACGGCGGGTGCCCACAAAAATGCTTACCTTTATAAGAAAAAGCACAAAAATCTAGGTCTCCGAGGCTCACGATGCTATTTTTTATTTTTTTTATTTTGAAAACTGTATAGTCACTATAGTGTGTAAAATGCATGTATTGCATGTATAGAGGAGAATAGAAGAAGTGTGTGTTTGAGAGCATGCTGGACTGCTCACAGGGTAGATGACATGGAAACAAATCGGCTAAAGAGGACAGTGACAGGAGAAACGGGAGTTCCAGCATTCCCTGTCTTCTAGTCCTAACTAACGTCCACCCCGGAGTACTTCCCTGGTCAATTGCTGCCTACAATCTCCTCCTTGTAAACTATTTGCAAACTACAATTTAATTTGAAAAGCATCTTAAGGTATGTCATAATTTTTTTTAAGAATCGTCAGGTGAAAGGGCATAAAGAATTCGTTAGAGTGGTTACTGAACTTAAGGATTCGTTTACATTGTCTAACAGTGAAAGAAATTGAAAAATAAATGAACGGAAAGTAGAATATTACAGACGTCAAGGGATCGCACATTTATGTAACACATCCGCAGCCGTGTGATTCGAACTAGTAGTATTGATGCCAAACTCAGCCTATCCTTTTCTCGTTTGTTTTTTAATCCTAGAACACCAGTGTAAGACTGCCGCACACAGCGACTAGTGTCAGGTCTACGTATCTCCATAATCAAAATTACATTTATAGGTTGAATTAAACAATTTATTGTTACTAAACGATAATAAAACTTAACGCGTACAATAAAATGCATCATTTCCAGAAAAACAAATGTATTTTTATTGTAACAGGCCACGCTGGCTTTCTATGATTAATAAAGAGAGAAGTCGATGAGATGAGGTTGAGACAGAGGGAAGCTCCTTCGTAGGCCTAAACACTTGTCTCTATCGATGTAGAGTGAGTTTGTCTTCACTCCGATGTCGTGGTCGATTCTCGCTCTTATTTGAGCCAATCTGTGGAGGGAGTCTTCCGCCTCCTGAAGCTTCTGACGAAGGGCTTCCACGCTTTCACTCAACTCCTGAACTTCGCGAACCATTCTACAAAAATAAAAATAAGATATGAAATGAATCTAGAAGCTGAGAAAAAGGCTTAAAACCGAGTTTACATTACAAAAATTATCAGTAATTCTAAATAATATTTACTTCTGACGCAGAAATTATTATTATGTAGGAATAACAATAAAGGATATATTATTCCTGTCGTAGTACGTGTACGAAGTAAATAAATAAACTATTTAAAGAGAACTACATACGAGATATTTCCCATATTTGGAAAAGTAACTGTTTAAATTAAAAATTTGTATTATATAATATTCTGGTATACTGTCTGCTGTGAGGTAGGTACTCCAGAGAAGTCAAATAGATGACCATTTGATTTAAGTATAATTATTAATGTATTTATATCTTAAATGTAGGCTATGCAATACATTGAATACTTTTCTATAATAATGAAGAGAGCCACACACACGTCACAAAATCTATTAGAATTTAAGAACACTTTGTAAACCCATATAGGCCTACCAACTTTTATTTCAACATTATATTGGAAAATAAATTGATGTAAGTTAGCAGTTAACATAAAACAAATTTATATTATAAAACTAAACTATTATATTGACAAAAAGATCATAAATGGGGAAAAATTAATTCAAATGAACACTAAAATTAACCTGTGCTGAGGAGGATCTCGACAAAGTTCCGTTTCTGGTCTGTGAGTTCTTCCTTCCAGGCGCGTTTGGACCACCTTCAGAGGAGCTGATTTGTCCAAAATTCCCTTCTTCAGGCTATCGATTCGTCTTTCTAATTCATTCATTTCTTGTTGTACCTTTGAAGTAATGTTTGAAGTAAAGAAAAATCACAAAAAAAATAGTGTCTTTTCATGGTAGTAATTAAGTTTAAAAGATACGATCAACTTTATAGCATTGTAATGTACAGATTTTTCGAATCATCCGATTTCTTACTAATTCTCTCGGTTAATTAATTAAACAGATTCATCTAACTAATCATACAGTGTCTATAAAATAAATAAAATTTATTTCATGTTTTAAGAGTTTATTTACAATTTTAATTTAGAATTTCATAAAATTTATTGTTTTGTTTCATTTGTTATTCTCACCTTACTTCTGTGTTCCATGAGGCGGCTTCTCGTATCGTTTGTCTCTCCTGAACGTTGAGTTAATCCTGAGTTTGAATTAGCCCAAGCGGTCCACATGTCCTGATGAGTGGCCGCAATCAGGGCTTCCACTTCCGACCTCAGTCTCTGAGAGCTTGTCCTCTCCGTCTGACTCTGCTGAATGTTACGGTTAGTCAGCTCAGCCCACGTTTCAGGAACACTCACGCTGAGGAGATTATGAACCTATTATTATCAGTATGAAACTTCTGCGTAATGTAGTTTTGACTTTTGACGCAATTGTACACCTACCATTAGTTGCTAAAAGAAGAAAAAGATATAACTCTCGGGTTCGAACTTCGGCTTGGACATCTTTCAGATTTCATTGATTAAATTGCTTCTTTGGGTCTTCCTCAGTAGGGTAGTGGTTCAAATTCCACAAAAAAAACTATGTATAGGTCTCCTCCAGTCCTCCCTCATATGACCTTAGATATTACGATGAAGATTGACCAACAACAAAAATTGTCATTATCAAAGTACATTATTAGTGTACTCACGTGTGGTCAACTCTCTCAATTCCTGGGTAATAAGTTATATTCGCCGAATGGTTATGAAGACTGTGAACAGTGTGGTCAATGGTTAGAGCGTGGTTTTTATTCTGAGTGTCGTGTTCCAACTCTTGCCTGGCAGCTCGATCACGACTCAGCTAATGAAAACTCGTTACATATTATCTTTGGTTCATGAATGAGATTACACAGGGTTATACAATTCATTTAAGGTTGCTGTTTTTTTAGCTTAGCTTGTTACGAAGTAGAATTATTAAACTTTTTGTAAAAAAAATATCTATGTTATAAAATTAAACCCCAAAATATATTGTTTCCTTTGCTGATTGCTATAATACCATTAGTCACACGAACCTATGTTCATTTCATTGGCGGGAAATTTTATTTAACACTTTTATAAACCTATAAACTAACCTAACTTGACTTAATCTAATTTCCCCTGATTTATAACCTAACCTAAATTAAGTTAATCTAACACAAAGAATTCTTGTTGGTAAGACGGTAAGATGTTCAGCAACGGTCGGTTATTAGTTTCGTCAAGCATAGGGTACCATGTTATCATCTTATTCAGTCTCCTAGTCTCCTTGTTTACTAAAAGGTTAAACCTTTAGGTTTTTCATGCAGGAAGGAGGGGCCAAGGGCGAACGTTTGCGAAAACGCCCCCGCACCCCACCCCCATAAAATGAGAAGAAGAGAGCCAAACTCAAGGTCCAAAGTTTTCGAGACGCCTGAACACTCTGCGTTTGAAAGAGTGGAGGACATAGTCAGAGGGAAAGATGGACTGAGGAAGGTTGTTCCAGAGTTCACCGGTTGAGTAGATGAAAGATTGAGAATACTGACGAACCCTTGCGTTAGAGAATACGACAGAACAAAACAACTAAATTAAAGCAATGAAATTTTAACATTTTGAGTAGAGAATTAACCACACCTGTATAATTAATTACCTGCAAGTTAACTCTTTCGAGGAGGTTCTTCATTCGAGCCTGACAGTCTTTGATGGTATCAACTTCCCTCAGTAAATTCTCTTCAGGTTTGTCTCGAACCAGATCAATTCCTGTTCACAAAACTTTTATTGCATATTATTTTGTGAAGTTTGAAAGAACATTGAAATATGTTAGTGAACCAGGGAAGGTTTTAGTAACACACTCGCCTGTCTCAGTCCCCACCCCAAAGCATTCTAGTAATATATATTATATATATATATATATATATATATGTGTGTGTGTGTGTGTGGTGCGCGCGCGCGCGTAGGCAGCTGGGCATAAGTGAGATCGAGTGAGTGTGATAATTCACAGACGTAATGTGGTATTTTTTGTGAGGCAGCACTTGGTACCTCGAAATTTTTTTTTTTTATATATACAAAATCTAGAAACATTTATATTGTCAGAGAAAGGAAAGATATGTTGGTCCTGATTAAGTTAGGTTACGCTAGATTAGCGAGTACCTCACTATTTAATGATAACAGAAAACAGCCTTTGATTCGAGCTCTCATTTGCCTCTGAAACACTTATCACGCCCTTCTCGGCTCGATGGCACTAAGGTTAGGTTAAATTAAATTTGCTTAATTACTTTTTAGATAAATCGATTTAAAACAGTTGGTACCTCGCTCAAGTGGAGATGCGCGTGTGTGTCTAAGAGCTTTATCTGTATGCAATCTGTGTCCAGAGTTCTGATTAAAGTATAAAAATATAAGGTGGGTGTAAGTGCCAAGTGGATGTGCCTATATATATATATATATATATATATATATATATATATATATATATATATATATATATATATATATATATATTATACCAAGTTAATCGTGAACCGTCGTTCATATAAGTGTATTTTAATTGTAAGCTAAAAGGTGTTTTTATCCATCATTAAATTTAAGTGACGAATTACTAGGAAGACGTTCTTTCAGTTCTCGTGTGAATTCCTCCTCTTGTACTGGAATTTTTGTTTTTTAAACACCTAAACAACGCTTGAAGTCTTACAAAATTGTAAAATATATATATATATATATAACGTAAAGAACGACGCTTGTTTAGGAGAATATTCCGCGCAAGATGAGGAGGGTGAACGAAACAAATGAAAAAATGAGGTAACCACCCGGGAATCGAACCCGGGATCTTCCGATTGCCGGTCAGATATGATAACCATTATCATATCTGACCGGCAATCGGAAGATCCCGGGTTCGATTCCCGGGTGGTTACCTCATTTTTTCATTTGTTTCGTTCTCCCTCCTCATCTTGCGCGGAATATTCTCCTAAACAAGCGTCGTTCTTTACGTTAATTATACTGCGTGTTTGCAGTTAAAAAAAAAAAATTATATATATATATATATATATATATATATATATACAGGGCGTCCCAAAAAAATGTGTATACACACTTTAACAGCTGATAGCTCAATTGATGTTTCTTTCTTTCCAAGTTAAACCCATTAGAATTAATAATGGCAGGCAGTCAGACTAAGCTTTGAACAAAGGAAATTCATTCTAAAATGCTACTGGAAGTGTGAAAACGCAGTTGAAGTGCAAAGACAGTTTAGGAGGGAGTTTCAAACAGATCCACCAACGCGACTTACCATCACTCGAATTAGAGATAAGTTTGAAGCCGATGGAACTGTTCAGAATGTCCACAAGAAGCGTTCCGGAAGACCACGGACATCGACAAGCCCCACAAAGCAAGAAAGAGTACTGGAAACGTATCACCAAAGTCCAAGAAAATCTGTGCGGCAAGCGAGTCGTGAGGTAGGAATTTCAGAATCGTCTGTCCAACGCATTTTGAAGCGCTGTCAATGGAAAAGTTACATTCCAAGATTAGTCCATGCTATTAATGAAGATGATGATCCGGACCGAAGAGTGGAGTATTGCGAGTGGTACTTGGCACGATGTGGATGTGGATTGGACGAAGGGGTTTCGTAGAATACCCTCCGCGTTCACCAGACCTCACACCATTAGACTTTTTTTATGGGGATACTTAAAAGACAAAGTCTACGCTATAAAACCTGCAACAGTCGCTGAATTGAGAGCAGCCATTGAACGAGAATGCACACAAATACCAAACGAAATGTTTCGTGATGTTTGCGATTCCATTGCTTCGCGTTATCAGCAGTGCCTGGACCAGAACGGACGTCAGTTTGAAAACAGGCGTTGACAAAACAATTAAATAATGTCTGTAGATTCTATTACATTTTGAAAATGAAATGTATTTTAATAAACACTGCCTTTATAATTATTTAAAGTGTGTATACACATTTTTTTGGGACGCCCTGTATATATATATATATTTATTTATTTATTACTTTTCAATTTGTTGTAGTTTTATATTTCAAATATTAGACTTCTTAAGTTTTTAAATCATGTGTGGTTGTTAGATACAGAATACATTACTGTCAGCTAAATTTATTCTATTGATATTACACTTCAAGTCAAAAAGGTTTAACTAAAGAATTCTCCGAGTCTTCACGATGCATTTTCTGTGACCAGTGTATTTCAGAGTATTCGGAGGCTCTGATCAAAGCACAGTAAATACTGTAGTAACTATGAAATAACATTACTACTTCTATTTACGTACAGTGCTTGTTAACTAAATCGGGCTAAGCTGTAGCCACGTCTCTACACTGCTTCCCATTAGAATAACGAGGTTAAGCGACTTTGGATAACACCCGTAGCCCAGTGGGTAACGCCTTTTCCCTGTAAGCGAAGTTAAAACACTGAGATTAGGGGTTCGAATCCCGGTGATGCTGGTAATAATAATGCAGGAGTTAGCGCAATGGGCCACATTAGTTGGCCTGAGCGCTGTGCCAGTTTCTGACCCTCTTCACTGACTATTATTTAACGACATTGGGTCTATACAGTAGTTTTCTGCGTTCAGATAATATAGCAGCCTGTATGTGGTTCAGATTCCACTTAAAGTTGTAGGTCCTCTCTGTCAAATGACTTTACCCATTAAGAAAGAGGTACCTCAAACGTTGTTATTGTTGTTATTATTAACCAAATTATAAATTGATTTTTGTCAACCTATAGGGTGTTCCATAAGTCCCTTTACCCCTGAACCTTTTCTTACTAGAATAGGGTAAGGGTAAAGGGACTTATGGGATACCCTCATGGGCGTCCGGAGGCGGGGGCAAGAGGGAGCAGTTGCCCTCCCTTGGAAATTTGTGTTTGCCCACGCAACGACTTCTATAATTCTACTGCAGCTCAGTCAGTGTTTCCACATTCAAGGAAATGTCGTTTACTTTACCTTTACTTTACCGAAGTGCCGTGTCGTTGAACTTAGAAGTGTTAAATAAACTATACTGAAAGATATAGTAATGGAATTATTTGCAAAGATCATTATATTGAGTGTTTTATTTATTTTTTTCTCTCGAAAACCTTTTGGTCAATTTCACTGAAACACACGATTATAGTTAATCATAGTATCATATAACATATAAAAAATGGACTTGACTGGTAGAAAATAAAATGCACTGCGACCACTACGAGTAAAAACCATCATCTCCCCTTATCATAGCCTGCCTTCGGTGCTAAATTTATGTACTTAGTATTACTAAGTACATAAATTTAGCACCGAAAGCAGGCTATGATAAGGGGAGATGACGGTTTTTACTCGTAGTGGTCGCAGTGCATTTTTTTTTCTACCTAATAAAGAACTAATAAGAACTAAGAACTAATAAGTTAGTTTTGCCCCCCCCTTGCGAAAAATCCTGCGGACGCCCCTGGATACCCTGTACTTATGGATGGTGATATTCCAAAACGTCGTTAAGTAGCAAAACCACAATTTTACCTGAAAAAATTCGATTCATATCTAATTTATTGAACGTTACGAACGTTTCAAGCCTAACTGTTAGGATAAGAAAGGAAGAGAAATGGAGTCTTAAGTTTGTGTACAATTATCTGCCAACGGAAATTAAAAAAAAATTAAAAACACCTAAATTTGGGGGAGGGGGACCTTACAAGATTCTGGAATATCACCACAGATATATAATGTACCTTGTCTGTTTTCTCTGAAATAAAGACATTCCTTGACGACATGGAAAGGATTTTCCGTTTCCCTCAGAGCGTGTTCGAGCGATCTTCGAGAGTCATTCAAACGATTTGTTTCGGCCAACATTCGGTCGAGTTCTTGCAAGAGTTCGCTCCTCCAGAAGGTAATGTCGCTGACTCTCTCTCCCAGCCGTTGTGAACTTTCCCGTTGAGCTATGTTCGTTCTGTCGTATGTGTATCTGTAACAGAAAAACACCGGTTTAATTTAAATGAACTTGAGTAAACTTGCATCCTATACACTATTGAGCTAAAATGTGTCTGTGTGTCTGTCTGTCCACTTTCTTCGGTACCGTGCACAGCCTAAACAGCACATCGGAAAATTTTGCAACCACCACCAACTGATAGCCCATGAGCTGCCATGTGCTCTGTGAAATTTCCCGGCCCTAGGTCACAATTACTGGGTCCGAAGGCCCCAGCACCGCGATAAAACTACAGAAAAGAACGCAGCCGTGAAAATCTTGAGCTTCACACATACTGTGACATATACTGCTACCCACCCTCCAGGCGAGGGCGGATAGCAGTATATATCACAGTGCTACCCGCCCGGGGGTAGTGGGGGAGGGGGTGGGGTAATTGGGGGAGTGGGGGTAGGGGAAATGGGGAGAGAGGTGGGGGTAATGGCGTTTTTTTTAAATTTTGTAGCTGGATTACAGTGCTACCTGCCCGGATGGCCAAGTTGTACAACGGTCGCGAGCGATAGCGAGCTACTGCTTGTCTTAACTAGTATGCTATTCAAGATATAAATAAAGCTGAAATGAACAATAATGACTTCCTAATGTATAAAGAAATTCAATCATGTACTCTGTAGAAGTTTGGGAAATTGTTGACTCTTTAAAATAAACCGATCTTGAATTACCTCAATGATAACTTTGTAGTAAAAATAATCACGACACAAATAAAGTGAAATGCCTCTTGATAACTTACCCAACAAGCCTAAAGGCGTCGTCCCTGACTCGTTCCGAAGTTCCACGAGTACAGTTGGCATCGGTGTAATTCGTTAGATTATCTGAATACATCACACTACATTACATTACATTTGGAAAACATGAAACCACTTTGGCCTGTCGAAGTTATCCAAGTCAGATAAATGGTCTAAAACTATATTTTATGGTAAAAAAAATGTACCCATAGGAAAAAAATAATTATTAATGTTTATAATTCACACATTGTCCATACAGAAGGTAAATACTCTACAATATATGAAATAAAGTAGAATATAAGAACTTTGAGTTAACTTTTTTTATTTCTTTTTTACTCACTGGAAGACCAATCTGCCGGAGTGTAGCGAGTTCGGAGAGCTGCAGTAGCTGAGCTGAATATATTGGGAAATCGAACTGAATCCACGACTCGAGTTTCTGTTGGATAAGATCTGCTCAAGGTTGGAGGCACCAGAGAAAGACTGTAAATAAGAAAGTTAGATTAGTTTGCATCACGTAAGTAATAATTTTACTGAATCAGTTTACAATATTTAAGCAAAGATATTCAGCTGAGATCAGTGTGATATATACTACGGCGGATCCAGGGGGTTTAGGGGGGTTCAATCAAACCCCCTAAACCAGAAAGCCCCGCTCCCAAAGCTAACTGACTGAACATACAAGTTATTTTACAAACAACACTAAAAGCATATAATATATCCTTTTGTTTCATTTGTTTCAGATCGTTAGTCGACCCTGTGTCTTAATTTAATACTAAAAAATCTAAAAAGCAATATTCATTCAAAGTATTTATTCAATAGAATTTTCGGTTTACAATGTCAAGAAGAGTTAAAAGCAACCAAGAATTGACCGATTTTTTGGTCCATCAAATTTGGTCCATCCCACGAATGGCGCTCGTCGATCCAGTCTTTGAGAGTCGGGAGATTAACTGATATCTCAGTCAACACAAAACTTTGTCAAGAAATATAATAACTTCAGTTATATTAATGAACAAATCTAGAATGATAAAGTATGATTTTCAAGAGAAATTTAGGTTTTGATATTGTGAAATTTTCATAAACAGTGTTTCTTTAAGATTTTTCACGAATTTTCTTTCCTTGCAAATCAGTACATAACTTAGATGTTGTGAAAGCTAATAAACTTGAACAAACACCCCGCAAATTGTTAAAAACGCGTTTCTGAGAGCCTTAATTTTCAAAATTTTCCGGGAGAGCATGCCCCCGGACCCCCCTAGAAGCCTTCGACGCTCATATTGAACCCCCTCCAGCAAATCCTGGATCCGCCCCAGATATACACATACTATACTGTAAATTTATGAATTTACTTTAACTTAATACTGCATAAATGAATGCATTAAATTATGTTTAAATTTTTAAAGTTGTGTTTAAACTGTTTTTACATTCCATCTATAAAAAACTAAATAAACTACTAAGGAAGAAAGAAATAAAGCAACTAACAAAAGAATTTAAAATACAGTAAATGTAGCTAAAGCATTCGGATAATTCATTCCTTTAAATGATGATAGGAAATTACAGGAAAATATAAAAAGAAAGAACGACAAGCATTTGCGAAAAATGCTCCACCAAATTAAGAATTGGTAGTTTTAGGAGACAGGTTGAAATTTTTTTTTTTTTTTTCCTCAGTTTTATATACAGTATATATTGTAAATTTTAGGCTTTTTTCCTCAGTTTTACATATACAGTATATTGTAAATAATACTATGTAGAGTAGTAACAGATATAAAACATAAGTAAATATTTTACTTACTAACCCCATATAAATTCCATTCAGTAAATATAGAAAACTTAACCTATTCATATTTAAAGTAACTCCAAAGTTTACCTATATCTAGTTGATCCACGCTCGCATTATAACATGTAAATAATTATATATAGAAGAATTTTGAACATAAAATTTTAAGTCAGCGAGATCCTAATATTTACCGTACTTCAAGCTCACGAGCCACTTAAATTTTCAGTGACTCTTCACAAATTTGGTCTCGCTGGGTTTGGATGTGAAGTTTGAAATTTTGATGGGTGGGATATTTTGTAAATTTATGGTTTCACTGGCTTTTTCTCGATTTTACAACAGTATGAAATTTTGTACAAGCGTGGTCTGACTAGACATTGTAGTCTTTGGTAACTCCTTCATGATGTTGCTATTCAGCCAAAACAACTCTTTGTACCTTGTAATGTCGTATGCAGTCATTTTTAGTTTTTAAATATGTTTATAAAGTGACGAAATGTCTTCAAAATTATTGTATTAACTAAGAGTTGTTGTTATAAATGAAACTTAGCCTACCTTTGTTCGAAAGGAGTTATATCAACTGTTTTCATGGCCACAGTTTTGTTAAGGGACGCTGGCGGTCCATAATGCAAAACAGGAGCCCCAGGCATAGTTAATACTGCGTTCGTCTGTTGTCTGCAATAATTGAATAATTAGTTCAAAATCTGTTTATTCAAACAATGATTAATTTTGTTGTACTATGTTTAGAAATAGTTAATTGCCTTTAATTATTTTATTATAGTTATCATAAAGTCGCACCTTGTTTACATTTTCAAAAATCTCCTCTGACGTCAGAGCTAAAAATGACGTTTCACTTTGATGGTCTACAAGACACAATCACAACGACTGTCTTGTGATCAGCTGATTTTGCGTTAACGTTTTGAATTTTAGTTCAAAGGGTTCTGTCATAAATTTATTCATTTGCGTTCTATATATTTATTATGAGTGACATTCCGGAGAATGCCCCAAGTCGTAAGTTCTTTGTCCTCATAACGTGTTAAATTTAATTTTGTAAGCCTTAGTCAGGCATATAAATAGATGATAATGAATTATCGACCACTTTGCGGGAATGCATAAGTTGGCGAGTTATCCATTTACTAGTCTGGTCTGGAGTTTTTGTTCATAATGATTCATATTTTAGACTGGACTGTCCGCTCCACTGCATATTTTTATGATATTTTAATTAACCAACATCCATACTGCCAATTTAGGAGACGCCTCAATTGTAGAACAGACTACAGAGTCTGCAAAATTTTCACACGATGCGCCCATCTTTAGCAAAATTTTTGCTTTGCATTTCAGGTTGTAAAAGTCTCTCATAATATGAGACGTTCTCACGCCCAACATTTCAAAGTCAGCAAACTTGCTTTAGAAAAAAAATTCTCTCATTAATTTTTGTCAGAACCAGGGATGGGGAGTCGGCCAAAAACAACCGACTCCCGACTCCTGAGTCGGTATTTTTAAAAACCGACTCCGACTCCCGACTCTTTCCTTATCATGCTGATCTACAACCTTATAAATATTGGGATGTTTGTTTCATAGATGGTGTTTCAAGTTTGAGGCTCTAGTTGGAGCATTAGCATGTTTCCCAGTGTAAGCACTAATTTTTGCATTACACTTTACCATCCTTTTCTACTTGACAAATAAAAATACTTTCATCCTCATTTAGCTTAAAATATTGAAAGACTGCTGATTTTTTACTAGGCCCATGACTCATTACTAATAGGGGCTAATTAAATTAATAATTAATATATTGCTAATTTTTATATGGTACCTAGTATCTTAAAATAGAAATATGAAATTCATTTACTAAGATTTACCAGAATAATAAATCAAATGTGAATCTAGAATTAGTTCAGGAAGATATTTAGGGCATAGTAGTATTCTGGTAAATTGTTGGCATATAGAAATTGAATCAAAGAGTCGGGAGTCGGTCGTTTTTACAGACTCTCGACTCCCGACTCCCCACCTCTGGTCAGAACTCTACTTTCAGTTTGACTTTCTTCTGACATGTCAAGCTTGAGTAATTTGAATTAAAACTCTACCTGACACATCATGCATGAGAAAGTAGTGGAAAAATCCCTGGGTGATACCACTGGAAAATTTGATCAGATTTTGTAGCCTGGATTGTAGAACTTTGAAAAACTATCTTTGTTACTGTATACAAATCCAAATTGAGAAATTTGGCAGAGATTTACTAGAATTGGTGCATCATTTTTCAAGTAAAAATATTATTTTCAGATCTGGTAGTCACATCTTAGATTAGTAATATAATTAGACTGGGTATTTGCATCAGTCTCCAATTTTTGTGAAGTATTTGGAGTCATTTCTGATTTCGCTCAGACCTATTGAAGTTATCCACACCAGATAAGTAGTCTAAAGATATATTTCATGGTATAGTTTGTGAAGTAGTATTTCAAGTTGGCTAATTAACATTAGACTATTTACAAAGTTGCTGTAGTAACCTACATACACTTAAGTCTCAGCCCAGGCTGCAAAAATCTTGTGCAACACTCCCATTTTTGGCAAAGTTTTTACTTTCCAAGTTGTGAAGTCTTGCATAATATGAAAATTCCTGGTAAAATTCCAGTTGCTCAATGCAATTCAAGGAGTCCATAGGGCCTTAATTACTAGGGTAGAGTGAAAAAATCAAAAGTGCCAGGATCAAAATTATACTCTAAAATTGATTTTGGGCGGTTGCATATAAAACTGTGACTGCTACTGGCCAATTTATATAAATTGTGTGTGTGTGTGTGTGTGTGTGTGTGTGTGTGTGTATGTGTATGTGTGTGTGCATGCCTAAAATTTTAACCCAATGACCTATCTTGGGTTCTGGACATAATAGAAAGATAATTTAAAAATTGTTTATGATGTATTTTTTTATCTCTGAAGTAGATTAAAACATTTGTAGAGGGCTGCAGGCTCAATAATGCATCAAAAAATCTATATTTCATCATTTTTGCTCAAAAAATGTAACTTTTTAGCCCTTTTTCTCCAAGTATTTTTTTTTTTATTTGAAATTATATTTTATATTTTTCTTTTCAGGTTGAATTTATAGAATTTGTAAATACATGTATTTTGATAACCTTATTGCCAAAAAAATACTGTATAGTAAGATGTTAAGAAGCAGTGATAGTTAAAATTCTTGATGGAGGTCGTAGATTTTCAAGCACAGACTCATTCCCAATGGAAAGCTTCCTCTTGGTAAAGATGTCATCCAATGTGTAATGGCAGAAGAGAACTGGACAACCAGACAAGCAGCTGATACAGGTGCACTAAGTCTGATTGAACACTGGATTTGGCGCACTGTCTATCCAATTTCATGCCTCAGTGTCACTGGCAAGATTTAGGATCTAGTTAAAGAATTTTTGAGGTAAGACTCAAATTTTCAGTCCTTTATAAAAGGATTTAAAATGTCATACTTTTATAAATTTTGTAGTTAATTTATTTGTTTGTGACAGTAATTTTATTAATATGATCATGCGATTCAGTGACTTGCAAATCATAAGAATGATTGGTAATAAATTCTGTTTCGACTAGAACTTAACTTAGTGTTTATAATTGAAATTTGTATTCACATTAAAGTTTTGGTAATTTTGTAGGTTTGATAGATATCCAAAAAAGAAACATGGTGATAAGTTCCAGATTGATCTTTCATCTTCATTGAAAAAACTTCCCAAATTGGTTGAATCTTCTGTGAGGACTCAAATCAGAGAAGAGATTTGGAACATTTGTATCAACTCAAAATGGCAGAAGACTGCTTTCTATGAGGACCAGAAAACAGCTAGAATAGGATGATGCATTGGTTTTAAGGAGTGCCTTTCATTGGCAGACATCAGATACAAAAGGAGAGGAGTAAAGCAGGAGCAAGCAAAAGAAAAGAATTGGTGAGTTTGATCTATATAAATTAAAAACAACAGGAATCCAGGATAGAACAAAATAGGAAGCCTACCAAACCTCGCTTGGCAGTGTGACGTATACTTTATAGTTTAAAATCTGAGTATGCTTTGAGCACTCGTTTGCTCTGTTAACAATAGCTTTGAAAAAATATTTATAATCCATGTAACATTGCTAATAGTCCAAATCTTGGACACTGCTGTCCAATGAACATCTTGTTAGAATAGTAACTTGATATAAAATAAATGTCTTTTACCAGGTATCAAGTAAGTAACAGAGCTGGAGCAGCAGTTGCATCAGCAGTTTTAGAGGATTATGGAATTATCACTACTACTGATAAGATGAATGTAATTGACAGGTAACAGTCCAATTATCTTCTACATTAGTATCTGATTCAAATCAAGTATTTCACAGAAAGGCATACGTTTCAAACAAGTGTTGAAATTTAAATATTGTTAGTCAAAACTTATGGAGCTTGCTTAAATAACTCTCTTTAAAACTGAGTAAATTTTCACTATGAACTTTGCAGGAAGAAGTTGTGAAGAGAATGTGAAAAATATTGTAAAGCCATAAGACAAAACCATTATTCAACAAAAGATAAGATCAAGAAAACTGATAAAAGTGTTCATTACAAAAATACAATATTCTGAAGCTGTTTAGATGATTATTTTTTATTACTTTGTTTAATGAGTGATACTTTAGATTAATTTTTAAGTTGATTTGTAATATTTTCAGTAGAAAATTGTACATATTTACCACATTGTCTAAAAAATTTGCAAAAAAATAATAAAAAGGTTGAAAATTGCAATTTTTGGATAAAAATAATATAAATATGGATTTTTTGATATGTTATTGAGCCTGCAGCCCTCTGCAAATGTTTTAATCTGCTTCAGAGGTAAAAAATACATCATAAACAGTTTTTAAATTCTCTTTCTATAATGTCCAGAACCCAAGGTAGGTCACTGGGTTCAAATTTTGGTTGCACAAGTTTAATCCTGGACAAAAGAGAAATATCTAGAAACCCTCAATTTTGAATTTTGATCCTGGCACTTTTGATTTTTTTCACTCCACCCTATTAATTACTAACCTAATTTGGCACTATTGCAGTTGGGTACTCCCTAATTTTTTGTTTAAACTACATGGTTGCTGTGTGGCTCGTGGTTAACCGAATGCCCAGTTCAGTCAACTGTACCTCTTGGCAATTGGTTAGTTTAACCTAACCAATCATCAAGAGCATACAGTTGACCTAACTGGGCATTCAGTTAACCAGGGGCCACACAGCAACCATGTAATTTAAACAAAAAATTATGGGGTACCCAACTGCAAGAGTGCCAAATGTTTAAGCATTCTCTTGGGGGTCAACTGTTTGTTTTATTTGTCCTTTTAAATTTTGTTTTAATGTAATTGAATTTGTTGGGTTATGGTACCCAATTGCAATATTGCCCCTAATTTGACCAACTTAACAGAGCTAAACCTAACTGAATTTAACATATTACCAAACTGTTATGAACTCTGGAATTCCATAAAATTGACTACTATTAACCCCCTAATGCCAACTGGGTCGAATATGTACTGTTTCAAATACATACACGCATTTAGACTTAACCCTACAAAAACATTCACCATTAAAGGGTTAAGTTTCAGGAACACTAGATTTCAGTGATCCTCCCATTTTATACTTCCACCAATCAGGGGACTCCTACATCTAGGTTAGGTGGTCATTCTAGGTTGGTTCGTTACCATATTTCACCATATATTCCACCATCACCAACTTTCAGCTAGTCACCAGGTCTGAAAAACTAGTGTCCCCCTAAATTTATTATTTACCAAAAAATTCTCTCGCATAATATTTCAGTCTCCTACTACTAACGTGCTTTGGAAGAAAAATTCTTGTGTTGATTTTAGTTTAAACTTTTGTCCTATGTGTTGAGCTTGAGTAATTTGAGTTAAAACTTTTGTTGAATGCATTGAATTTAAAAGTACTATGAAAGAATCCTTGTGCAATGCTGTAAAAATATTTAAACCGATTCTACAGTCTGGATCTTGGCTAAAATATACTACGTATATATTACTTAGAGAATTTACAACTCTCATTCTTGAAAGTGGCCAAATTTTTCTTAAAACTATCTGAGGTGCTACTATTTACCATATCACATGGCATGTTGTTCCAAAAACCTACTGTTCTATATAATTAAAAAGGCATTGTTGGTAAATATTGTTTCAAGAACACCAGTTTTTTTTACCCTTGATTAGTTGAAAGTTGGTCATATGGGAAATAACTAACCAACCTAGTGTAATCTAATCCACATGCAAGAGTCATTCCAATTGCCTGAAGTATAAAATGGGTGGATCACCAATGTCTGGTGTTCATAAAACTTATATTAATGGTATTTTTATAGATCCAATGATTTAATAAATTTCTTTACAAGTCTTTCTAGTTTTGGCTAGTATTTTGCTTCAGGGACACCAGATTTTGGTAATCCACCCTTTTAAATACACCAGGCTAATCAGGGTTACTCTTACATTCAAGTTAGGTTAGTTGTAGGAAATAACTAACCTAGAACCACCATCACCAATGTTTGCCCAATCAGAGGTCCAAAAAACTGGTGTCCTAGAAACTTAATATTTACCCTAGTTTTCTTATGATGCCCTCACTTTGTCTTTCAGATTCTAATAAGAAAAAGTTATTTACATCTGAATTGTCTAAACCTGAATGCTTTTTTAATGTTTATACCATATCTTCACTCATACAGTCTCAAAACTAAACATGTGAAAAAACTTTATAGGTCTATGGTTGATTGCTTTTGACCTGGTGATATGATGAAAATTTCCAGCAGATTTAATGCCTAGAGTCAATGGCAAAAAGCCTATGTCTTTTCATTAAAAAGTTGTGTATAAGTGTCAGTCTTTGAAAGACCTGGTTAAGTAGTTTTTTAGTTAAATTACTAAATTTATTTGCCTTTGGTATTTAGCACAGCCCAATGGTGAAAAGAAAAACCCCATACTTTTTTCTTGTTGAAGTCTGTGTCTGGTTGTAGATTGTGTGGTTGCCCACCTTTTCTTGTTGGATGTAGGCAGTTAGGTTGCACATAGCATTTGGTTTTGTAAGTTCAATTAACACAAGGAAACACTATACCTTAATGTTTCACTGGGATAGGGCTGTCCTATTGTTTTGTTAATTTTTCACTCAGACCTTGTAGAAAGACTAACACATCTTCCTTGTCTAAAGCAAGACTTCCAACTAGGTGCAACCCCAAGTTATAATTCATTATTTTCTTCCTTGCTTATATTTTTGCTTACATTTACACAGGGTTTCGGAGCCGGTAAAAAAACTTCTGGCTCCGGCTCCGGAGCAGAAATTTTTTACAGTCTGGCTCTGGCTCCGGCTCTTTTATAGTAAATTCTGTTAATTATAAAATAAATATCTAGATTTATATAACTAATTGTCCATTTTAAAATATTGCACAAAAATATTTTATTATTAAATCACTTTAATACTCAAAATTTAAATTTCTTATGATTTTAAATTAGGCAAATATAACGATAGAATGAAGTTATTTAAATAACTAAAGGAAAATGATGAAAACTAAATGATATTAAATATTTATTAACAATGGTAGCTTATATAAATTAGAGAAACTTGCCTCCTAATTAGTTCAAAGTTCAAACTTAAGAATTCTCGTATGGAAAATAGTAACAATCAAACTTTCTGAGATAATATATGCATCTTTTTTTAAGTGTTGAAACTTGAAAGCTTCATGAAAGCCAACTTGGCTTGAAAAAGAGCTGAATATTTCAAAAAATTCAGTTTTTAAATTTTTAATAGGTTATATTATTTACTTAAAAAGAGATTTTCTTTTAGTCAAAAAGTTTTGTAATTTAATTAACAAAAGCAATTCAACTAAAAGTCAAAAGTTCAAACTACTAATACATATTATAAAAGAAAATTTACAAAATCATTTACCCTACGCTTATAAAATCAATACTACTCCTTGGATTAACAAATGAAAACTAATGCAAAATTTTTTTTATTCTAGCTAAGGTATAATCAAACTAATTTTAAACATAAAATCAAGATATTCTTCTTGTAAATCTGTTTCCTTAAAATAATTGAAAATGAAAATTACTAAGTTTATTTATAATTTTTTTTTTAAAACAAGATGGCCTCAATTATATTTTTTTTAAGTGTAACCTTAAATCAGACTTTATCTTTAAAGTTCAAACTACATATTAAAAAATTAAAAAGTTTGCAAATTCAATGATACATTTACAGTATCATAAATCATAATACTCCTTGTATTAAAAAATGAAAGCAAAATAATAACTTTTGCAGAAATTTTTACTAATGTAGCTAAGGTAGGAAACTAATTTTTAAACATAAAATCAAGATATTCTCCTTGTAAATCTGTTTCCATAAAAAAAATTATGAATTAAAATTATTTATCTAAGTTTACTTATAAACATTTGTTCTTAAAAATAACATAGCCTCAACAATATCTTCTTTCATACGTGCCCTTAAATCAGATTTTAAAATTTTCAGTGCTGAAAATAGCCGTTCAACACTGACTTGTGTTGAAGGCATAGCTACTAGAAGATTTGCAACATCTCTCATAACTTTAGGATACCTTTCTATTACTTGTTCAAAAGACAGTTTTGACGAATGGTCAAATTTTTCAATCTCAGGAAAAGATTCCTCAACTTGCAATTTGAGGGTACACATTGGACTGAGAGGTGGTATTAGTTCACTTTCTAAACGAGGACGTTTTGATTTCTTACCATGTTGAATATCAATAATTTTTTCAAAATCAAACTCGCTGACATCAGAAGTGGTGGAAGGAGATGATGAATTTGATGATGATGCAATAATCTCGGTTCCACATTCCTCTCTTAATAGAGAGACTTTATTTGAAAGGTCTAGGTTACTTTTCATTCTGATTGCTATATTGCATAGGGCATCCTTGGCTTTAACTACCTGTTCAGATGTTAATAAGCATCTATATCTAGGATCTATATAAACAGCAGCAAGCAATACTTCATTATCAAGTAAAATATTTTCTCTCCTTTCCATGGAACTTTTAATGTCATCAGCTATGGTGCCTTCTATCTTGGAAAGAAAATACATCAAAGATTTCCACTCTTTCATAAATTGACCGGGAGTCAAATCTTCACTTTGAATTTTTTTTGTTACTATATATGGCTGGTACAGTACTCTTTCCAATCTTCTTGCTTGTTCCCACATTATTTCTGAAAGATTCACATTTGAATTTGCCATGTCCAAGAGTACAGGTTTTAATTCTAATAAGTGCTCTATCATTAAATAAGTGCTGCCCCATCGAGTAGGTTGATCTAAAATAGCAACCTTGCCTGCACGTCTTTTAATTATTTCTTCCACTTTTGGGTTTCTTGCTGCTACTACAACCTGTCTCAACTTACCTATGAGAGAGGTAGCATGTTTATCTCTCAATCCATCGCAAATAGCAAGTTGCAAGGTATGTATGTGCACCACAACGCATGTGGTTGATTCTGGAGAAGTGTGAAATTTCAGATACAATACTGTCAATTTCTTCTACACAAGATGCCACTTCCTGAGTGTCTGTTGAATCATCATGATATTCACCAAATGTTTGTATATCATCTTCTGAAGTTGCCTCTTGATTATCATTCAACTTCTCAACAGTTTTAATCATATTTGATGCATTATCACTGACAATGCAGAGCACAAATTCTTTCGGTATGCCATACTCTTCCAGAGTTCTCATAATCAGATCATGCAGGTAGTCACTAGTTTGCTGAGCATGTGTATCTTTTACTGCTATAGTCAGGGTTGGCAAGAAACCCACTTTTTTTGAAAAAGCCCACCCCAGGTGGGTTTTTTCGGGTTTTTTCACCTAAAACCCGAAAAAAAATGGGTAAAATTGGTTTTTTTCATATGTCCATATGGTAGTTCATATTAGACCTACCTATTCTTATTTTTATAATACTGTACTGTACCATACACTATTAATATAACATTTGTCTTGTTTTTAGCAAAAAGGTTGCCTTCCAGGCAATTAAGCATAAAAAGTTATTATTTTCTCAGATTGAGCTTCACAACAAAATTTGGAAAACATGGACCAATTTGAACTAAATTTGGTGTGGTAAATTATCCTATTTGTTAGGCTATACTTCCTATGGAAGACAGGCCCCTGTGTCTTCTGCTGGAAGTAGATGAATTACAGCTCCCAAAGGGAACTTAATTCAGCTAGTTATATCTATTTAATTCATATTACTGAATATTTTTTCTTTTATTTCACAGTTAAATAAAACAAACTGGCAACAGCATATTTATCTTTACTGCTAGCCTACAGAATTAGTCTGTTTGAAGTTATAACTGCATTAAATAATGCCAAAGACCTTTGGATCAGGAAGAAAATCAGGGCATGAATGGAGTGAAGTCAATATTATTGATGGGACTAGTAAAGTTAGATGCAAACATTGCAGTAATGAAATAAGTAATAAAATAGAGCAAATAAAAATGCATTTAATGAAATGTTTGAAACACACGGAATCAAGAAACAAGACTGACAATACTGCCAGTACATCATCATCATACTGCCATGACATAAACCTTTCAGATGATCCAGACTCATCCTCACCACCACTGACACAATTACAGATGAAAAAAAGAAAAATTCAAAAGAAAGTAAGTGATTTTGGCATGACAACAACTTTGCAGAAAAATGTCATTGATAACAAAATAGCCAAATTCTTTTATGCAAATAATATTCCATTTCTATGTGCAGAGTCTAAGTATTTAATGAAATGATAGAGACTAAGACCAGGCTACACTCCACCTTCCCGTTGAAATTTGTCTGGTCCACTTTTAAATACAATCCATGAAGAAGTAGAAAATTCCTTGAAGATGCAGTTGACTGAAGAATCAGGATGTATAACACCCTGATTGGCTGATGTCTACACTCTATAACCTGCTACCCAAAGAGTTATACCTGTAGGTCTATTTGTTGACTCATGTTTGCTTGCTTTGCATGTAAAATCATTATAGGCGCCTATATGACAATTTTTAAAAATAATTGCATATGCACTTCTTAAGTTTCATGAAAAAAACCATAAGTGGGTAAAATAATGGGTTTTTTCAAGTGGGTTTTTTTGAAAAAAAAAAAAAAAACCAGGTGGGTTTTTTCGGGCTGGGCCCACTAGTGCCAACCCTGGCTATAGTGCGGGTGAGGATTTTATCATCATCATCAATAAATCGGACATTGATGGCAAAATAATGTGTCCGTATTCGTGTGCAACCATCAACTTTTAAATATATGAAGCGCCCTTTTAATTGCTCTTTGAGAGCAAATTTTTCTTCTTTTGATTTTTCTATCACTAAATGATGGATATTGTCTTTATCTAAACTAATCTTGAATTTCTGAGCCATTTCTTCTAGTAGACTGCGCATAGCTGGCTTTTCAAACATAGATAGAGGCATAGAATCTTTAACAACTAACTCAATTATGCTATTTTTAAAATTATCTGTAGTCATTGAGATAGTGACTTTTTGAGACATCAAAAATTTAGTAATGTTTTGCTGGTTTGCTTTAGTTTTTGAACTGGCAGAAGTACTGGGTCTTGAAAGCTCAAGCATTTGCTTCTTTTCTTCCATCATTTTTGATATTTCAGGATGTAATCGACTCGTGTCTTTTCAAATTATATGCTCTTGAGGAGACATCAGGCTTTTTGCTTTGAGGCTTGGTAATTTTAGTTCCACACGTTGAAATATTTCCCGAAGCATCAGAAACTTCACAAATACAAACAGTGTTTCTTATCTGAACTTTCAGTAAAATACTTGAATATATCAGACTTCTTTATTGAATCTCTATCCATTATGAAGGGTCATAGACTGATAATTATAATTAAAGAATCAAGTACAAATTACAAAGAATCTAAAAAAAAAGAAATTTAGCAATACAAGATAATTGACGTAAAAATAAAAATAGTTCAATCCAAGTCAGAAGGACCAACCTTACTAGGTATGTATCTAGGTAGTTACCTACTTAGATAAATAATTAGTACCTACCTACCTAAGGTCTCCACCGCCATAAAAATTTTTTTACCTATATAATTAAGTGTTGTTAAGACAAATCTTCCCAAATATTTAATGGTTAAAAAATGGAAATTTGCAGATTATTCCTGCAACTCCCACACCTCCATAAAATCCAAGAATCCTATGGTACCATTTTTCGTAATATATTACAAAAATTATAATTTGCAACTAAACCTATATTTAACAAATAACAATTTAGGTAGCAATATATCGCCCGGAGCCAGACCATGGAGCCGTATTTTCAAGGTTTCTGGCTCCGGCTCTGGCTCCAGGTAAGCAAAATTCACTGGCTCCACCGACTCCGGCTCCGAAACCCTGCATTTACAGACAGAAAATCACCAGATATATAATTCACATATTTTCATTACTTTTCTCAAAACATTTTTCATGAGTGTGATGGAAAAATACATTCTTGCTTGTAAAGTAAAAGTTAGAGCCCATGGTATAAGAGGTCATATAGCTGACTGGATAGAAGAATGGCTGAGAAACGGAAAACAGAGTTCATCTAAATGGAAATAAGTCTACCTGGAGACCCATATTGAGCGGAGTCCCACAGGGGTCTGTTCTGGGACCTCTGCTTTTTGTTGTCTATATAAATGATCTAGAGAAGGGCATATCATGTAAAACCTCAAAATTTGCTGATGATACAAAATTAGGCCATAAGAAGTCAGTAGCAGGAGCAATGACAATACAAAAAGACTTAAACAGAGTAACAGCCTGGGCAGATAAGTGGGAGATGAAATTTAATGTTGATAAGTGCAAGGTTATGCATATTGGGCCAAAAAATCTAGAATTTGAATACAATATGAATGGAATTTGGATTAAAAATGATGATAAAGAGAAAGACTTGGGTGTCACTGTGACTAATGAACTTCAACCCTCAAATCACTGAATGGTAATCAGAAATAAAGCAAATGCTAGACTGAATCTCATGCAGACACATTGAACACAAATCACCCAATATTATAAAGCAACTATACATTTCATATGTGAGACCCCTCCTTGAATACTGTATTCAATTTAATAGTCCCTATTTGATACAAGATATTGAAAAACTGGAAAAAAGTATAGAAATGAGCAACAAGAATGATCCCATCTGTTATAATGTAATTGTCTCTTAAGACAATTGACATATAAGGAAAGACTGGCATATCTAAACATGTTCTCATTAAAAAGGAGGAGGTTAAGGGGTGATATGATAGAGGTGTATAAAATGATAAACGGGTTGAATAAGATAGATTTTGATTCTCTCTCCATTAAAGATCACAATAACCAGACTAGAGTTCATAGTATGAAATTATTTAAGCCAAGATGTAGAACAAATTTAAGAAAACATAGTTTTACAAACAGAGTAATTAAGTTTTGGAACAGTCTGACAGAAGAAATGGTGACTTCAGATACACTTGATTCTTTCAAAAGAAGGTTGGATAGTTTGATGTCTGCAAGGGACATCTGGTGATAGTGTTTAAGCCCATTTTTATTGCATGAATGGTACTGGTTTATTTCATATATATTATGTGCATTTAGGTGATAGATCCCACAGTTCAACACAAGTGTTGTGGGATATAGGGAGGCAGCATCTTGGGTTAGAGGATACTCTCTGTCCTTACACACCCCATTTAGAGAGATTCCTCTGCCGAGCGGTGCCCCCCATAGTACTGTGAGGTATTGAAAAACTCATGATCTTCACTTGCCCCACAAACACCTTTAAATGGGAGACCCAAAATGGGTGCACACACATTTCTACATTGCTGTATAGTCTTTACAGCCACACCTACACTTTTCCTCCTAAGTATATATATTGTAATGTATATGGTTGTAAATTGTGACTTCATCCATAATTGATATGGACTGTGACTTATTGTTGGTTGGCAAGGTACTGGTATTGATAGGTACCGTAATGAAATTGACTGGATTCTTTGGATCTGATATATTTGCATGTCAGTTATAAATAGATATAGTGTGTAACATATTTGTGGATAGTAGCCTATTACCGTATGACTTAGAATCTCTGGATCCAGAGGATCAATCTTTAGTTTTAAATTGATAATTAATTAGTTTTGTAGAAATTGGTTGTTGCCAATGTACAGGCAGTTTTTACATATTGGAGCCACCTCGATGGGCCGAAGTGGCCCCTAGTGTGCCCACTATAAAAATTTCTTACGTTCTTATGCCCCAATGTTTACATATATTCTTTTGTTCTTTATTTCCACTTATGGCAATCTTCCCTATTCCCAGTGGACTTTATTCCTAAACCATGGCAATTTGTAGTTATTCAATATAAATTAATAGTTTGTATTAAATTATGACAAAGGCATGGTAGTGCATACGTATAGTACTGTATAGCCTTGTTGTAACATGTATGATAAGTGTGTACAGTTTTTCCATACATGCCCAGTTCCTTTAATCATTCACTATATTCTAAACTACTTAAGTCAAAGATAAGTTTGGTTGCTCTGTTGCATACCATCAAGTGTATCTGTATCCAGCTTATAGTGAGGTGACAAGGCTTGAATACAGTATTCTGAGGCCTAACACCAGACTGCAAAATCTGCAAAATTTTCACATTATGCTCCTGTTTTGGGGAAAATCTTTGCTTTCCAAATTGCAAAAGTCTTGTGCAGTAAGAAAAATTCTTGCATTTATATGCTTTGGAAAGAAAAACCCTGCACCAAATAGAAAATATTGAGTTTTGTTTTTGAGCTTAAGAGCTAAGGATGGTGCTAAATTCTAGGGATGTACCGATATCACATTTTAGCCGATACCGATACCGATAATTAAAAATAGTATCGGCCGATAACTGATACCAATATCCAGCTAGGGTTTATTAGTTTGTCATATTTTGTAACATATTCATAATTTATTTTGTGTTGAAAATTTGGCAACAAAGCAATAATCCTTTTCATTAAAGATGGCAATACTGCATTAGATGTCATAGTTTTGTTTGTTATACAATTGGACTGTGGGCCTATGTTGGGCTTAGTAAATGTGTTTTTAACCAGCTGGCTGGGTTAATATTGTGAGCTATGACAAATATAAAGCCTAGAAAACCAAAAAACTATCTTTTAATTTTTCAAAGGATTTACACTTGTTTGATTGGCTGTTTGAAAAGAAAATTGGGTAAAACTTGTTACATTTCTTAGGACCTAGGCTATGATGAAAAAATAACGTGTTATGTGAAGTGATAAAACAATAAAATATTGGAAATTTCATCTTCTAAATAATATCTTATTCATAATTTTGGAGAAATCATACTTTTGAAATATCAGCTGATACTGATACCATTAAAAATCTACCAATATTACTGATATAGTGGTACATCCCTACTAAATTGATTACAGGCAGAGACTTTAGTCGAAATTCTTCCCCTTGAGTGAGATTAATTTCAGTTAAAACTCTTGCACAATATAACTACAGTATAAGCATTTTGGTGAAGAAATCCTCTGCAATGCATTGGAAAATTTAGCAGATTTTGCAGCTTGGGCCAAACATAAGAAGCACACAATCTACAGATGACTTCTTAATACTGTAACAAACATTCCTCTTAATATAATACCAAGCATTTTATTTGCCTTGTTTGTATTCTCTAGGCACTGCTTAGAAAACTTTAGATCACCTCTAACTATGATGCAAAGATTTTTTTTCCTAAATTAAATCTTTTAACCATTTTCTCTACATCTCGATTAAAATTTTCATTATTTCTGCCAAAATGAAGAACTTTGCATTATTGAACATTGAATGCCATCTGCCATCTACTAGCCAGGCAACTAATCTACCAAGATCTTTTTGTAACTTGTAAGAATTTTCTCTGTTTGTAACTGGGACAACTATTTTTGTATCACATGTAAATTTAGCTACATATTTTACTACTACTACTACTACCCTCTCCAAGTCATTTAGATACACAATAAAGAGTAATGGTCAGGGTTGGCAAGGGTGTTTTAACAGACCTGGTAAAACCTGGTAAAACTTTGAAATACATAAAATCACCATAGAGGTTGTTAAAAACAATTATGTAGGAGTTAATAATGTTTGCTTCTCTTAAAAAGTTTTACTATCACAGTATCAATACCAGACTTCATTGCATTACACAGCAACCACAAGGTGATAGCACTGATAGCAAGTATATACATGCTGTCATTACTGCCATACAGTCATTCCAGCTCAACTGGTACAGATTTCAGAAAGTTGGTCGGGTGACCATCTCCGATTTTCTTCAAATTTTCAGGGTTGATTCATACACTATTCAATAGTTTAAATCTAAAATTTTAGCTTCCTCAGTCAAAAACGTTTAATTTTATGGTCGCTTAAATGGCCCCCACCTTCGACAAAAAATGCCCATGTTGGGCTTGATCGGCCAATGCCTTCATTTTGAGAGGCCTTGAAAAGTGTCTTCTAATAGGAGTAGAAGCTTCAAATTTGTCATGCCAATACAACTTCTGGTGGGCTTTTCAATTTGGAAGCTAAAAGGCTGTGGAACAAATAGTTTCTGAGTTACAAGGGCTTAAACATGGCTCCATTTTGAAGTTGCATCAATTCCTCCCACTTTTACGACTCTACCATTTTCAAAAGTTTTAGTTCTACATCAATCACAGCTGTTTTAATACTCCTAATAGTCTCTATGGGTTGTAAATTTATGAGTGAAATAAAAAAAATAACCAAAAAGGATTTATTTCCATTTTTAAAAATTTCCAAAAGTTGATATTTTCACAAAATTTGCAAAATTAACATCAACTTTGGGGCTTAATATAAAGGTGTCCGAAATTAGTCAGGGAGTTGATACTTCTAGTAAAGAAAGATACATATGTGTAAAAAAACATATATTAAGGAATAGATCTCAACTCAACTCCTTCATATAGTTTTGGCTATTCAAAGAAAAGTACTTTTTGTGAAAAATTCTGAATTTTTTCAAAATTTTGAAATGTTTAAATTTCTCTTTACAACATTGAATTGTAATTTTACTTCTATTTTATTACTTGGTAAGTTAATTCACAAATGTTAAATTATCTAAATAAGTTTTACTCATAAAAAAGACATAATATATACCTAGATTATTACTACATTTGCATTTAACACAACAGATGGACCAGCTTGTAGGCTCAATACTTGGATCTACCTAAGTAAATCATGTAGAACCGTGTTCTACTGCTCTTTAAGCACTTCCTAGTAATTTAAATTATGCAGTTAGTACAGATAAACTAGCAGTAACCACCATTTTCAGTACAAAACCTTAAATTTAAGTAGCTTTGTTGTATTACTTCCCTTAATACAAGTGTACAGTACTTAGCTATATACAATAATGAATTCCTGAGTTTTTAAGCATGTGAATTATTGGCTATAAGTTCATATTCTTTTTTTAATATGTGTTGTTTTATGTAAATTCGTATGTAAACTTATATATAGCTAATAACTCTTATGTTTAGACACTGACTCAGGAATTTATTATTGTACTCAGGCTTTAAGTCTGATTGTCTTCAACACTCCATGGCCTCACAGCCATAAATTGGCAATTTATTATTCAGCTTGATACAGGTCTGTAGTTACTTAGGCTTTTTTTTAAATACTCCTCAATTTTAGATAAACAATCATTTGATAACTTGTACTGTCTCCCCATTTTCCCAGCAACTGTAGGTGGTTCAATTGAACACAAAACATGTTGGAATGGAATCCAGCAAATGTCCTCTTGTTCAGGCCATTTAAAAGGATTCTTTTTAATGAAATTTACTAATAGATCATTCTCAGTATCACACACTTCAACTATGTTTCCAACAAACCAGTCACCTTCATAGAAATAGGCCACATATGTACCAGGTTTATATTGGTAAGCCACATTTTCTTGTGTAGCATTGAGGAAGGAAAGTTGTACGTTAAAGAAATTTTCATCACTAGAAATTTTGTACAGTTTAATGCCTGTTGATGAAGGTCTAAAGCAGTGATATAAACGGGTTCCTGGGATTGTCTTAATTAAGGAATACCTTTTTTCTAACTCAAATAAATTAGCATTTTCCTCAATTTTAGCTGAATCAATGTACAGAAATTGTATACCATTAATATTAGATTTGCACCAATCGAACATCTCTTTTGGATTGGTGATGTAACCTTTGCTTGTTGCTTGTAGACTTGCCTGGGCAACTAACCTTTTGACGGTGCCACCAACACCACCACAGGGGCTCTTTCTGTGAGAGGTGGCAAAAAAGTTCCATTCACATGTTAGTTGGAAATCTTTTTCATGTAACACTGAATTAATGATGTTTTTATAGTTTTTATATTGACTTGCTGCGCCATCGCTAAAGTAACAAATATGTTTTAGTTTAGGATTTTGACTTTTAAGTAATTTCAAGGCTTCACATAAAAAAGAATGAACTGCAGTTGTGTTGTGTGTAAGTGAATCTGATATTACACAAAAATTTGTAACTTTTAGTTCACCATCAACTTTTTGATAGCAGACTACTGGATGCAAGGTAGCCTGGGTATTGTCCCAGTGATGCCCTTGTATGGCATCCTGAATTATAAAACTATAGTTTTTAGAGAAGTCAACAAGCACTAATGCTGTAGAATCATTGAGGTTTTCTTTACAGTCAGACAAATATTTTGATTGGGCTTTTGCTATGAAATGGTGTACATTCAAAACACTTTTTGTCATTGTGACCAGTTGGGTATGGTTTGTATGAAGCCACTGCTTAAAGGAAACCTCATCATCTATGTCATAAGCATTGTTTTCAAAAATGGTAAGAAGCCAATCCCGTAATTCATTTAAACCAGGACATGTTTTGCAGTTATTAATCATGCAGTTTCTGGTTTCAGTGTTGCAGACTATTTTCCCTAGTAACTCTCTCAATTCTACTTTGACGGGGAGTGATTCACATAAAAGTTTAAAGTTCTGGTGTATTTCACAAATGCATACATTGTGTGATCCTTTACTCCCCACACCCATACACCATTTTGGTCTCAGTTCAAAAAACTTTGATTTGGAGATTTTGTCGTTTGGATATTTATTTTTGTAAAGCGTATATAATTCTCTGATATTTGTCAACAACAGTATTTTCTGCTTGTGAACCTTCTCTTGTGGTGTTTTTATTGATTTGTAGTCTTTTTTACCAGGGCATTCTCTAGTATATTCATTGTTTTGGAAAAATTCTATCACTCTTTCCTTTATTTCATCGCTTATACCCTTGCTACTCTTTTTATTTCTCATTATAGGAAGGATACCTTTTCTCTTTAAGGCCCTCACAACATTAACCATTCTGGCTGACACTTCAAATTCTTTCATAATTCTTTCTCTGGACCAGGTTTTACCAATTGGAAGGAGTGTTAGAATTTGTATCTTTTCTTGTCTGGTACTAGTTTTACACTTTTCTTTCAGTTCCTCTATCATATGCTGATAACACTTTTCTTCCTCACTCTCTATAGGTTTCTCCGCTTCCTCATCCAAAATGCTAGGCTTCATATGAAGTACTTTTGACAGCTTTGATTTTGTTGATGTTTCAATTTGCTTTAGTTTCCTTTTCGCGTAAAACTTTCGATCTCTTGCTCTTACATACTTAATGGGTGAGCATTCTAGTGAACCTAACGTTTGTCAAATGTCTCCTTAACTATTTCTTCTGGAACATATTCATCACTACCTGAGTCTTTTTCATCTTCAATCGTCTTGGCTCTAGAGAAGCATGTTGAGCAAAGTTTCTGTCCTGGTATCAGATTCAGTCTAGTTGCTATGTCTTTGTCAATAATTTGTAGTGATTCTGCAAATAAAGTAGGGTAATGTAAACTCTAAACACATTGGAAAATAATTTTAAAACCTCAACATTTGGTTATAGGCTATTCGTATAAAATATTCAAAACATATGCATTCAGTAGCACAGTATATAGCCTACCCTATTAAAATTAAATAGCTAATTTAGGTTACAATAAACTTCTTTATGAAATATAAATATATTAGTACCTATATTTACTTATCTTCTTTTGATGATTTCTCCATGGATCTTGGCAGCTACGTTGCATTTGTTGGTAATGCATTCCAAACATTTTTTCATGGTGGTAGCATACAGTAGCACTATTTGGGTTGATTACAGTTGCTTTTGTTCTCCACAATAGCAGTTTCCTTGTTTCATCTGTCAGCTCATGTAAGGTATACATACCCACCTTCCTGGTGAGTGTGTTCATGACATGAATCATCCAAGTACATACCAAAGCTGCACTTTGATTCTTGATTAGAATAAGCCATTATTACAGGCAGTAAAATTAAGTTAATTGCTCTAGTTAAATTTTCTGAAAATAAAAGATCATGATCTATAAAATAGGCCTGGACATTAATGATTAACCATCATGTTTTACATTTATAAGAATATACAAAGCGAAATGAGCTACCCAGAGCCCTTCGAGTCGCTGGTTGTTTTGACAGACATATTAAATTTCTTGTATGTTTTAGACTTATTTACATATTACAATTGTAAATCAACTTAAGTAATAAAATGGAAGTAAAATTACAATTCAATGTCATAAATAGAAATTTAAAAATTTGAGATTTTTCACAAAAAGCACTTTTCTTTGAATCACCAAAACTATATGAAGGAGTTGAGTTGAGATCTATTCCTTAATATGTTTTTTTACACATATGTATCTTTCTTTACTAGAAGTATCAACTCCCTGACTAATTTCGGACACCTTTATATTAAGCCCCAAAGTTATGTTAATTTTGCAAATTTTGTGAAAATATCAACTTTTGGAAATTTTTAAAAAAGAAATAAATCCTTTTTTGGTTATTTTTTTATTTCACTCATAAATTTACAACCCATAGAGACTATTAGGAGTATTAAAACAGCTGTGATTGATGTAGAACTAAAACTTTTGAAAATGGTAGAGTCGTAAAAGTGGGAGGAATTGATGCAAGCTTCAAAATGGAGCCATTTTAAGCCCTTGTAACTAGAAACTATTTGTTCCACAGCCTTTTGCTTGCAAAATTGAAAAGCCCACCAGAAGTTGTATTGGCATGACAAATTGAAGCTTCTACTCCTATTAGAAGACACTTTTCAAGGCCTCTCAAAATGAAGGCATTGGCCGATCAAGCCCAACATGGGCATTTTTTGTCGAAGGTGGGGGCCATTTAAGCGACCATAAAATTAAAAGTTTTTGACTGAGGAAGCTAAAATTTTAGATTTAAGCTATTGAATGGTGTATGAATCAACCCTGAAAATTTGAAGAAAATTGGAGATGGTCACCCGACCACCCCTGACCCCTGTACCAATTGAGCTGGAATGACCCCATAATAACTTGCTTAAATGTTTACTTCTGGGAAGGTTAGGTTGAAGCACATTCCAATGTTTTGGAGGAATTTTAACCTGAACTTCAACCTATGGTCATAAACTTACTATAGTTAGCTAAGTACTGTTATCTGTAGTTTGTAGCTAATAGTAAGGTATTCAATCACTGAAGAATAAAGTGACAGTACTAGATAAGTACTGTGTAGGTACAAACCTTGTAGAAGAACTGAGCCCAAGCACCCTGAATGCTTCTGAACTTCTCTTCAGATGTTTGTTGAACATACAAGCTGATGGCGTTAACTACTGTTTTTTTTACTTGCAGTGCATTTTCTTTTTTCGGGTTGCTGCCATGACATTGTTCTTGAAAAGATGAGGTGCATTCCTTCTTTTTGAGAGTAGAGCTAATAGGCCTAATAGGCCAGTCCATGGCCTTATGGCTACATGATGTAATGTCAACCTCCATAGATTTTGATTGGCTAGAAACATTTGGACGATTTGGTCCACCCTAATGATAGGTCAATTATTTCACTATCAGTGACAGTCTTTAGATGTTGATCATGCTCTTGAGAGACATCTTGGAGTGTCAGGTGTTGTATCTGGAGCTTCTTGGGTGTCATCATGAAGTGCTGCTGAAGTGGCACTGTTGGTAGTAATTATAGTTGAAGGAGAAACAACAGTTGTCAATCTGGCAGCAGGAATCTGTGATCCAGCAGTAGATTTTGAATTTGCTTCTGACAGACCTTTATTTCCCCTTCTGTTCCTGCTGTACTGCCACCACTACCATCAGATTTAGCTGTCACAGATGATAGTTTTTTTTTTTTTTTTTTTTTTTTTTTTTTTTTTTTTTAAAAGAACATCATTTTTATGTTCTTTCACACAGTCACTTCGTTTTGACACAATTGTGAGGCACTTGATACACCATACTTTTGTTTGATAAATCTCCTAAAACTAGCCCCCACAGGATCTTTAGGTTGCCCACCAAGAGGACAGTTTACACGCTTTAATTTAGGTCTATTTGACATAGCTACCTGGTAGCAACAAAATAGCTATCACTGATCAGGAAAATACTGCTCTACATAAAAATTATACTATCTGAAGAAATGGAAAATCTGAAAAATCTGAAATTTTTTTGCAAAAGTTATCACAATTATGAAATTCTAGTGTCACATGCAATGTTTAAACTATGTTACTGTAAGTTTTACCAAGTTTGTTAGGGTTTTTCAGTGTTTTGGGGTTTTACCAGGGTTTTACCAGGGTTTTACCAGGGCTAAAATCAGTGCTTGGGTAAAACCTGGTAAAAGTACCTGGAGGTTTTACCTGACCAACCCTGGTAATGGTACCCAACTCTTCACTTTCTGCCATCGTGATTCATGACCATTTAAAATTACTCTGTTCTGTCTTCTAACAATTCTACCAAATTTGTGACAGACCCCAATGTTCCATGAGTTTTTAATTTATACACAAGTCTCCTATGTGAAACCCTGTCAGATACCTTATGAAAATCTAAATAATATCTGTGTGTTCATCATCTATCTCAGTGCTCTTCAACCTGGGCAGTACCACCCACTAGTGGCTCAAGGATCTCATTAATCTAAAGGTAATTGCAATTAATTTTATTGTTTTATGCAGGGTATATAACTTTTAGTTTGAGTTTTTGCATTTTGGGCGATATGGAAATTTTACCCTCGCAAAAGTTACAAAAGTGGGTGGTAAGCATAAAAAGGTTGAAGAGCACTGATCTATCTGATCAGTTACAAACTTTAAAAAGTCAAAACATGTGATGGATAAGGTCCTGATCTAAATCCATACTGAGAACTTGAAATAAGATTAAAATTTGCCAAATGCTCTTCAATACTATATATTATTTATAATTCTTTCTAATATCTTCCCTACCAATGATATTAGATGAACAAGTGTATAATTTTTACCTCCAACCCTTTTTGTGAGTTCTACATTTTTTTTTCCACTCATCTGGTATCTTTATATAATTAATATACTTAAAACAAAATAATTGTGCCTCAGCTAAGCTATCCTTCCCTTTCCTGACAATCCTAGTGTAAATCCAAATCGGGCTTTATTTGGTTTCACTGTGAAAATTACCTGCTTAACTTCACCCTTCCTTATATGAATCCTACCAGAAAGCCAGAGTTTAAAGACTCAGAATCAAAGTTATCCAAGTTTTTTTCAAAAAGCAAAATCAGAACTAAAATATTCATTAAAAATACCATCATTATCTTAATCCTTTTCAAACATTCTACTTGTACCATCATTTTCTGTTGGGCCAATCCTGTCCTTTTTTTGTAATTGTATTGATAAAAATTAAAATATTTCTTTTGATCTTTATTACTGCTTCTAGCAAGATTTATTTCAGTACAGTACATGCATTTTGTCCTTTCTCATCAAACTATTTAACTTATTTCTTGATTGCCTGTAATTATTGAAAGCTTCTTGGCTATTGCTGCTTTTAAACTACCTAAATGATCTTTTATTTTTAATAATTTTTTTCTATTTCTCTCTCCCACCACAAGTTTCCTAAACTTGTCATTCCTCTTAGTTATAATGGGAATGTGTGTGTGTTGAATATCATCTAAAATTTCTTTGAATCTAGACCACATCTCAATTTAGCATTTTTACTGGCAAATTTGTTATTCCACCTGAATTATCTTAACAATTCCCTAAATTTATTATAGCCATCTTTTGAGAAGCAAGGAACTAAAGGATCATTGTTGAATAGATTGCTATTTAAATTTAATCTTATCTTAAAAGGTTTAATAGAATAGTCACCATTCCCAAGTGACTCCCCAACTGTAAGTACATTATGGGATTTATATCCTGCCAATAAAGCTTATCATTGTCATTGTCATTATAACTTAATCATTAGACAGAACCAAATCTAAGATTGGTTTATCCACAAGCATGTAGTGCATTAGAAAGTTATCATTAGAGCATTCAATGAAGAACTTATCTTTCCTGTTATTACCTTCTCTAAATAGTTCATCCATATGAGGCAGATTGAAGTCTCTTTCAATTAATGTTCTATCATTAGCTACATCAATTTTTCATTTCCTGAACCATACTATCATCAACACTCAGAGTTTGTCATGGAGGTCTGTAACAAAATGCTTCTCTTTGAATGTACTCTTTACTCAACACACTAATATCAACCTATACCCTGTTGTCTAGAGTTAATTCATTGTTAATATAAAAGACCAAACCACCTCCCTGCTCCATTTTTGGTTTAACAGAATTTCTTCCCAGTTCTATAGCAGTGATTGAATTCTGTTACCATGATTAGAGTGGAGACTTGGATTCAATCACTACTGTAGAATCTGGATAAAATGTAATACAGATTGTTTGGAACATATGCACTGTACAGAAATTTAAGTTTGAAGTAGAATAGGTCTGATATTTCAATTTTCATTCTGCTTTACACTGATACAACAATAGGCCATTGAGCAAATTCCTTTGTCATTCTGGCTTTAAAATTTTTTTTTTTTTTTTTTTTTTAAAGGATATATTTTGCCATTTTTAAGATTTAGCTACCTGTACAACTAAATTACTGTATATGAAAACATACCTAAATCATTTTTATTATAATATTTTAGTGATTGTAGTGTGGGTAGTTTGTATATAGGGTACAGTCCCCAATATGGATGCACCTATCCAATGGAGATGCAATTGGCAAAACAACTGTTTTGTGAATAACTGATGGCTAGGTCAATGCACTATATCTCAAATAATACCTTTATTGTTGTGTGGTGGTCCCACAAACTGTCATCAATAGTATACTGATTGTTTTTATATAGTGTTGAGGGTCTCCATTGGATAGGTGTGTTCCCATTGAGCAGTTTACCGTAAATGTTTTAGATGTGGACTGAGGTTTAATGTATGCCATTTCTGAATAAGTCATATAGCATCAGTTATAAAGTTTGAAATTGAGTACAATATGTAGCTGCATTTTTAAAAAGAAAAATTTTGTAAAATTTTATTTCCTTCCTACAAAACAAGAACCAGCAGAACCTCTTACCCTAATAGGCTTTTTATACAATTTTTTATAGCACTATTTGTTATATTTTCTCTTGTATTGTTTTCACAAGATAATAAGGAATGTATAAATATTTACTGTAAAGTAGGTCCAAAGTAGATTCCAAATTAAAATAAATAGTCCACTTTCACAATTATTTGTTAAAATTATTGTAGTAACAAAAATTGTAGAATTATATTTATTTTAACAAAGGTTATTCAATAGGTCCACTTAAGTTTTTTTTTTAATTAAAAGATTGCCCTGGCACGGAAAGTGAAGAAGCAGGAAAGGCAAGTGCGTGTGCTGGATGTCCAAATCAAACTATCTGTGCAACAGGAACTACAAAAGAAGCTGACCCAGGTTAGTTTTTGTACAATTTATATACGTGTGTGTATAATATGAAAAGACTAATTATGCCAGTTAATTCTTTTGTTCATAGCTACAGTATTCCCCCCCCCCCTAAAGTTAATGAAATTTAATCTTGTCCTTTTACTTATTAATTAGATGAAGGACCAATATCTGAACGTCTTTCTTCCATCGGGCAAAAAATCATCGTCCTCTCTGGCAAAGGAGGAGTGGGAAAGTCAACTTTCACAGCAATGCTCAGTCGTGTCATTGCTTTGGATGAGGAAAAAGAGGTTAGCACTTGGATGAGTTGACAATTAGTTTGTTTCCCTTCTTGTACAAAACTTCACAGGTTTTATTTGTAGAAGGATGTTGTGCCACAATGTTAAAGATGTGGTTATCATCATAGCATTGATAAAAAGCTGCCTTTAGTTTTTTAACGCGATATTTATACTGGTAGGCAGGGGGACCAAAATCTAAAATCATTAGGAAGTATAGTTTACAACTAAACTATATTTCTTATCAATTCCGAACTTTGTGGCCACCCTGACAAACAATTATCATCATGGTAAACAGTATTGTATCTTAATTCAGTATTTTTTGGCAGTTTTTTTTTTTTTTTTTTTAAATGCAGGGAGGGGCCAAGAGCAAGCCCCCACTAAAATACCCTCCTATATAATAGGGATGTGCTGAATATCCGGTCTATCATAAAAGCATGATATCTGGATCTGGCTGGATATCACTTCGATATCTGGATCTGGCTGGATATTACTTTGATATCCCTTCAAATAATTACTATGATGAAATGGCTGAACTGATTTCAACAAATGAGGCATCAATGAAAAGAGCTCATTATTGCGCACTAACTAATAGAGCGTTTTTATCTAGATTCAAATTTTGGAATTTTCTACAAATCTTTGAAAATACTACAAAAAGTTCACAAGTGTCTACTTCAAATCACCACTTCCCCTAAACATCTGAATGAATTTCAACAAATGATGCAATAATGAAAAGGGCCATCATTGTGCGCAAATAGAGCTTTTTTTTTGTCATAATAATTTTTGGAAATTTAGAAAGAAAATACTGCTCTAACTGATTGTCTATTCTCTGAGGAGTATCAGCACCAGGCGGTTATTTTTTCGATCTTTTCAAAAATTTTATAAATGTCCAGATATCTGCCGGATATCCGGCACACTCCTACTATACAGGGTTTTATCAAATTGTTTCGTAAATTTCATACATATTCAGGACGTTTAAAGTTAACAAAACGGTTCCTATGAACCATAAATCAGCAATCACTTCGTTTCCGAGATACGTTGCCTTTTTGCTGAGGACGATCCAATTAAAATAAGTCATTAAAGTTTATCACAGTTTATTTACAGCAAGTGTTCAAAATCTTCAGCGGTGGATTGGGCGACATGGTCCCGTCGCTTGGCCATCCAGGTCTCCGGCCGTAAATGCAATTGACTTTTTCCTGTAGGGTTATTCAAAAAATCATGTTTATGCGAGAGAAGCTAATAACGGATGAATTGTGGCAATGTGTTCAAGATTGTTCAGAAACAATACGCAACCATGTCGGTGTTTTTGAACGTATGCATTAAAATTTTCAATGATGTGTTGAAGCATGTACTCTGATGCAGGGAAACCATTTTGAGCACTTTAACGACTTTCATTTTAATTGGATCATACTCGGCAAAAAAGCAATGTATCTCGGAAACGAAGCGATTGCGGATTTATGTTCATAGGAACATTTTGTTCACTTTGACGTCTTGAATGTGTGTACTAATTTATGAAACATAATTTGATAACCCTATGTATAAGAAAGAACGAGCCGAAATCAAGGTCTCCAAGGCTCACGATGATAATACTTAACATAACCATGTAATGATATGAATTACCTTATTTAATATACATTCGGCATTTATTTTCTGGTGATAATCGTGGTTTTATATCTAATGCTTTTAAAAAGTATATGCTTATAGGCTTGTATAAAAATTAGCCTACATGCATTACTCGCTTTCTACAGATATAATGCGATATAAAAGTATAGGCCTATGCTTAAGTATTTATTTTTCATAATAGCATAATAGGGACTGCTTCAAGAAGTTTCGGAAGTGTAGTTTTATATTCAGTATCCCTCAATCGTTTCTTGTAACTAACGTGTACACGCATTGTGTCTGATTTATGTTCGTGAGGTAATTTTTGGCGAAAGATCGTGATTATTTGTCTCACTTTGACAATAGTTTTGCATCAACCTTGCTTGCATTGATTGAGAGTATTCCCCTCCTCTTTCCCCTCTTTCTACATCCTTACAGTCAACTTGCGTGTGTGCGTGCGCGCGCCGAAATTAGTGGGCAAATGCATTGTTGTTAAGTCCGACTGCTCGCTACGCTGATTTCTACCTCAACATCTCGTCGATTGAATCTCGCTCTGGCAAAGGTGGTAAAGTTGGAGGAAAATTTTCTTTTCCCGGAGAATCACTTCTCGCCCGCTTTTGCCTGCCCAGAATCACTACCCGCAAGGGAATAAGAGTTCATCTCGCCCAGGCAGACTAACACGAGCAGCATTGAATTCGCTTGGACCCCGCAGACAAGAGAACGCTTCGTTTTTCTTCGCCGAAGTTCACGCTTCAGTAGTACAGTATTGGTGGCGAAAAGTATAAACCCAGGACATCGCAGAAATAAGACTACTTCTATTTGAGCGCGTTCTACGATAGTATGTGTCTTCACTAGAGACCCAGGGCTTGCTGGGGCCAAGCCGGAGGGCCAGGTTGGGGGGTTTCACTAGAACCCGTCTATCGATGCGTGCATCAATAGGATCTGACGAAGGAGGTCTGAGGCTTAGCCCGCTGCGGACCAGATCAGGGTTCGCTCGAACTGCATCCAGAATTGCACTCGAACTTTGGCATGACATTACCTCGGGGGAAATGCATGTCAGGGCTAGAGGTTTCCCAAGACCACGGTGCGACTCTAATCACCCCGTCTCCGTGTATGGAAACTGCAATCCTGATAACCAAGCCTGAGGGGAGGCGGCGCTCATAAGTCCGCCATGAGTCATCCCCCTCAGGAGATGCGGCCAGAGCCCATATCATACACCACCATTCTCACCCCCCCCCTCCTGCCCGATGGCCGACCCCTGGCGACCCCTATCTCGCGACACATTTTACAAGATGGCGACCGCAACGCCCCAAAAACAAATGCGAATAAAAATCAAAGCAACATCTAAGAAAGCTACGAGAAGCTACGTCATCTCGGAAGTTTTCACGAGGGCACACGTGCCCTTCATCCGAATTTACGGTGAGCACCCTACGTTCACCGCAGTATGCAGGGAGGAAGACGCGTCGAAGCTTCTGGCGCCTGAAACTAAAGAGTCGCTTCGTACCGCGGGCATACAAATCCAGGTGCCCCCTAATATCAGAGCCATATCAGAGCCAAGAGCTCTGTCTTTATGAGAAAACTCGACCGCCACATCGGAGGCCGGTCTAAGGAAGAAATAAAAGAGGAACTAGAAAAGGAGAACACGTGGGCCAAAGTTGAAGAAGTCACAAAAATCAAAGACTTCACCCACGTCGTTAAAGTTGAATTCAAGACCCCCGAGATTGCGCACAAAGCAGCGGAATCAGGACTGTTACTATTCCACATGTTCGTGACCCCTTCTCAGATCACCGTGGACGAATTTATTACTGTCCTGACTTGTTTCAATTGCTATAAATTCGAGGAGCACCCTTCGAAGGACTGTCCCACCAAACACATCACGGTCTGCTCCGAGTGCGCAGCAGTGGGACATAAGTGGACCGAATGTAAGGTCACACAAAAGAAGTGCATCAACTGCCATGGCCCGCACCGTACACTGGCAATGGCATGCCTGAAGAAGGAGGAGGCCATCCGACTGAGGAAGGAAAAAACTCAGGAGGACTCGGCCGTAAAAGAGCTGCAGTCAAACAGTCCATCGAGGAGGCTTGCTCCCACCTCAGTCCCACAGAAATCGTACTTGAAAACTCAAACAGCCTGACCCTATTGACATGCGTCATACATGCTCATCTCCTCAATATGGGCACCCCAGGCACATACTCAAAGCACCTAAATGACATGCTCAGGAGAAACGGCATGCCGGAAGTCAACGCCCCCGACGATGTCCCCTCGGCATCTATCTTCGCGGCACGACTTCCAGAAAGGACAACTTCCACCTCCGACGAATCAGACAGTGAATCAGAACCTGAGCCCGAACCCGTACCCAAACCCGTCTCTGCCCCAGTATCAGACAACGAAGCGGAATCTTACACGGATGCCCCACGACCCCGCCGCACTCGTGCGGGAATACGGGAGGCACCGAAAGCGAAGCCCCTAACCGGGCAAACCTCTTGCCCCAAATCTCCTGTGAAGCCGAACACTGAATCCTCTAAACCGTTACCGAAGAAAATTAATTGCTCGTACCCAACACAACGCCTCAGATCTGGGGCTAAGGATCGTCGCGAAGGCCTCCAACCCCTTCCCTAAACCCATCGTGCTATCCCAACTGGTGAAAGGGCTGAGAGAGGGATCTTATAAGTACACCTTCGAAGAGAACTTGGACACCACTTATGACATCCCACTCTTGATCGAACAACAAGAAATCGATGTCAACGGTGAGGACCTCGACGTTCTCCCGGACCAGGCATTCAAAAAAATTCGTTCAGGAAATGCGACGCGCTCCCCCACAGGCACTGAACCAAAAAGCAAAACACAATCAACATGCACGCGCAACAATCTAACCTAACGATTCTTCAGCAAAATGTACTGCATTGGCAAACGCACAAGACGTCTCTGGCCAATACCTACAGACTAATCGACCCAGACATCATCCTCATTAACTCACACAGCCTAAAGGCACCCCAGCAAATAAAACTGTTCAATTACAACATCATACAATCGAACAGATCGCAAGAACTGCATGACGGTGTTGCAATTGCCGTCAAACGTGGTCTTCGCTTCGAAGAGATCACAAGCTTCGAAGACGAAACACTGGCAGTGAGGTTAAAACTGGGCCACGAAGACCTCATCATTGGGACGACATACTGCCCCCCGAGGAGGGGCACCATCTCATCAGCAGATATTATCAAACTTCTGAACTACAACTGCCCAGTTTACATCATCGGAGACCTGAATGCCAGACATGTGGACTTCGACGATAACTACAGTAACCATTACGGGAAACAACTGGCGGAAATAAACAGAAGGGGAAAATGAAGTGGTTAGGGCCACATTTTCCAACTTTTTACGGCAGGAACGCCGGAACGATGCCCGACAAAATTATTGCCAATAATCTGGCATACCTCAACACTCATCACTATCCGGGCCCCGCCACACCCAGCGACCACGTCCCTATCATCATGAAGATTGCCTGCGCTCCTTTACAAGTCCCAATCCGTCCCCGCCCCTCCATCCGCAAGACGAACTGGGAGGAGTACCAGGCTGACCTCGCCCAACACGAGCCCTCAGAACTGAATGGTGGGGGGATAGCAGCAATTGAAGCTGCCACGGCAGACCTTCTGAAGGCGCTGAAGACTGCCAAGGAAAAACACGTACCCACCATCACCCACCGCATTCTGCCACACCCCTCCCCCTCCGAAGAAATCGACGCCGTCACACGCCAATTAAACGTCGTCAAGAACCAGATGGACAACAGCATAACAAACTGCAATACAACATCCTCAGAGCCCGACTACGAGGCTTGTGGATTGAAAAAGAACACGACATGTGGAACGCGCTCGTCGACAGGATAGACGTAGAAAGAGACCCAAAAACCTTCTGGTCACAGATAAGGAAACTAAAAGGAACACCCAAAGCTGAAAAATTCAAGACACTCCGGAATGAAAACGGAAGACCTCTCATCTCGGACCAAGAAATAGCGGAAAGCTTTCGAAATCGTCTCAGAAGAACGTTCAACATAAGTGATGAAGAAAATGACCTGTTCGACGAAGACAATGAAGCAAGGGTCACAGTGGCTGGAAGACAACCACGAAAGGATCCTACCAACGGATAGGGCAGAACCCCTAAATGCCAACTTCAGAATTACGGTGAAAGAGGTCACTGACACGATCAGCCTCTTTAAAGAAAAGGCACCAGGCCCCTCCGGAATCACGAAAACCCTGATCCAAAAGTCGCCCCCGAACATACACGAAGAGATAGCAAACATATTTAGCGCCAGTCTCTCCATCGGATACTTCCCAAAAGCATTAAAAACCGCAAAAATCATCATGATCCCTAAAGGAGGGAAATCCGCAGAGTTCATCGAGAACTATAGACCCATCAGCCTGTTAGAAGTACTCGGCAAAACCCTGGAAAAAATACTCCTTCGGAAACTGAATTTCCACCTCACGGTCAATGGTGCACTTTCAGACGCCCAACATGGATTCAGGAAAAAGAGAGGCACAGCCACAGCCCTCGCCATTCTGCACGAAACGGTGGCAAACAAACTAGCGTTCAGCAGAAGAGTCTCGATAGTACTGAGAGATGTGAAGGCCGCCTTCGACAAAGTGTGGCACCAAGGATTACAATACCGCATCCTCGAACAGAACATGGAAGCAAACTTAGGAAAAATCCTTTGTAGCTTCCTCAAAGATCGAAAAGCTTACGTCCAACACAAGACCCACACTGGCAAGCTCTTCGACATCCAGGCGGGAGTGCCCCAGGGAGCGATACTTTCGCCCACTCTGTACAACCTGTACATCGCCCAATTGCCTCCGCCCCCACCACACACCCGATAAGTCATCTACGCGGACGACATCACGCAAATAGTAACATCAAACCTCGGCAAAGAGCAACAGGCTGAAGAGACAAATTGAAAGAATCATTGAATTCGAGGAACGTTGGAAAATTCAGACAAACCAACAGAAATTCACAGTTATTAACATTGGCCACATGAACGTTCACGCACTAGAAATAAACAACCGAATCCAACCTTACAAGCAACAAGGCACAGCTCTCGGCCTGACCATCAACAGCTTTGGCTATAAAAACCACACCACAGCAAGGTCAAACAAAGCGAAAAGAGAGCTCAGTAAACTCTACCGTTTCAGGGGACTCGGTAAAAAATAAGAAGATGCTGTACACGGCGCTCGTACGGTCTATCCTCGAATACCCGGCAATTCCACTGCACACAACGAGCGACACAAATCTGATGTTGCTACAAAAAATACAGAACGCTGGAACAAGATTCATCCTGGGGAAACGACTCAGCGACAGGATATCATCCCAGGCACTGCACCAACAAGCAAACTTACCAGCCCTCAATGTGCTTCTGCACAGTAGGGCGGAGAAAACTTGGAGGAAGGTACGAAACACCTCTCCACAGACCTATGAAGAACTCGATATTGGACCTCAGCGCGGGAGAGAGTACTTCTACTTCAAGAGAAGTCTACCCCGCAGCAGAAACCCCCCACCAACGGCACTTTTTGTACCGTATAGAAGATAAAAAATAAAAAAAATAAAAAATAAATAAAATAAATAAAATAAATAAATAAAATAAAAGGTAGAAAACCCAAACTAAGCTAACAAGTCAAGCACCCTACAAAAGCTTGAACGCGCAAGGAAGGTGAGCCCGAGGACCTATCAACTCCTCATCTATATTTCCCATTTCCCCACTTTCTGTTATCACTCCTACAACTCTAATTTCACCTCTTATAACGTCAACAACAACAACGTTGTTAAGTCCGCCCATTTTGATGATGATCCTGTTTTGTGTAGAAGTGTATTAATGGCCTTGGTCTGTGAATATGTTAAAGGTGTTCGAGTTGGTTTTTATTGTTCTTAGGACGGATCTATCGTCATTTTTCGTATGCCAGTCAATGACGATTTATACACACACACACACACACACACACACACACACACACACACACACACACACACACACACACACACACACACACACACACGGGGTGTTTCAGGTCGACCCTAGAAATATGGAACAGAAACTTCATATTAGTTACGGAATTACTATTACAAACTACAAATTGGCGGAATTTGTAATTTGAAGTTTGTCATAGTAATTCTGTAACTAATATGAAGTGTTTCTTTTCCATATTTCTAGGGTCGACCTGAAACACCCCGTGTGTGTGTGTGATATATACGTATATGTATGTATATGTATACCGAGTAGGACTAGTTTAAACTTAATCTATCGTAAAAAACATTACTTATGGCATGACCTGATATATACATATATACAGGGTGGTGCAAAAGTCTGGACCCATAGGCAATTTACTATATAAAAAATATCTTTCGATTTTTATAATAGTTTTTATAATTTATTTTTTGTTTATATTGGGTTACATTGGGTTGAGGAAGGACACGTGCAATACAGGCCAAGAGTTATGGTATGGGCTGCTATGTGGGGAGGTACGATAATTAATAATTGGTCCATATTTCTTCCCAGACACTGTAACGGGTGAATCATACCTTAACTTGTTAACAAATTTCCTTATGCCTCGATTATACAAAATACCATTACAAAATTGGAGAGTTATGTGGTTTCAGCAGGATGGGGCTCCGCCACATTTCGCAAAGGTCGTTCGCAAATTTTTAGATGAAACATTTCCAGGGAAATGGATTGGACGACGTGGGCCAATTGAATGGCCACCCAGATCTCCAGACTTGACTACTTTGGATTATTTCTTATGGGGACACCTTAAATCAGTGGTTTACGTTAACAAACCAAGACCAATACAAGCGCTAAAGGATAACATCACAACAGAAATTGAAGCCATAAGAACGAATATTACTATGCTTACAAATGTGCAAAGGTCTTGTGTCAACCGAGTAGAAAAGTGTTTGGAAGAAGATGGACATCAATTCGAACACTTATTGTAAATTATGAACTAGAACGTTAAATTTAACATAATTTAGTCACTGGTGTATGGTTAATTAAATTTAATTTCATAATAAACTTCCTGCAGGCCACACTACTTTTTTTCCATATAAACCGCCTATGGGTCCAGACTTTTGTACCACCCTATATATTATATATATTATATATATACACACAATAAACGGAGAGGTAAAAATAAAAATTAAACGTTAAAGGATTGTGGGAGGAACATACAAATTTGTAAGGAAAAACTACCGATTTTAAGCACAAGATCAAATGAATTGTTTCCAACCAGTTTTTCCTTACAAATTTGTATGCTCCTCCCACAATCCTTTAATTTTTTATTTAACTTTTCCATTTATTATATAATATATATAATATATATATGTACCTGGACCCATAGGCAATTTACTATATAAAAAATATCTTTCGATTTTTATAATAGTTTTTATAATTTAATTTTTGTTTATATTGGGTTACATTGGGTTGAGGAAGGACACGTGCAATACAGGCCAAGAGTTATGGTATGGGCTGCTATGTGGGGAGGTACGATAATAATTGGTCCATATTTCTTCCCAGACACTGTAACGGGTGAATCATACCTTAACTTGTTAACAAATTTCCTTATGCCTCGATTATACAAAATACCATTACAAAATTGGAGAGTTATGTGGTTTCAGCAGGATGGGGCTCCGCCACATTTCGCAAAGGTCGTTCGCAAATTTTAAGATGAAACATTTCCAGGGAAATGGATTGGACGACGTGGGCCAATTGAATGGCCACCCAGATCTCCAGACTTGACTACTTTGGATTATTTCTTATGGGGACACCTTAAATCAGTGGTTTATGTTAACAAACCAAGACCAATACAAGCGCTAAAGGATAACATCACAACAGAAATTGAAGCCATAAGAACGAATATTACTATGCTTACAAATGTGCAAAGGTCTTGTGTCAACCGAGTAGAAAAGTGTTTGGAAGAAGATGGACATCAATTCGAACACTTATTGTAAATTATGAACTAGAACGTTAAATTTAACATAATTTAGTCACTGGTGTATGGTTAATTAAATTTCATTTCATAATAAACTTCCTGCAGGCCACACTACTTTTTTTCCATATAAACCGCCTATGGGTCCAGACTTTTGTACCACCCTATATATATATATATGTACAGGGTGGGCGGAAAGTAGCTCCCTATTTTGGATTGGTAAAAAAATACGTATATTATCCATTTATTTCAGAAGAAATAATATGAAAAGGTAGGCATACATGGTAGGTTTTCTCTAAAATTCAATGTGGGCTCCAACTCTTTCCACCAGCTTCTGGAGCCGCCCAGGAATGGCGTCCACTGACTTTAGCAGGAACTCCGGCGGGATGGAGGACATGACTTCCCGAATTCGGTCCTCCAGTTCTTCCAATGTCCTCGGTTTGGTGCGGTAGACTTCTTCCTTTACCCACCCCCAAAGAAAGAAGTCGCACGGTGTCAAGTCGGGGCTCCTGGCTGGCCATTGATGTGGACCACGACGACCCATCCAACGCCCAGGGAAGTGGGCATCCAGCCACTTACGGACAACAAGAGCGAAGTGCTGAGCGGTACCTTGCTATGTTGCGAAACGAGGTCTGGCCGGTTGTCAGCACATGGAGAACATCGACGATCTGATATTTATGCAAGATGGCGCCCCTCCGCACTTCGCTCTTGTTGTCCGTGAGTGGCTGGATGCCCACTTCCCTGGGCGTTGGATGGGTCGTCGTGGTCCACATCAATGGCCAGCCAGGAGCCCCGACTTGACACCGTGCGACTTCTTTCTTTGGGGGTGGGTAAAGGAAGAAGTCTACCGCACCAAACCGAGGACATTGGAAGAACTGGAGGACCGAATTCGGGAAGTCATGTCCTCCATCCCGCCGGAGTTCCTGCTAAAGTCAGTGGACGCCATTCCTGGGCGGCTCCAGAAGCTGGTGGAAAGAGTTGGAGCCCACATTGAATTTTAGAGAAAACCTACCATGTATGCCTACCTTTTCATATTATTTCTTCTGAAATAAATGGATAATATACGTATTTTTTTACCAATCCAAAATAGGGAGCTACTTTCCGCCCACCCTGCAGGTCACTCAAGGGCAAGGCCCAGAACTTGGTCAAGACCTGGCTGGAGACCAACTCCAAGGACTTGCTGACAGATGCTGCCTTCTTGGGTGAGCAAGTGTTGGTGGACTTGTTCATCAAGTTCAACACAGCCATCCCCTCCAGTGCTGCAGTGGAGCGTTTGTTCTCTATGGGCAAGGACATCCTGAGGGCCAAGAGATCATCCCTGTCTGATGAAAACTTTGATATGCTAATTTTCATGAAGGGCAACATGCATCTCATGGACAAAATGGAGAACGAGAAGAAGAGGGAAAATTAAATTATATATATATATTGTGTTTTTAATTTTTTTTATAATAAAAGTTAACGTTAACGGTTTATCGGTAACTTCCGTTACATGTTTAACGAATTAACGGTTAACGAAGTTAACTTTTTGGTTAACGGATTAGCGGTTAACGAAGTTAACTTTTTGGTTAACGGTGCCCACCACTGGAGATTACACAACCATCATAAGGGATATTAACACAAATCATTTGCCTGTCTTAATTAAAAGCTGTTATCACTAACACAAAAAAGTTAATCATTCTTATTCTCTCATGGTACATTAAGGGGTTTTATCATATATTCACAAGGTATTATTTCTCTAGAGCAAGAAACCATGATTTCTGTTCGGAAACAGATGATCATTTGCGCTGATTAGGAACGCGGAGTCTGTCATTTTCAACTACTTGAAGGACTTCTTGAAAGCGCTCCTCATCCCTGGCAACATTAAGAAAGTCATGGCAAAGTTTTACATCACGCTCTGCAGCCTCATTGACGACCTGAAGCTTGTCCACAACCCGTTTCATGTTCAGGTAGTCGTCATGATCCGCCCATTCACTGGCTGGACTGTGGAGAAACTGATAGGGCATGCCTAAAATGGTGAAGAACCGGCTTGAGTCAGGCCCAATTAGGTCCACCAGGGCAGTGCCACTTTCTGGGACAGGGGGAAGATATGGCTTTCCATAGCCCCATGATTGAGCCCCACTCTCTTAGTAACTTCAGTGCCTTCATGGCAAAGAAGGGCCTTCCTCATCTCCTCTTTTGTCCTTTCTTGTACTTGGGACGAGAACAAAGCCAGTGGGGCCAACTCCTCAGTTAGGTACCAAGTGTGTCATCCGAGTGCCACACGTGCTTTGTCAACTATTCTGGCGTCATATGGGGCAAATTCAGCCAAGGTTTCGACCAAATTCAAGTCATTCAGTGGCGCACTTGCTGGAACGGGGCAAACAATCCACCATGGGACATAAACAGCGACTGTGAACACAGCAAATCGTTCTAACTTGCTGATTTGACTTTTAGTCACAACCTCGGCTTTGGGAAACTGCTCTTTGATCTGGCCTGACAAAAGAACAATCTTGAGGGTATAGAGCAGTTTAGCCATCCACCTTGCTTTGTGAAGTGCGCCGGGGTAGACCATTGTGAAGTTCACTGACTCGGATCCTTTAGTTACAAGCAGCAGACAAAGCTCTACCAGCTCCTTGTAGTCGCCACGTGTAAATGGTTGGGCTAGAGATTCACGGAAGAAGTCAGCCATCTCCTGCTGGCGCTCCTCAAACACTCCAGGCATTGCGGGGTAGTAGTATTTCTTTTTTTCATTGTACGCCAGTTGAGAGAAATGGTTCTTGAACCTAGAAATGCAATTATTGGGATTATTGTATTTCGTACTAATCTATAATATTGTTTTAGGGGTATTAAGATTGATATGATCGATCATTTGCTTGGTGTTAGTATATCTTATAAGTCTAATACAAGAAATTCCACTAAATTTGTTCATTAGATAATAATATTCCTTGTTATTTTGTAAAGCTTATGACTCACCTCTGGAAAACCATTATGTTTGGACTTGAAGAGCCCTCCACTTTCAAGCAATCCCAGCAAACACCTAGGATGACTTCGCCCACATGCCTGCGACAGGCGCACCAGAATATGGCACGCTCTAATTCCTTTTGGAGGGAGACGCAAGCAGCTGTTTTTTGTCCTGAAAAAAAAATGTAATTGTAGTTTAAGGCCACCATTTCAGGCACGTGCTTTTTGCAGATTTCTGTTAAATCATTCACTGTATTTTGGTATTAATGTCATGATAAATTCACGCTGATGTTTGAAATAGGTTTACCTGTATTGGATGAAGTTGTGTCGAAAACCATACCAACGACATTCTGTTCACACTCCCAATCGACCAGAAGTGTTTGGTTGCTGTTGATATCAAGTCTCCTTGAACCAGGCCAGCTTTTTGAGTCAAATGCGGAAGAGGTGGGACTCCAAGAAGCTTTGTGCCATTGACACCAGACACAAGAATGGGCAGGCGGTCATCAGTGCCTTTGGAATCCAGCGTGTCCATAAGTTTACCATCCCAGTGCACCAGTACTTTGTCTGATGGTTGCCATTCATCCATGATTTTTAAACTTATTTCTGACACGATGGAAGCTCGGTATCGGTGGGCCGTCCTTGCATTTAGACTCAGCTTTGATGTATCTCCACCACATGCAGATACAAGGGAGTACACAATTGCACTCAGCTGGGTCGGCGAGATGTTGTTTCGAACACTGCATGAAACAAGTTCTGCCGACTTCAGAATATCATGGGGCACAGAAATTGAAACTCCCTCTTTCACTGTTCTCCGATGTTTTCTCTTTGGTTCAGCAGTGCTGGCCTCATCAATGTCATCGTCGTCATCAGAGCTAATAGGTGAATCAATATCAGCCTGTACATTCTCAGCATGATCACATTGCTCTCTCTCTTGTCGCTTCTCTTCTCGCATCTGCCTTTTCTGTCGCTTCTGAACCTTTTCTGTGAGTACTTTGTTTACCCCCAGAGTAGGTAGCTACTCTGTCACTTAGCATGCTTTTCATAAAGAGTATGTCAGTATCGATGGCATCTTGTTCGGCCTGAGTTTTCCCCTTTTTCGCAGCCGCCATGTCTTTCAACACTGTGTTCTTATAAAATTTCATCGTCAGGCTCAATTCTGATTTAAACTTCATAATTCCAGGATCATCAGCCCGTCTTCTATCCTCATTCTTTTTCATAAGCATCATGTAGTCTTTGTCATAGTAAGTTTTAATCACTCGGCCAATATTGTTCCTGCCTGTAATGGTCGGGACATTCGCCTTCTGGTAATGCAAAAGCACATTGTCAATGGTGGCAGATAAAGCCTGGTCCCAATGCATATCCCGAAGGTTTGCTAACAGACATAGTAAGACCTGCCTATTAGTTGGCAGTTTGCAGCCCTTTATTTCCTTTTCTTCTCGGGGTACGGTGCCCAATAACATTCTGACATACTGATCATCTTGCCGTGTATTCATGATTAAATTCTCTATTCACAACATCAAATCACTGTCAAGGGAAAAGAAAAGAGCATCATTAAAATTAAATGCAATAAAATAATACGTGGAAAATTTGTGGGTCAGCGTTCCAGACCCGGAAATGAAAATCTGATAAAATGTGCTATTTTCACACTTATTTATGAAGTTCATAAGCTGAAATAGCAATACTTGCTGGTACGACGGTGCTAGCTCAAACATGCACCGATCTCCAAGAAAATTTACAGGGTGTTTCCTAGATAAATACACAACACTAAAACTTTGAACAGCATTGTAGGACCATTTTTTGATTTTTGGAGGGCAACGGTCACACCCTAATATATATATATATATACACACACACACACACACACACAATAAACGGAGAAGTAAAAATAAAAATTAAACATTAAAGGATTGTGGGAGGAACATACAAATTTGTAAGGAAAAACTACCGATTTTTAGCAGAAGATCAAATGAATTGTTTCCAACCAGTTTTTCCTTACAAATTTGTATGCTCCTCCCACAATCCTTTAATTTTTTATTTTAACTTTTCCATTTATTATATAATATATATATTATATATATGTACAGGGTGTCCGAGAATTATCTGTACAATTTTTGGCTGTTATTAAAAGTCAACCATGAAGTGTAGAAATTCCAGTGTTGTCCCATTTTACAGAGAATCTCATTAAGTTTTTTCTGATACCACGTTTTGACAAGTTTTTTAGAAATGTACGCAGGTGACAGACATTGATGATTTAAAAGCAAGAATCACAGCTGCTATTGAGCGAATTGATGTGGATATGCTGCTGCGTACATGGCAACATTTGGAGTATCGATTGGATGTTTTGCGAATCACTAATGGTGCACATATCGAATGTTTGTAACAACGTTACTTTAATAAAAGAAACTTAAAAATACAGATTCTAAATAATCTTGTTTAAGAATTTTACGTGTGTTATCAAGAATTTTATTAAAAGATGAAATTGTACAGATAATGTTCGGACACACTGGAATTTCTAAAAAACTTGTCAAAACTTGGTATCAGAAAAAACTTAATGAGATTCTCTGTAAAATGGGACAACACTGGAATTTCTACACTTCATGGTTGACTTTTAATAACAGCCAAAAATTGTACAGATAATTCTCGGACACCCTGTATATATATATGTATGTATGTATGTATGGAAACGACGTAAGTATAGAGGAGTGTTCTGCACACGAGGAAGAGAAATAACGAACAAATGAAAAATGAGGTAACCGCCCGGGAATCGAACCCAGGATCTTCCGATTGCCGGTCAGATATGCTATCCACTACACCACGGGCCTCGACCAGTCAGAAGTCGTAATTCTCCTACATAGGGCAGAAACCAATGCCTTGAGAGGGCACCCTCGCAAATCGTGAATATGTACATTTAACTGCAATGACCACGCAGTATATTAATGTATAGAAACGACGTAAGTATAGAGGAGTGTTCTGCACACGAAGAGAAATAATGAAAAATGAGGTAACCGCCCGGGAATCGAACCCAGGATCTTCCGATTGCCGGTCAGATATGCTATCCACTACACCACGGGCCTCGACCAGTCAGAAGTCGTAATTCTCCTACATAGGGTTACCTCATTTTTCATTTGTTCGTTATTTCTCTTCCTCGTGTGCAGAACACTCCTCTATACTTACGTCGTTTCTATACATTAATATACTGCGTGATCATTGCAGTTATATATATATATATATATATATATATATATATATATATATATATATAGGGTGGGCCGAAAGTCTGGATCCATAGGAAAATATTTATTTTAATACATAAGTTACAACAAATGGTAAATACTTAAAATGAATAGCAACTTTAACTCGTAAATGCGTATCCGTGATACTGTACAGTGGTTCGTACTCCAGTATAAACAACAAATTATAACAAATGCTCAAATTGGCGGCCTCTGACATCGAGACACTTAGGGATGGAATTTATGATTTTTAATAATTCTTCTAATTGACCTTCTCGAGATGCGTGTTTCATTTGATAATCTTCTTGTTGACTTTACTGGACTATTCGTTAAAGTTTCACATACCATTGCAGAGGTATTTTCATCAGTTGCAGTTTTTGGACGACCAGAACGCCGTCGATCATGTACACTTCCTGTTTCTTTGAAAAGTTTAAACAACTTGCCAGCAGTCGCATGTGTTACTGGATGCTTATCAGGATGATTTCTATTGAATTCGGTAGCAACTTCTCTGTGTGTAGCGCCCTGTCTTGCGTACATGAGCACAAGTTCTACCCGGTCTTCTGTTAGATTCGAAGCCATTTCTGGGCTGAAATAAAAAAAGTATTTGAGTATTTATACTGGAGTACGAACTACTGTACAGTATCACGGATACGCATTTACGAGTTAAAGTTGATATTCATTTTAAGTATTTACCATTTGTTGTAATTTATGTATTAAAATAAATATTTTCCTATGGATCCAGACTTTCGGCCCACCTTGTATATATATGTATATATATATATATATATATATATATATATATATGATGAATAAAACCACGAAGGAAAGGAAACACAGAATGGTGCTCAAGCGCTTTCGTCTAATGACGTCCTCAGGAACACTGAAGTACATAAAGAATTACAGCCTGTATATAAGTTACAGAAAAAAATATATATAATATATATACAATAAACGGAGAAACAAACTTAAAGGATTGTGGGAGGGGCACACAGATTTATAAGGAAAAACTATCGATTTTTAGCACAAGATTAAATGAATTGTTTCCAACCAATGTTATAGATAAAAAAATATACAAATTTATACTGGAAATCTGCCCGGGTTTTAGCACTCTACCCTTTTTGTATATAAAAATTGAAAAATAAAAGTTATTAGGGTGGCATACAAGTTTACCAAAGATTTAGCGTTCTACCTTTCTTATCTAAATCTGTTCTGAAGGAATTCAAAACAACAGGATCGAGTTGAAAAAGACCTTTGCTTATGTTGAAGTTATTTGTAAGTTGGATAATGGCAGACTCAAGAATATTTCTATTAACAATGTTGCTAGAGTGAAATAAAACAAGCATTATTCCAATCAATACAGTGGGATATAACTGACAAATGGACAAAAAGGGCACTGGACAACTGTCCTGTTCTAACGGAATATTGATGCTGTTTTATACGTGTGCAAATCCTTTCCCGTCTGACCTATGTAAAAGGAATCACATTGTTTACAACTGATAATGCCTGAATTATTGGTAGGTAGAATTACATAAGTATGACCTGCCACTACCTTCACACATTGTTTTGGAACTTATTAAGCTTTGCATCAAAGACTGTAAATTCACTTTCAATAACGAGTATTATCAACAAGTTTTTGGGATGGCTATGGGCAACCCCTTGTCGCCCCTCCTCTCCAATATTTATATGGAGTTTTTCGAAATTACTTACATTCCAAGAATCCTGGGGGTTGGCATCCCTTGGTTGCGGTACGTCGACGATATTTTGTGTATCTGGCCCATGAATCGTGACCTGGATAACTTCCTCCTTCAGTTAAATGATCAAGTCCCCTCCATTAAGTTTACTTTAGAAGTGGAACAAGACAATTCAATCCCATTTTTGGATGTGCGTGTACATAGGGAAAGCCCAGGTTTTAAGTTTAGTATCTATCGGAAAAAAAAAAACAATTTGTCCTACGTACACTTTTACTCGGGACATGACACCCCTACTAAGAAGGCCATTTTTTCTTCAATGTTTCTCCGCGCCCTTAGGATCGCCAGTCCGGAATACATCGATGCCGAATTAGAAAAAATCAACGGTATTGGAAGTGATCTGTGTTATCCATCTGCGTTTATGGAATCTTGTCTCAACAAGGCAAAACGAACTTTCTATCGTGTCAATAATAACACTCGTACTTTGTCAAAAAATATTTTAGTACTTCCATTTTTCCCGGGCTTTTTAGGCATTGCTAATGTACTTAAACTTTTGGATATTAATGTAGTATTTTCATATAACAATATTGTGAAAAATATCATAGTAAAAAATAGCCCTACCAATAATTCAGGCATTATCGGTTGTAAACAATGTGATTCCTTTTACATAGGTCAGACGGGAAAGGATTTGCACACACGTATAAAACAGCATCAATATTCCGTTAGAACAGGACAGTTGTCCAGTGCCCTTTTTGTCCATTTGTCAGTTATATCCCACTGTATTGATTGGAATAATGCTTGTTTTATTTCACTCTAGCAACATTGTTAATAGAAATATTCTTGAGTCTGCCATTATCCAACTTACAAATAACTTCAACATAAGCAAAGGTCTTTTTCAACTCGATCCTGTTGTTTTAAATTCCTTCAGAACAGATTTAGATAAGAAAGGTAGAACGCTAAATCTTTGGTAAACTTGTATGCCACCCTAATAACTTTTATTTTTCAATTTTTATATACAAAAAAGGGTAGAGTGCTAAAACCCGGGCAGATTTCCAGTATAAATTTGTGTATATATTTTTTTTTTATCTATAACATTGGTTGGAAACAACTCATTTAATCTTGTGCTAAAAATCGACAATTTTCAATGTTTATATACAAAAAGAGCAGAGTGCTAAAACCCGGGCAGATTTCCAGTATAAATTTGTATATTTTTTATCTAACATTGGTTGGAAAAATTCATTTAATCTTGTGCTAAAAATCGATATTTTTCCTTACAAATCTGTACGCCTCACTGGTAATCCTTTAAGGTTTTAATTTTTTATTTTTTATTTTTATTTCTCTGTTTATTGTATATATATGTATGTATGTATGTATTTGTATATATAGATATGTATGTATATATATATATATATATATATATATATATATATATTGTGTGTGTGTGTATGTATGTTATTTATTTTTTCTTTTTTTCTTTCTGTAACCTATATATAGGCTTAACCTTTTTATGTACTTCAGTGTTCCTGAGGATGTCATTAGACGAAAGCGCTTGAGCACCATTGTGTTTCCTTTCCTTCGTGGTTTTATTCATCATTATTTTTCACGTGTTACTTTCGTGAATATATATATATATATATATATATATATATATATATATATATATATATATATATATATATATATATATATAAGGTTTCGTACCTGAAAGGATTTATGGACGAAACAAGGGCGGACATCGCATGCCTCACAGAAACTCATCTTAAAGATTGCCAAGGAAATTGTGAAAACTGCGAACATTGTATTGATAAGAAAGAGATAAATATAGAGGGCTTCAACTTACTAAGAGCGGATAGAGCGACGAGACGGAAAGGTGGCTGTGCTATATATGTACAGGAAGGTCATATGACAGAGACGATAATAAGTAAATCAAACAGCTATGTGGAACTCCTAGCAGTGAAAATAGAAAAACTAAACTTGATAGTAATAGTCATCTATAGACCTCTAAGCACCCCAACCGAAAAATTCTCGGAGGCCATTGATGACATTAGAAAGCTAATAAAGGCCATAAACCCTCCATCCCCCAATATAATGATCTGCGGAGACTTTAACTTCCCATTTATAAAATACAAAAAGGTGAATAGGAATATATATATTCACCAGGACAAGGGGGGCACAAGAGAAGATCAGGAACAAGCAAAAATTCCTTGAGGAATTGCAAGGAGAGTATATAACAGACTTTGAGTTTACACCAGAAGATGTAGCGAGAGCTATAGGACAAATGAAACTACATTCAGCTGCAGGTCCGGACAATTGGAACGCATTATTGATTAAAAACTGTAAAAATGAAATAGCTACACCTTTATACTGGATATGGAGAAGATCCCTAGACACGGGAAATACCGAGCATCTTGAAAAGAGCAAACATTGTCCCTATATATAAAGGAGGGGACAGATCTCAAGCAAATAACTATAGACCAGTGTCATTGACGTCCCACCTCACCAAAGTATTTGAAAGAATAGTTAGAGAGAAAATTTATGATTTCCTGGAGACACGGGAAAGATTCAACGAAAATCAGCATGGATTCCCATCAGGTAGATCATGCCTATCACAACTAATAGAGCACTACAACAATATCCTAGATGCATTGGAAGGCAATGACAACTACGATGTTATATACACAGATTTTGCTAAAGCTTTCGATAAATGTGACCATGGTATAATAGCACATAAAATTAAAGACATGGGAATAACAGGCAAAGTGGGAAAATGGATCTACAACTTCCTTAGTGATCGTCTGCAGGTCGTCAAAATTCAAGGTATATCATCATCAGAATCGGAAGTACGCAGCTCAGTACCACAAGGGACAGTACTGGCCCCACTCCTGTTCATTATCATGCTAACAGACATAGACAGCGGAGTAAACAGCAATAGTATAGTAACATCCTTTGCAGACGATACAAAGATCAGCAGAAAAATCAGCGATGTACATGACGTGGAGGCCTTGTAGAGGGACACGAACAAAATATACAAATGGTCAGAAGACAACAACATGTCATTCAACGCCGAGAAATTTCAGCTCTTGAGATATGGTAGAAAAGAAGAACTTAGACTGCATATTATGCTCCAGATAGACAGGAAATTCAGAGAAGCATGAAAGCGATTGATCTCGGGATAATAATGACAGATGATGCGAAATTCGAAACACAAAATCAGATAGCGATAAATAAAGCAGAGAGAGTCGCCGGACAGGTTCTAAGAACGTTCAAGAGAAGGGACAGGACAGTAATGATTCCCCTGCTAAAAACACTGATTATACCAAAACTTGAATACTGCTCAGTTTTGACGTCCCCATATAAAAAGGAAGAAACTAATAAACTAGAAGAAACGCAAAGGCATTTCACAGCCAAGATTGATGGCTGCAAAGAACTCAACTACTGGGAAAGACTACGTAAACTAAATCTGTACTCACTGGAAAGAAGAAGAGAGAGGTACATCATAATCTACATATGGAAAATGATCGAAAAACTGGTACCAACCCTAAAACTAAACCCAATTACCATTCAAACAACACTGGAAAATAGGAAAGGCAGAATGTGTAGTGTTCCCAAATTAAAAGCACGACAAGGGACCTCCTCAACCCTGAAGGAAAATAGCTTGGTTGTCAGGGGGCCAAGACTTTTCAACCAGCTTCCTAAGGACCTCAGAAACGTAACGGGGGTCAAAGTTGAAGTCTTCAAGCAAAGACTGGATGCCTGGCTCAGGACAGTACCAGATGAGCCGGGCGTGCCTGGCTATGTACGGTGGAGAGAGCAAGAAAGCAACTCGCTCCTCCACCAGGCCAGACCTAGAGGCGGGGCCACCAGCTTGACCTCCGTGTGAAGAGAGACCAACATAAGGTAAGGTGTATATACAGTATATATATATATATATAATATATATATATATATATATATATATAAAACTTGGCCAATTTCTGCAAGTGAATGCAACACAAAATGAAAAATTTCTTTTTGTCCCCCTTACATTTGGCCTTCCACTCCCCTTTTTCCCCTCATCGCCTTCGATCCATCTCAAGCTCGTTTCCGTCCCTCGTATCGGGAGAGATAACGGATGAAGAAACCGTTTCATGAACAGAATTGGACCACATGCATGTTACTTATCGAGCGGCGAGGTTCACACTGGCCTCTATCGTGTTACCTTTCCTTAAATCTACACCGAAAGACTGAACTTAGTTTAATTCGCATGATGAAATTTAGCAACTGCCTACATAAGATCGGATGTAGGTTTCTCTTTTGTGGTAACCCGTGCTTGCTTTGCGTGTTTATTATGAAAATTATAAATTTCGTTTGACTCACTCACTCACTCACTGATATTAATGATCTTTATTAAAAAATCGTAAAACAACGGCGACACTGCTAATGTCGCGATGGACTTTGTGTGTATTTAAATATTGTCGCGGTTCCGTAAGGTAGGCAGAACATACATACACACGTTAATTTTTTTTAAAACAAAACAACTTTGAGTGAAAATTAGCACAAGTCGGAAAAACATTGACAAAAATGTTATAATAATAAAGACTAGACCATACCTATTTCTTCCCCGCCACCCAAAAAGAAAGTTCGCATGACTACACTTACCTGACCTTTCAAATGACCCGGTCGCTGACCTATTACAAGAAAGAATCTGCACTGCGGCACGATAATAATGGAATTTTCAAAGTAAATAAAGCGTAATTTTCTTGGAATTTGACATTTAAATTGATTTTGTTTTTGTTACGTCGTAATTAAGTGATTGAATTAAAAAGCCAAATTTTCGATAAATTATTTACTTTTTTTGTCTCTACTTAATTTAATATTTCTGTGAAGTTTCTGCTACACACACACACACACACACACACACACACACACACACGAGGTAGATAGAGGGGGGCTCTCGGTAACGGCGTTCTTGGGGTCGTTCCCAGCTGCTCCCATCTTCTCAGTGCTCGGGCTCAGTACTTTCGCTCTCACGCAGTAAGAAAATGACTCGTATGACCACGTAAACATTCATGGCGTTTTTGTGTTTTAGGCAAAGGTTAATCTTTACTTAACGTCTTCCCTATCCACAGCTGTACAAAGTACAGTATTATACACTTTAGCAAGTAATGTTGCACGTACTAAGAAACTCTCACCTTTTGTATCTATTCTTGTTTCGTATCTTTACGCAAGTCACAGAAAAAGTACGCACGGCTGACTGACTTCCGTAACAGCTGACAGAAAGGGATTAAATTGTTTCCTCCACCGTCTGAGAACCTTCTGCAGGTATACTGATCATGCGCACAACGAAAGATGGAATTTTAAAGTATCCGGATATGAAATTTTATTTGTACTTAACGCCAAAATATAATGGGTTGTTTACGCGTAAGTTGTGCCTCGTGAAATAAGTTTAGTATTAGTGGTGTAAAAAGTAACGTAATTACACTAATTAGTATATGGTTTTATACCTAAATATAGCATCCATTAATCATTTTAGAAAAATTAGGAAGTCTTTTTACTTGGTTTGACCCCAATGTATTATGAAATTGATCGAATTTTTTTTTTTTTTATGTACTAATTCTGGAAGTAAAATGTATAAATTTAAATATTTTGGTTTTATATTACAGTATTGGTATTATATGTTAATGCATATTTTTTTATGCCCGTGTACAATGCGTACATCGTAAACAAATGTAGGACTGTCTATTAACATAATGAAAATTTCTTGCGTAGATAAATTGCTTTCCGTGACAATAAAAAAAGGTTTAAAAGGAATCGTCTTTCGTTTTGGATTCTTTAAAGAAAATTTTTTTTTTTTAATATATAGAGAGTTTGTGCATGAAATACGGCGCTCGAATTTTTATTATATGATCTAAATTTTTTATAAGAATAATTTTTCTTCAAATTTATATTTGTGTATTAGTTATGGCAGGTTTTTTTTTTTTTTTTTTTTTTTTTTTTTCCCTAGATTTTAGAGTTGTAAGTTTATTTTCAGTTGTTGTAACCTCAATTGCGAATTTAACTAATTCAGTTGAAAATAATGGGTGGAATATATTGATTTTAATTTTTAGGGAACTAACTTACCAAAATTTAGTCCTTGTTTGATGGAGTAATTCTATAGTAGCTTTTTTTTTTTTTAAATATTTTTCATAGATACTGTACTGACATCATTTCGGGGTTTTACTTCAATTTTCAATATCAGTTTAGAAGGTTATCTAAGAATTAACTTGATGCAGGGGAAATAAGCGGAGATTAATTTTTTTTAATTATTATTATTATTAGAATGATTGTTTTTTATGACGACAATGACATACGCCATTTTTACGTTTTGTTGTACGTAAAAATGGCGTATGTCATTGTCGTCATAAAAAAAACAGTCATGTGTGTTCCACGCATTGAAGGAATGCTAAAAATATGAATTTTCCATGTCAAAACCTCAGTATGCTGTTATGGATTTCCTCTGTCCCAAATGACCTTACCGACTTTCTCTCGACCTTTCGTGTGGAACGGCTTGTTAATTTCTCACTAACTACCGGTCTCCTGTCTCCTGAATGCGTCGCCAGCGCCCGTGACTCACTGAGTAACGCAGTTTCCTCTAGTTTCCTCTATAAGCGAAATGAAGATGCTTAAGTTGGGGGTTCAACTTCCGGTGGTTCTGCTTAATAATAATAATAATCCAGGAATTAGCGCAATGGACCGCATTCGTCTGCCTTGATCGCTCTGCCAGTTTCTGGCCCTCCCTCCTGACTTGTAATTATTATCTACAGGGTGTTCGAAAAGTCCCGTCACCCCTCTACAAAATGTACATATTGTAATACCAATTTTATTTTTGTGTGACTAACTGTATTTATATGTGGTAGGTGTAATTTAAGAAACGAGTCACTAGCCACAATTACTTTAATTACAGCAAATACAGTTACTAATTATATATCGTTCGTATCGGCTTCATATCGTTTCTGCATGTCTGTATCGCTTAATTCATTAATAAGTGACGGGCGGTATGGTTTCATGTCGAGATCTGTTGTCATTTGATCTCTCATTGTGGACATGGGGACTGCAAGTTCTTGTGATCGTTTCAGAAGTGATTTTTCGGTGAACGAGCAACTGATATAATCACATCTTCACATTGTTCTGCTCGCGTTGTTGGTGTTCCCGAACGTGGTCTGTCCTTGATGGAGCCAGTTTCAAACAGCTTTTTCTCCCAGCGTAATACAGTCTTGTTTGGTGGTACAGCCTTATTGAATCTTGTGTTGAAATTATTCTGGATATCATGCATCGTTTTGCCAGTATGTGACCTTTATGAGCCCATGTGCTCATCACTATCCTTTCCTCCAGAGTGTAAGTGGAGTGGTCTACCATTGTTCACACAACTCTAATACCTGGAAAATAAAAAAAAGTCAATGAATCGCGTATAAATTCAATCTCACAAAAATAAAATTTTGTAGGGGATAACGGGACTTTTCGAACACCCTGTAGAATGCGTTGGTCGTGTTTCGTCATGAATGATTCTGTCGACTTTGTGAACCGTTCAATCGGTTGTCGAATTCTCTTGTTTAATAATTTTAATAAAATGATGCGTGCATTTTTCATTTTTGGAACCGAGAAGACGAAAATATTTATTTTACTTCTAAATTTTTAAAGATTTGAAAAACTTGTGAAATCAGGCGAGTCAAACACTTTATTGGTTGGTTTCATTAAATCTATATACGTTTGTCTAATAAAGGTAATTTCTAAAACTTAATTTAAAGCCAAAGATAAGAATTTTTGTAGCTAAATTAAATCTCAATCAAATCCAAAAATAATTTATTTTTTTGGTATTTTGTCTTGTTGGAAAATTATGGGTTATAACTAGATTCTGTTCATAAAATTATGGATTGGCCAGTATCAACCGTGTAACGTAGAGTATAATCTTGTGAAGTTTCAAACTCCTCATTTAATTGAACACTGTTGTCAGTCCAAAGAGTAATGAGAGTTACACGAACATTTAAAAGTTGCAATTAAGTCTTTTGCCATTTCTTTTTGTAGCCCAGCTATTTCGAAACTTGAAAATTGGTTTGGTTGTGCTGCTAAAGTATTTTCACAATGGTTTTAAAAAATTCCTTTTTACAAAACGTTTGTTTCCCTTAGATTTTTCGTCATCAATTCCATCCTTAATTTCAAATACTGTAATCTATTTTAATGTATTTGCTTTGCCCTCAGCTTTGAAACCCACAAGTTTCATTATTTCATTACATAATAAAAGCCTCAGCTGTATCATTATAGTCATGCAAATAACTTAACATCTTTTAATTAAATATATTTAATGAAATATCCAATCTCTAAAAGATCTCTAAATAGCTTTTTAAGCTGTTTTCTGTGATTTCATGCAAACTTTTAAATTACCCTGAAATTACCAAACATTTGGGATGTTTAAATTGGTGCTTTGAACACACTTATATTTTCACTGAATAATTGCTGAGAGGTTGAAAGTGGAAGCTAAATTCAATTGCCATTCCTTTTCTTTTTATTACGCAGGTAGGTATTTTAGATGTGGACATTTGCGGGCCTTCGCAACCTCGTGTGTTAGGAGCTTCCGCCGAAAGTGTTCACGCATCAGGAAGTGGCTGGTCTCCCGTGGTAGGTTACTTTTTTAATTTTTTATCGTTTGGTTTCTTTTTATGAAATAAGAGTTTATTCATTTCTTTTTAAAATGCTGGATAATATTTGATGCAATGTTTGGAGAACAGCAGCTTGGTTGGTGAAAGACCAGGTACCATACGTATCACAGTTTACTTTGTACATCACCTTAAGTAGAATAAATTTATTATAATTTTGAATTCGGTTTACAGTATGTGAGTGAAAATCTATCTGTGATGTCTATCGGATTCCTTCTAAATAGTTCTGAAGACGCAGTCATATGGAGAGGTCCAAAGAAGAATGGTAAGGGAATGTTAGGTCTTTCTTTCGGATGTGTGGTATTGCTTCACTAAGTATTATGAAATGATGATGATGGTGGTGTAGGGTTGCTTAAACTCTTTCGTAATGGCCAAAGGTCGCGTGGCAGATCTACCTGTGATGCGAGTCATCTGAAGGTCGCTACATCATCTAAACACAGAGGTCAGTCACCCCTCCAACCACTACCTAGACCCAATGTCGCTTAACTTCGCTGATTTACGGGAAGCAGTGTTGCGATATGGCTACGACGTAGCATAGATATCATGAGAGGAAGAGCGCTTTCGTGGTCCATCTACTGAAGATGCCATACTTTCACAGTACTGCCTTAGGGGGGTGACAGTTAGGGATGCATTATTTATATCGGGTTTTCAAAACGCCCTTTACCTTCCTTCTATTTAATCGTATCCTCCGACAAATAAATTTGAAGTTATTGAAAGAATGAGTCCTTATTAATTTCACTTAATTCGTTAGTACAACTTGTATCCATCAGGAATGATAAAGCAGTTTTTGAAAGACGTCGACTGGGGCGATTTGAATTACCTGGTAGTTGACACTCCACCTGGCACCAGCGATGAGCATCTCAGTTTAGCTAAGTACTTAGCATCGTCCCCAAACACAGGCGCCGTCATCGTTACCACACCACAGGTACTAATCTTTAGGTAAGAGATGGATGAAGATGCAACTCTCTTCTGACGCTCCTTAGTCCGTTATGCGATCCATTACTTTGGTGATACGAGTGAAATGCGCTGTAGTTATTAGGTATTAACTTAAGGAGTTTGGTTTAATAAAAGCTTTGAGATTGGGTTCACACTTCACCATTACTTTCTTCAGATCTGCAATTTAATTCAAGTTTGTGATGTAAAAACTAAAACTCGTTAAAATTATAAACATTTTGGAAGATGAATCAAAGAAATCAGGATGGCAATTGAAAAATGTGAGAATACCTTATTCACACTGGTTTTAGAATAACGAACAGACGTTCCAAAACCTACAGTATGTTTACAGTATTCTTTTCCTTACTTATAAATCAGTACACACTGATTTTGTTGACTTTAACAACCATTTTTTATTAATTTTCTGGTAAAATTCAATATAAAGGGACTTGCTTTTCTGTTAAAATAAACTGCATTTGCTCAAATTGATTTAAAGTTACCGGAACGTTTGCTCGCTTTTTACCAGTTTTCTCCTTGGAACTGTTCCGGAATTTGTTCCTTTTGCCTTACGAAAAAGGGAACACAGAATTCAATTAAAAAGAAGTTTAAACGGCGTTTACATTGTCAAAGGAATTCCGAGAAAACGTGTTACGTAACTGGAATTCCATGAAAAATTACCCGGTAACAAGGGAATGTGTACATATAAAAGTGGTTAAGAGAGTTGTAGCATTCATTCTTTCCCCTTTTTTTGAATAGGAGGTTGCTCTGCAAGATGTAAGAAAGGAAATAACGTTTTGCAAGAAGGTTAATCTTCCTATCATCGGCCTTGTGGAGAACATGACAACATTTGTGTGTCCAAAGTGTAATGTAAGTAAAAAAAAAAAATTGATTCGAGATCGAATGGTTCTTTTGAATCCAAGTTATTAGCTCTTCAAAGAGGGAGAAATTTTCTCTTCTTCCCAGTACGTAACAAAATAAGCATCTTCCCTAAATTATAAAAGAATTATAGGAAATAATCCAGAACTAAAAACCATTTGAAATTTCAGGTTGAAACAACGATTTTCCCGCCCTCGACTGGCGGAGCTAAGTCTCTTTCGCAAGAGTTTGACATTCCATTCCTGGGAAGTTTGCCTTTAGATCCTAAAGTTGCAAAAGCTTGTGATGAAGGAATTAATGTAATAGCTGAAGCTCCAGATTTATTAGTGTGCAAAGCTTATGAAGATATTACTCGAAGTATGTATCAGTTTTTTCTTACAATTTGTAACTCTCTCTCTAGAAATTTTAATGAGGAATAAAAGCCACATTGAAGTAAAGTGAGATCTATTTACTATAGAATGCTCAAGCTTTTGACTACTGTTAGGGTCGCTTTCAATCCAGAATCAAGGAAAGCCTCGTATACCTTAACTAACGAGGTAAGGGTAGATGTAGTGGAAGAGGTAGGGAGGAAGAGCAAAGCACGTGCCAGGGAAATACATGAATAACAAAGCACAATTTTTGCGGTTTATTCTTCCAAAATAAACGGAAGGTAATAGCAAAACAGACGGTAAATAAATAGTACAATTAATAATAAAATTAATGGATACAGAAATCTGGAGATAAGGAAAATGCAGACAATTAATTAGAGGAAACCGTTATAAAGTAGTAAACTTGTCTAGTAACTGATGGTACAATAATGGAATTTTCTCATGCAGGCTACTATTGACTAATTTGCTCGTGTCGAGTATTATTGAAAAATATTTTGTCCCGAGGATAGAAGCCCGGCGATTGGTTAAATCGAGGTAAATTTTTAGTGTTTAAATAAGAGCGTATTCAAAAATGCAATGGAATTATAAGATTAAATTTTCATGATCACCTGATTGGCCGGAATTCAACCACTCACCCAGATATACAGATCTTTCATCTCGTATTTTCGCCGTAATATGTTGAATATGCTTTTTTTTAAAGCAATTACTCGACCTCAACTGAACACTGCAGCGTTTAAAAAAAAAAACACCCGACCCCTTTCCTCTAAATGTTCAGGAATATAAACTTAAAGGTGATGATAAAAAAAAAAAAAAAAGCCTACATGGAAAAAGTTTATTTTTCAGTCGAGAATTACAGAAATATGAAAGATCAAACAAACTATCCCTGCCCCCCCCTATTCCCCTCAAAGTTAAAAACTGTGTGTTATAGATTACAGTTGAAATTATTTTGTTAGTCGTAATCTTCATACGAACTGTTAGGCGGTGTTAACGTTTAGGGTATTCTGTTGAGTAGACTAAATACAAAGTATCAGTCAGTCAGTTAACTTTGTTGTTTTTTTTGCTTTGTTTTAATTACAATCATTGATAAGAAGCTCAATTCGCATAAGTATAAGGTTGCGAATGACATCGAAACTTTCGATGCTTCAGACACTAGTTTTGGATACTCGTTCTTCCGCGCTATCCAAAAATTACAAAAGTTTTCTGACGGTAATGACAACTGTAGGGTTTTGTCAAAAGAACATTAAACCAATTTATCGTATTGGTTTCCTGGAAGTTCGGCAGACTCAACCACCCTTTCATTAAATCCACCCTTTACCAAGCTTTCCATTGTCATGTGGGAAATAGTTCGGGAGGTGTTTTTTTTTTTTTTTTTCTTCATTTATGGAACGGGAGTCGCCAACACCAAAAAAATGTTGAGGAACACCACTGAAGGGCGTAGGCCAAGCAATAATTAATATAAAATCTTGAGTTTTTACACGCATGATAGATATTTTTTCTTTGTATTTCATTTAGGAATAATTACGTTATGGGCTATACAGGGTTCATACACGGGTCCAAGAATAAAGTTTCCTGATAATCCCCTGTTAAATAAAAATTATATTTAAATTGCATGAAAGGTGTGAAAAAAAATTCACATTTCATATAACACAATTAAAACCTAATTTTTATTGTAACTACTATTAAAAAACTTATGCAGAAATAACATGGTAGGCTGAAAAAATTAATACTAGATACAAAATGCATGAGTTTTATATAATGTAAAACAAGTAGTGCTTGTTTTTGTTAAATTATTTACAAAACATTTACAAATAATTAAGTCATAAATATTTTGTTCCCCTAATATTTTTGCAGATGTATGAACCCTGCTGTATCCTTACCTGGGTTTTTGTTTTGAAATATAAAGGCTGAAAAAAGTTTAGACCTATGCTGTATGTAATTCCACTAGTATTCAGCACGAGCAAATCACTCTTTAATAACCTACCAGCTAAGTTGTTCTGTTGTGTTTTGTAGTTTTACTCGGGATGTACAAAATATTCGGCAACTAATTGGTTTTCCTCCTTGAGATTTAAGTTAAGATATTACTAGCTGTTATAAAATTTTGTTTAGTTGTAATTTAACCGGATAATTAATTATTGTAATTTTATAATTAGAAATGGAAGTCAAATTCTTTAAGATGGTTAAATAACACTAAAAAAAAAAAATTGGATTAAACAAGGAGATTGTAGACACTAATCGACCAGAGGAGTACTTTGGTGGACGTTTGGCAGGAGGCAGTGGGTGCTGGAACTGTTTCTCCTGTCACTGTCCTCTTTAGTTGATCTTTTTCCCTTGTTTCGTCTACCCTGTGAGCTGTCAAGCATGCTCTCAGAAAACACACTCGTCCCCTCTATTCATCATGTATAAAAAAGAAAGGCATTGTGTGGCTCGGAGACTACATAAGGAGGAAAGCCGAATCGAAGTGTGGCCATTGTGCATTTAAAAAAAAAAAAGTCAACGAAGTAAGTATACTGTTCCAATAATGATGTCTGTCTCAATCCACATTTAAGATTAAATTTTTGTTTCAGAAATTATGGATTACTTTCAACAACGCAATCAAGAAATGGTAGGATAATAAATTGATGTACATTGACAACTTTTTAATTCATGCTAAGTTGATTCTACTATTTATGAAAAAGAAATCCATCAAAAATAACCTTTTAATAAGAATAGTTATGTCCCTGAACATTAACAGTACTAGCATTCTAAATGATAAATGGACAGTAAAAGCTTTTCCAAAACATTTGTGATTAAGACTCAATGACGTGCAGAAGAATTAAAGGTCGGGATTGGTGTCGAGAAAGCGCAGTTGTGAGTGAACCAATCACTATACATGTGGCTGGAAAACATTTAGTACCTGCATATGGCAAACTTTTTGCATATCTGACAACACTATACTACCACTCGAAAACAGTTTACACAAAACTTAGTGCTGAAAAGGAGATTACGCAAAAATAAGTGAACCACTTGTGTATCGCAGCTAACGAAAAGAGAATCGGGTATTATGACTAGATTTGAAGCAGTTCTTGAATGATCTATGGAGGGCCATTGTCAATGCTCATACATCTGGAGGTGGGGTACAAAAGGTTATCAGCTAAGTATGAAGTTCATCACATTATTTGAAAATGGAGGGACAAAGACGACGACTACCTTGCCCATGATTAAAGGACTCGGGAGGTCAACAGTAATCCAAGTGACATCCAAACACCCTCAGAGAGCTTTGGCAAGCGGCCGATACACACGTTCATTGTTCCACAATACGAAAAATCCTCAACCGACCAAACCTTCATGGGCGAGTCGCACGACAAAAGCCACTGTTGTCGAAGAAACTTCGCTTGGGCTCACCTGAATAGTCCCTACCACCTGGGAAAGGTACTTTGGACGGATGAGAGACAGTGGCTTTCGTCGTGCAACCCGCCCATGAAGTCCCGATCGGTTCAGGGTTTTTCGCATTGTGGAAAGATGAACGTGTGTTGGCGCTGGCCAAAGGTTCTTGAAGGTATTTGGATGTCACTTTTGGATTACTGCTAACCTCACGAACGAGTTTCCTAATTATCCCGAGTAAGATCTTCGGTGGGCAAGATTGTCAGTCTTCGTCCCTCCATTTGTAAGTAATGTGACGAACAGTTGACATATCGATTCCATATTTCGTTGATATCCTTTTGTACCGCTCTAGGCATTGTACCCGATCCTCTCTACGTTATCTGCACCAAAATGATGGCTGAAATGCAAACTAAACTACGGAGGTGATCAATCACATTAAAATAATATCTACGTTCATACTAGGAATGCTGCCTTATACAGAATGAAATATGTAAGCAAAGCACCTTCTTTCAACATATATATATATATATGACGATACATAAATGGCTTACTTATTTTTAAACAATGTTTTTCACAACTGAGCGCACCAAGGTTTTTGTGTGCGATTATACACGCGTAAACTATTTTCGAATAGGTTTATCATATGTTGGTACTAAACACTAAGATGTCCCAAAAATATCAGAATTTTAAAATTATAGGGTCTCATCACCTAAAGTTTCTCTTAGCCAAAATGTTACGCCCTGCGAAATTTCAGCTCAATCCGAAGTGATTTAGGGGTCCACCAAAAAATTATCAAGAGCCTATCGGGTATTTTTTGGTGGACCTCTAAATCATCTCGGAGTGAGCTGAAATTTCGCAGGACGTAACCCGATAGGCTCTTGATAATTTTTTTGTCTATTTATCTGGTACCATCAAACTACATGTTTTTTCGAATCTACAGGCAATGATGATCTTATTGCATCTCAACATATTTAATATCATTGAATACTCAGTACGGAAGAGCTCACTGAATTCTGATTCCGAATGAGCTGAAATTTCACAGGACATAACATTTTGGCCAAGAGAAACTTTTTAGGTGGTCAGACCCAACAATTTCAAAATCTCGATTTTTTGGGGGACACCCCGACTAAACACACACCAGCCACAGTCATACAAATCGATTGTGATGAATGGGTTCACTTACTCTTTCGCACAACTGTATTATTCTTTAAATGTTTAGTTAAAAAAATTTGCCTTCTCGAGTCGGAGAATTAATTCTTCTGCACGCTGCTAACTCTCAAACACACACACAATTTTTGAAAAATGCCCTTACGTAACTCCTTTGCCATCTTCCAAAAAAGGCCGCTTAGTATCTGCCGTATTGCCATCTGGAGTAGCTGCGCCTTTCATAACCATCGCTATCTCTGTCGCTATCTCGTCTCTGATAGCCGTTGTAAGAACGACGCCCATATCCTCTTCTGCCGAAGTAACTGTTTTGGCCTTTGTCAGGAGGGTGAGAAAGCTGGATTGGTGGCTTGGAGTTACCGCTTGTTTTTACCTGGAAAAGGAGTATTTAGTCACTATTCGTAATTAAAACAAAATTAATTAGCATATTACCAATATGAATTCAGTAAAGTTAAGAGATTTATTAGAAGCACAAATAACTCTTTCCACCTAATTCTAATGTATGTTTTTCAGGTGTGAAAGCCTTATAATATGTCGGAACTTTGTGCTTGGAATAAATCCTTTAACTTACTGCAGCTTCAATCCCCGAATTAAATTTCTCGTGAGAATATTCACACAATCGTACCAAGAAAAACACTTAATTGTCTAGAATACCACCTCACTAACTTTTCAACCTGAGACAAAAAACGTAGTGCAAGAAGAAATGTTGTGGAGGGAGCGGATAGAACTAGAAAATTGAAGAAAGCCTATCGATTCTTCACACTAGAAATGACAAAGGGAATCTATTGGACGCCTTTCGTACTTTATGTTGAGATTCAATACGGGTCCAACTGATTAACCTTATTACTTCTAGGGTTAAAAGGGAATGGTAAACGTAATCCTAACACTACTCATGCGAGTTTATTGAGAGAGAAAAAACTCCAAACCCAGTTTTGGTACTTATGGAATGAAAGCCGGAACGTGGGGAAGAACTGTATACATTTCTTATGGAAAGAAAATAGAAATAGTTCACAGGAGGGTGGAGGATTGGAAATTTGTTTATGTAATTCATTTAAAAGGATTAACCAGTCTGACCCATCATGTTAATGAGTGAACCCAAGGTAAAAATGAGGTCTCTTAATAGCACCTCCGACTACTATTACTTACGGCAATATAATCCTCATCTTCGTCCGTATACCTCAATTTCGAGTGTGTTTCCAATTCTGTTAAGTATTCTGGATCTTCAGGAACTATTTCTGAAGAGTTACTTTTCACTTCCACAATATTAGAGGCCATTGAAAGAACTCTTAAAACTACCACTTTTGAGATTTTGGTATTCCAACCAGCAATGAGTTTGAAACTAAAAACAAAAATGCAGACGTTAGTATAAATCCACAAAATTATTACCAACACTGCAAACGAAGCAAGCTACCCCAAACAGAAAACTCCCTAAGAATCTTCCTTAAAATCTGTAGGGGCGGGAGGGAGGCCCTCCTCATTAATCAGTAAAAGACGAGGAGAATAGTAGTAATGTTCCAGAAGGTGGAGAGCTGAAGTTGATCTGAAAATATACTCAGTTTTGCACTATTTCATTTGATCAATTATTGTTGCATTGTTGACATTAGCCTACCATATTTATTTTACTTAACATTTTGAGCTTTATTTTGATAGCCATTACATTTGACGGCATATGTCTGAAAACAGGTCTAGTGCTAGTGTCTCCAAGCAACTGATACAATGAGAAAATGGAAGACATTTTTGGTCTATTGAAGGCCATAGTAACCAAATTATTTAGTAATCTTCTTTAACTATTAAAAATGATTCCAGACTTGGTTTTTATTAAAAATATTAATTTTTTTAGTCATGTGGATCAAGTTAGTTTATTTAAAATATTGGTTCATTTTTATTTTCGTAACTAGTAATTATGAACAAACAAAACCAAATACCCAAAACCTCATGATCTGACTTACATAAATAAAATTAAGTTAATTAATTAAAGTTCTATGTTCAAAATAATTATAAAGCCCGCTTCCCCAAAAAATTACTCTACTTCTGGAAAATTTAAATTTTAAACTCCCAAAACTCAAAATGCTAGTCCTAATAGAATCTTCAAAATATTCAACCCAAAAATGGGCAGACAGGAATTACTGTTTACTTTATATATCACCCCGAACACATTCGCAAGGAACCAAATATACTCCTGACCCTGTGTACATGAAGTATGCATGCGACACATTTGCTCCATCCACTCAGCATGTAAATTTAACACGCCCAGTGTGACCGAAATGTTTTCCTACAATTTGGTGAACCTAAAATCATTTCTGGCGAAATGTAAACATGTAAACATTTGATATCTAACTTCGTTAGATCAGCGAAATTAAGCAACGTTATCCATTTCGTAGTTGGATGGCGACTGTCCTCTGCATTCAGGTGATGTAGTGACCCACGTTTTGGATCTTCCGCAAATCTGTAGGTCCCCTTCGTCACATGAACTTTGCCGTTGGGAAGGATGTTAAACAATCTTAAAATATTATCTGAAACTTCTTGGATAGTTAAGAGAGCTTAGATCGTCCGGCTAATTTGGATATTACACTTTAAATTTTAAAATGTTTCAAGAGTTGCGAGTTTTCATCGCGTAATCTAACTAAACTACGTTATCCTACATATCAAAAGAATGTCACTCCCAAACAAAGTAGAATTTCTACTGCCGCCAAAAATAAGTGTGAACAGCCATTTCAGACAAAACTACTACTTACCCCTTTTTGAACCAAAGAACTAAACTTCAATCGAAAAAACTGATACAAGAATAATTTCTAATTATACTAGTAAATTATCAATACAATTGGTTAATATGCCTTTTAATAAACCAAAGCTGTATGATCGAAAGGCAGCGTTATATTGCAAGAAATTAAACTTTGTTAGAAATAAACTACATTCCAAACACTTTCTACATGTTGGAGTACAAAGACAGATTGAGTTAAATGCGATAAAGTTTATTCTCATGATCATATGCAAGTTGATCAAGTGGAACTCTCAAAATATTTTCGAATTGACGCTAAGCCTGCCCACTCGTCTACTTCTGTGTTCAACCTTCAAAAATATTCACCTCAACTTCCTCCTCCAATGTTTCCTTTATCCTTCGGTCTTCTGCGAACTATTATGTATTTTAACAAACACGAAACCTTTTTTTTTTTTTAGTTTTACTTCTTTTCTCATTTCATGGTATTATATTACAATAAAAATTATTAAAATATGAATGAAAAAAATCCTACAATAATGAACGCATTCATATACTTACACGTCTCTCGTATCAAATTGTCCCAAATTAGACCAAAAAAACCTTCAGATGTTGGTTTTGTCTGATGACTAAGTGTGCTTTCAGACGATTGAAAAATCCTTAAAGAGAGAAGCACCATATTTAAAATACGCACTATTAAGGTTAAATGAAAATTATCCAAATATAAAACTATCAAAAAGAGTAACGTTAATGGAATTCTCTAACGACATCAACAAAATATGGTATACCCCATATTACTTCCTGAACTTGATGATGTAGCAAAGAAATTGTACTGGCTATATATATATATATATATATCAAAGCTATTGACTTCTCCTTAGGGAACCGGAGCTTACAGATGAAAAGAAGGATCAACACAACGGCAAACATTTTCATTTATTTGTACATCAGACGTTTCGACAAATCTTTTGTCATCATCAGTGAGTTAAGTCTTAAAACCTTAAAACAAAATTGAAAAGTGAAAGTTACATCAATACAATATTAAGACCATTAAAATTAAAACCTTAAAGCAAAATGAAAATTGCATCAATACAAAATTAAAACATTTAAATTTCATCACTATAAAAACTAAAATTAAATTAAATTTCATCACTATAAAAACTAAAATTAAATTACCTCAATAGGTAAATACACAATGTTTACATCCACCTCCATACTTGGCAAAGTCTAAGAGACCACTAGGTGGTCAGGGGATTAGAAAGGGTATATCTGTGAAACACGGTTGGTTGTCAAAAGAGTCTTAATTTGTAGGATGAGCTATTATTATTAAGGGAGGGTTTGTTTCTATAGATGTACAAAGATTCTAAAATTCGGAGTTCTGCAAATAATAGTTTACCTTTCCTGGATGTTTTAGTTAAACGGGCCCATAATAAGTTCCATACTTCACTATTTCGGAAACAAACTTTTACTGGCTTGGGAACCAATTATTTAAGTTGTATGTTTTATAAATATAAGATTAGTGCTATAGTAACATTATTAACAAGAAGTTACCGTATTTGTTCGGATTACTTTTCGTTAAACGAAGAATTTAAATTTTTAAAACAGTACTTTATTAACAATTACTACCCTTCTCATCTATTCGATAACCAATTAAAGAAATTTTTAAATAACACTTTTGATACTAAACTCCCCGTAACTACAGTACAAAAAGAAACCAGATATATTAAATTACCTTTTTATGGTTATTTATCATTGCGTATTCGAGGTGAATTGTCCAAACTACTCAAGTCTAGTTATCCCCAAATAAATTTTAGATTCGCCTTCGTCAACCCACTTAAATTATCAAATTTTTTAAAGTTCAAAGATGAATTCCCCAAAACTGTATGCCCCAATGTTGTTTACAAATACACGTGCGACAGCTGTAAGGCTGCGTATATTGGCAGCACTCAACTCCAACTGGAGGTGCGCCTTTCTCAACATTTGGGCTTGTCAGTCCGTACCAACCGTCCCCTCAGTAGCCCTCCACAATCCGCAATTAGAAACCACAGTAATGAAAACGACCATCCCCTTCACAAAACTCAGTTTGAAATTTTAACTAGATCCAATAACCTTACAGAACTCCGAATTTTAGAATCTTTGTACATCTATAGAAACAAACCCTCCCTTAATAATAATAGCTCATCCTACAAATTAAGACTCTTTTGACAACCAACCGTGTTTCACAGATATACCCTTTCTAATCCCCTGACCACCTAGTGGTCTCTTAGACTTTGCCAAGTATGGAGGTGGATGTAAACATTGTGTATTTACCTATTGAGGTAATTTAATTTTAGTTTTTATAGTGATGAAATTTAATTTAATTTTAGTTTTTATAGTGATGAAATTTAAATGTTTTAATTTTGTATTGATGCAATTTTCATTTTGCTTTAAGGTTTTAATTTTAATGGTCTTAATATTGTATTGATGTAACTTTCACTTTTCAATTTTGTTTTAAGGTTTTAAGACTTAACTCACTGATGATGACAAAAGATTTGTCGAAACGTCTGATGTACAAATAAATGAAAATGTTTGCCGTTGTGTTGATCCTTCTTTTCATATATATATATATATATATATATATATATATATATATATATATATATATATATATATATATATATATATATATAGGGTGTCCCATAACATAAGTCCAGCATCATAGGAGAAATTAATATTTTTCTCTTTCTACAGGCCATAATGTCTGAGCAAGGAAGAACGAATCCAGATAATTCTACTCAGAGGAAATCAGTCAGAGAGAGGCCGCTGCTGAATTTAACAGACTGCATCCAGACCACGAGCCAATAAAACAGAATTGTGTTAGCAGACTTGTCGCAAAGTTTAAGGAAACAGGATCCATACTGTAGAAGATAAACTACGCAGTGGACCTTCAAGGAGGTCCACTGACGATGATACAGCGACTCCTATCCTGGCTCATTTTAACAGAAGTCCCAATAAGTCTCTTCGGCAATTGTCTACCGAGACAGGCGTGTCGAAAAGTAGCATCCATCGCATTCTTCAGGCTCACAAATGACATCCATATAAACTTCAGATCCTACAGAAATTAAGCGATGATGATGATCCCGACCAGCGGATGGAATTTTGTGAATGGGCTACGGAACAATATGCTCAGGATGACAATTTCCCGTCCACCATTCTGTTCAGTGACGAGGCTGTTTTTTTATGGAAATGGTGAGGTAAATCGACAGAACACCCGCTACTGGTCTCAAAACAACCCTCACTGGTATACCTCTTCAAAGGAACAAGGTGCATCTCAGGTGATGGTATGGTGTGGCATTTGGAAGGATCGCATCATAGGCCCCCTCTTTTTCGATGAACATGTCACTGGAGGCACCTACCTACATATGCTCAAGGAAGAAGCATTTCCCAAATTCCCAGTGTCTTGAACGAAGAAGGAAATTTCCCAACATGGTTCCAGTAAGACGGCGCTCCTGCACATTACAGCACCCAAGTAAGGGAATACCTATACCAACAATTCCCTGGTCATTGGATAGGACGTCGAGGGCCTGTGGAGTGGCCAGCTAGAAGCCTGGATCTCACGCCACTAGATTTTTATCTCTGGGGCCACTTGAAAGCGCTGGTATACGCAGAGAAAATTAGGATTGTTGAACATTTGTGGCAGCGCATTATTGGGGCATGTAACACCATTACTCCTGACATTATTCAGTGTACTTGCTGACTGGGTATCACGTCTGAATTTGTGTATTGAAAACAATGGTGGACATATTGAGCATGTTCTGTAAATAAAAGCTTTTGTTTTGCTTTTTTTTTAATTATTTTTCCTATGATGCCGGACTTATGGGACACTATATATATATATATATATACATTCAACTGCAAAGAACACGCAGTATAAATAACGTAAAGAACGACGCTTGTATAGGCGATATTCCGCGCAAGACGAGAAAGAGAAAACAGGTGGTACTTCATTTTTTCATTTGTTGTTTTCTCTTTCTCGTCTTGCGCGGAATATCGCCTATACAAGCGTCGTTCTTTACGATATATATATATATATATATATATTTTGGAAGGCATCATTTTTACTCTAATGCTACTGTAAACAATTTACATTGTGACACGAAACTCCAGCCTAGAGGACTTGATTTATTTCATATGTTTTACTTCAAACACCCAAATAAAAAGTGCAAACTAAAATGGATTCTGCAGCTCAATCACACCCCACTTCAGATAGAAGAGACAGGCCAGTAGCCAAGGAAGGGGGGGGGGGGTCCCACGACCCCCCTTGACAGAAAAAGTCTGCTTTTTTTTAATAATAGTTATAAAGTCTTTGGATACTATACAGGGTGTTTATGAAGTCCCTATCTATTTCAGTGAAAATGTAGCAAAAAGGGTAAACTTCAATAACAATATAATGAATACTTAAGTATATGATTCTACAGGAGCACCATCAGTATCTCTACAGAGTTCAAATCTGTCAGCAGCATTGCGGAACACAATTTGGAGAATGACCGGGATTATTTTTGTAACTGCTGTTACGATACAAGCACATAAATGTTGCAGATCTGTAACCCTTGTTTGATAGACGTTTGATTCGATAAAACCCCATGCAAAGAAATCCAAGGATGTTAGGTCAGGAGATCGAGCCACCCAGGGACTGTTGCCTCCACATCCAATCCACCGATTTGGAAATAGTTTATTTAGGTACTCCCGAACAATGTTTGCATAATGACAAGGTGCCCCATTTTGTTGAAAGAAGACAGTGTTTAAAATGCCATCTGAATGAAGCTGGAACATTTACATGTTCATAACGTAACAGCAGTTACAAAAATAACCCCTGTCATGCTCCAAAATGTGTTCCGCAATGCCACGGACAGATTCAAACTCTGTAGAGATACTGATGGTGCTCATGTAGAATCATATGCTTTACCCTTTTTGCTACGTTTTCACTAAAATTGATAGGGACTATAAACACCTTGTATAACAATTTAGTAAATACACATTTGCATTTTCTAAAGATTTTGAAATTTGTAGGGATTTTTTTTAAAATTAATTATAATTAATGTGTGTAACATTCTGATAAACATTTCATATCACACAACTCCCTGTCTTTAATTGTATAATTTATGTGTATGAATTGAGAATACATGTTTGAGTATGATATTTACTACACACTACATTTAGTTACAATTTGTAAGATTCAGTTATGAATAATTCACATAAATTTTTAACATCACATTTTGTTAATATAATGTTTAAGCCAGATGTTTCAATGTTTTTTCAATATTTATTTAAAAAAAAAAATATATCTGTGCACCACTTATTATTTTTCTGGGCAAGGCTCCCAGATGAGACCTATCTACAGAAGGGTTTAACTGTTCTCACCCCATAACCCCCTCCGCAGTGACTAAGTCATTACACAAAAAAAAAGGTTTGCATTTCTGCAATTTAACACCCCCCTTTGGGAAGTCCTGGCTATGGGCCTGAGAGATGTTAACATGCTTGGAAATCCACATTATTCATCTATGTTATTTAACTTAAAATTGTGGGTACATTGAAAATACATGAACATTTAATGGATACAATGATTAGGGGTGGGGGGAGAATGAAGTGGATCTTACACAAGAGATTTTATGAGCTACAGTGCAAGTTGAAGCTGTAATTGAATGGTAACAGGTACATCCAAAACCCCTATTTGGCAGCCGCACAAACAGAAAAAAAAAGGGGGTGTAAACTCTGAGAGTCATTGAAAAGGTGGCTAGCCCAATTTAACCCAAAGCAGAGGTGATGGGAGTCGAACCTGGGACTTTTGCACCCCAAGTCCAGTCCCTTATCCAATCATATGGGAACTTCCTGTTACTGTAAGGATGCAGAGGATAAAATGAAACTATGTTGGAACATCAATGTCCCCTCCTCTATTTGTGACCTTGACCTTTGGTGCAAGAACCCGAGTGTTGTTTGTGTATATCTTGTGATAATTCATTGTGTATGAAGTTTCATCAATTTATTAGAGCAGTTAAAAGCTATGGCATGGACCCTCATTTCACCTCTGACCTCTTTGTGACCTTGACCTTTGATGTAGGAATCTGTCTTGCAAAAAAGTTTCAGAATCATCCATGTGTGTGTGTGTGAAGATCTGTCAATTTATGTTGAGTGGACCTCTATTTGACCTTTGACATCTATGACCTTGACTTTTGATACAGGGACCTGATACAAGAACCTGAGTGTTGATCATGCACACCTTGTGATGGTCCAAATGTGTGTGAAGTTTCAACATGTCAAGTGGTTCAAAAGTTATTGCCTGGACATGGAGGTGTGATGAACAGGCAGACAAATGCAATCTAGTAAGGTCCTTTCAAATTTATTTGGTCACAGACATAATGATGAGGGTTTCCTCTTTGTCATGAATTTGTGTCATTTCTTCATGAATCACTTCAGCAAAATTTATATGGAGTTTGCTGAAAACTGACTGAATTCTCCTTACATGTAAAACAGTTTTCAGATTAACTCAGTTGAAGTTAGGCTCATTTGACATTTAATCATTAAATTTGAGGTATTTGAATAATTCAAGCAGAAAGGCAAATCACCTTAAGGCATAACTGATTGATAACCTCTAAATACTTTAGGTATAGGTCACACATGATGCAAAAATGATCTTGGGAATTTGCAACTCCATGTACCTTATTCTACCATGTCCATGAGCTATATAAATTTTGAATTGGGATCCATATTTTTAAAAAATTTAACCTAGCTACTGTCTTAATCAAAAGACCTACAGAATATGTTCTCCAATAAAAAAAATACTGTTCCATGAATGGGACAGCAAAATTATGAAAAAATTAACATTTTTTAATTATACTTACCATCCTATATGTGCTTTACAATGAGGACAAATGCAGACCTTCCAAGAATAGTTTGGAAACCAAGAATATTCACTGTACCACTAAAACAGGAAAAAAATCCATATCAACCCTTTCCACCTTCATGCTCATTGAAATGGCATCAAAGTTTCATTAATTAAAATTTCAATTATCTTCATCAAGGTTCTACACATTACATTCTATGAATGTCAAAGAATAATGAATAAACACTGATTGCTCACTAGCTTAATCTCTTAGACCTAGAGCCTATATCAAGTAACATTCATTAAAATTAAAAACTTAGTTTTTGTAGGCCCTATTTTGAAGGGTAAATGAACAGAATAAGCCTAAAGACTGGCTTCTAACTCTCAGGTTATGAAGTGTTAAGTCTGAACAAAGTTATTTCCAGTTAGTTTGACCTACAGCTAACTAGCTAAAAAACTTAATTCAGATAGCTAGGCCTAATTAATAATACATATTAAATTATTAATCTTTATTTACAAGCCTACAAATCTTTTTAGCTCCAAGATCAAAATAAGCATTCCCTATGAGTTAAAGATAATTAAATTGTTTTTTCTTTAAAAACTTTGGCTAAACCTCATTTTAATAATATTTTTTAAGATTACATTAAGTGGTTCGAGTGTCAGTAAAGTTTCTATGGATCCATTAAAATCTCCAAATGATCTACCAGACATTCACAGGCAAAACAAGAACTATGTTGGAATAACATCAATGTCCCTTTTTATATTTGTAACCTTGACCTTTGGTGCAAATGAACCTGATTCATGCTCATGACATCATCTTGTGATAATACATACATGTATGAAATTTCACCAATTTATGTTGAACATTTCAAAAGTTATGGTGAAGACATGAAAAAGCACCATTTAACCTTGACTCTAGATGCAGGGACCTGATTTCTGCTCATAAAACATTGTGTGGTGATTATTCGCGTGTGTATGAAGTTTCATCAATTTATGTTAAATGGTTCAAAGTTATGGCATGTACCTCCATTTGGCCTTTCATGAAGGGACCTGATTTTTACTAAAACCACACGTGTTACAATCATTCATGCGTGTGTAAAGTTTCATCAATTTATGTTGAGTGAACTTTCATTTGATCTTTAACCTCCATTTGTGATCTTAAAAATTGATACAAGGACCAACTCCTCTGATGATCTGTATGTATGTATGTAGTTTCTAGTGATGTACTGATTCCAAAATTTAGCCAATGCTGATTCTTTGCCTTGATTTAAAAACCATCAATTTCCTTCATAAATTATACTAATCTAATGTGAAAACTTTCAATTTTCATATCTTTACTTTTCAAATTTGTTCAAATGTTTTTCCTTAGCTCACTCCACAACATACAGTATTAGAATTTGTTCCTCATATATCGTAGTTAAAGTGATGGTAAATAGTTTTATTAGTAAAATAAAATTTTATTTTAGTTTCACAATTTGAATACCAATATTTAAATTGGTTTTCCTTATGTTGAACATATTTTCTTTCTTCAACAATGTAAACAACAATAATTTTTCATTAAAATTTCAAGGCCCTGGTGGCCTATTTGAATAAAAAAGGATATACAATTTGGGTTTACAAAATTAAAATACTTAAAATAAAGTAAACATAATAAGATGGTTTAATATAAAAATTATAAAGTACAATATAAAATTATTATTAATAAATACAGAGTAGATTACAATAGTTCACACATTAGCTCATTAGAGAAATATGTAAATTTATGGGGAAATTAACTTATTGAGTTTTGCCTTTTCCATGAATGTAAAGTATATTTTATACAATTGCATTTTGATAAGAGTGTAAATTATCATACTGTTTTTTGTATGTTTAATTTTCTATAAATATAGATTTTGTTTTCTAATGAAAATTTTAAAATTTCAAAGAATCAGTAAGGGGAATCTGCTAAATTTGGCAAATGCCAATGCCCAAAAACTATCCGATTCTATTGATGTTGATGTTGATGTTGATTAATCAGTACACCACTGAAAGTTTCATCAATTAATGTTGAGTGGTTAAAAAGTTATAGCCTGGATACAAAAGTGTAATAAACAGACAGAGACAGACAGACAAGTGCAATCCAGTATGGCCCCTCCAGCTTTTTTCATCATGGTCATAATTAATTCCACTATCACAAGTAGGATAATTTGTCTTCATACTTAGCCTTAAATTAAAAAGTTTTAAGATATCTTATATAAATAAAACCTATTTCCTTCCTTACAAACCCTTAGGCCTAGGCTAAATCAAATATTTATTGTTTGGATGTAGAAAACCAAATATCTAGTTATATAGGGACCTAAACAAACTCTGAATTAATTTTTTAAAAGAAAAATGCAAATAGCATAGTTTTTAATTCTTGTATCTGGCCTACCTCTCCAACTCCAACACATCCAGCCTTATGCAGTGTTATTACTTTAAAAGTAATACCATTTGGATTTGTTACTGTCTGAAGGAATAAGTTAGTTGGCTTTAGAGTTTCTTTTGCTTCTGATGCAGGACTTGTTATGTTGAAAAAGTTCTCTTGCGTAAAATCTGATATATCTGCTCCACACTTACGACACAAAGAGTGGTCTACCAAAGGTACATTTAAAAAATAAAACCTTTTTAATTCACTTAAGAGCCTTTACAATTAAGTCCAATATTTTTAACACTAGCCTATCCTACCTAAGTTGGTTAAACAGATAAAACATACTACCCAGTATCATTTCTCATAATCATTTCAGTTAATGTAAGGTAAGAAAATTTCTACAAAAATTAAAATTCACAAATAGGACTTATTACATTATTACAGTCCAGAACTCACCCATCCTGTAAAAGCCTATCTAATTTCCAACATTAGAAGAGCTTATCCAGAAAACATTTGGTCAAGGTAAGCTCAGATGACTTTAAACTATAGCTTAATTGGGAAACAAGGCTGAATTTACTGTAACCTGTATCTACCATACCATAATATTTCCCTCCTTTATAATATCATTCAGAAAAGCAGATTATTTATTTTCAATAATTTTTAAATAAAATTGACTCTTAAATAAGTCAGAGCACATACCACATGGTCTACCACATAGCTATATTGTAGATAGACTTAATATTAGGCATGGGATTATAGTATGGTAGGCTATTATTCCATAACATTGCATTCAGACAACATGGCCTATCATGGTTAGCCAAGTCAGATAAATTGTGTATAGCTCTGTTTTAGGACACAATTTTGCTAAATATCAATTTCAATTCAAAATGGAGAACTTTGCATTTTTTAGCAATGAATTCCATTTGCCACTTACTCACTCAGGAAACTATTAATCAAGATCTTTCTGCAGTTCATGAGTTCTGTGTTTGGTGCAAGTCTTTCTGTAAATCTGCAAATTTACATGAATATTTTACTACCTACTACTATCCCAAAACTATTCAGATACACAATATATATATATACACACAGTAATTCCTCACTTAACACAGTAGTGGTGTTCCTGAAAATTACTGTTAAGCAAAAGTGTTATGCAAAAGTAATTTCCCCATAAGAAATAATGTAATAAAAGAGGGCTGCATGCAAGTGAGGGAGAAACAGAGCATAACATGCAACAATATCTCTCTTTGTGTATTATATATTATGTATACATTATTGTATTAAATTCATAAAATTAAACATTATTAAATATAAAATAAGTTTATTTACCTTAGTTGCTAGTACAATTAAGGTTATAGCCTTTTATTTTATTAGCATTAACACAAATTTTTCTCAAACTTGCCTCATTAAGGCCCAGATCATGCACAATATCCATTACACATTCACCTTTTTCAAGTCTTTAAATAACATCTAATTTTACCTCCAATGATATAGATTTTCTTTTTCTTTTTGGCACAGAAGCATCACTGTCACTTAATGACTGCTTTCCACTTGTGGTTAATGTTAGATGACACAGATAAATCACAATATAATTAATAGTTTGCCAAGCTGTTGTAGCACATAAGATGACAGGTGAGCTGATAACTGAGCAGAAGAGAGAGTGAGTAGAGTTACTACAGATATATGTACATTAGGGTTATGACTTTTTAATTTTGTCATAAATATTGTTTCCTGTATCATCAATCGATGAACTTTTGCTTGAAAACAATAAAAAAGGGCCTAATTCTTCAGAATTAAAAAAAAATGTCACCCCGAAAGCAAATATAGTATATTAGTTACAGGTTTATTTTAAGCAATAAGTAAAACAATTAAAACAATAATAGAGTAAATGTATAATATTGTATTTGTATAATTAATATGTATTGTATAGGTATAATGTTGTATAATATAATATATGTTTATGTATAATAATTGTGAAATAAACATGCAAATTTCTATTTTTTATTAATTTTTTATTTTGGGGTGAAGTTTTTTCAAAATATATCGAAAAAACTGTTATTTTCATTGTCAGGGGGCAAAAGTTCATTGATTTATGATACAGGAACATGAGGTTATAAAAATGTCATAACCCTAATGTACATACTACATGCTGCCAGCCAAGTGTGCAACTTCTCAGGGACTACATGTCTTCTTCAACTGTGTTCAGTGAAAAGTGTTCCTAAATTTATGAAATGTGTTATAGCAGAAACGTGTTATGCAAAAATGTATTATATGAGGAGTTACTATGTATACAGTAAACCCTCGATGAGTCGGAATTCGGGATGAGTCGGAATTCGGGATGAGTCGGAATTCGGGATGAGTCGGAATTCGGGATGAGTCGGAATTCGGGATGAGTCGGAATTCGGGATGAGTCGGAATTCGGGATGAGTCGGAATTCGGGATGAGTCGGAATTCGGGATGAGTCGGAATTCGGGATGAGTCGGAATTCGGGATGAGTCGGAATTCGGGATGAGTCGGAATTCGGGATGAGTCGGAATTCGGGATGAGTCGGAATTCGGGATGAGTCGGAATTCGGGATGAGTCGGAATTCGGGATGAGTCGGAATTCGGGATGAGTCGGAATTCGGGATGAGTCGGAATTCGGGATGAGTCGGAATTCGGGATGAGTCGGAATTCGGGATGAGTCGGAATTCGGGATGAGTCGGAATTCGGGATGAGTCGGAATTCGGGATGAGTCGGAATTCGGGATGAGTCGGAATTCGGGATGAGTCGGAATTCGGGATGAGTGCTATTATTCTTTTGCTTATTTTACTGAGAAGTGTTTTATTTCCTGTCAAGTGCCATTATTATTTTGTTTCTTTTACTAAGTGAAGTGTTTTTTTAATACTGTATTGTATGAAAAGGTAAACAATAAAATTTTGTGTTTCGCACTCAAAATAATTCCAGCAATGGTAAGTGAAACAAAGTTTTATTGTTTTTTATTTATTTTGAACACTGTATTAGACTCTCACTAATCAAACTTAAAAGGTTAGAGAGTATTTATGCCTCTTTAGGGGTAAATAAGGGGGGAGGTAATTCATGATGAGTCAGACTTTTCAATGAGTCGGACTGGCTAGAGCCCTATATAGTCCGACTTATCGAGGGTTTACTGTATATATAAGCCTACCATTGGATATTGTTTGTTTGTACCTTGTGGGGAATGGATGTGTTGTCTCTATACAGTGGCCCCCTCAGTTTATGTCATCATCAATTAACAATCCTGCCTCATAGGGGTCTCATTATTTCTATTAATGATAAATTTTCAATTAATATGTTTATGATATAAACACAGCCACCAATTTTGGTCAATCGGAACATTCCTAAGTGGACTCAGCAGACCTCAGCCAATCAGCAATGCCCTTTTATGAGTGTTTAGAGCTCAGAGAATAAGATTGGAACCATCAACCCTTTAAGCCATCCATCTTCTTAGCCTAAGGTAAGAATTTTTATTTTATGCTCTATTTATGCACCTTTTTATGCTCTATTCATTCATTATTATCCATGTTTCTATTAATAGTAATGCTTTAATATGTTCTTATAACGTTTATTTATTAAAATTGCATGTTTAAATATTATAAACTATGTTTTTAGGGTGAATAAGGTCAAGTTCCAATCATCTTGGAGTGAATTAAGCCTTTAATGTGTATTTCCTATATTCGATTAACATTAATTTTGATTAATGATGGTTTTCATGGAACCAATTAATATCATTAACTGAGGGACCACTGTATTAACTTGGCAGTTTATTCTGTTTACACCCAAAAGTGTATAAAGTATCAGTGAATCTGTGCATATAAATTATAAAGTGAAATTCATTAAAATTAAGAAAGTACAATACAGTTTACATAAATTTATATTTACATATTTATATTGTAATACAGTTGGCATTCAAGAAAAGATTGAAAAAGCAAGAAAAGGTCATAAAATGCAAAGGTCATAAACCCCTGTGACCATTGAAAGAAAAGAAAAAAAGACCAATGTGTGTATTTTTCTTTTTACAATAATTAATGAATAGCATGACCATTAGGGTGGTCCATAAAACTGAAGTTTTGATTTTTTGTTATTGCTGAAAACACCTCTGGCCAATTTTTTCCCAAATCAATCACTTTTTAGGGGTAGCACACAGTACTTCATTTTTGCACTTTTGCACTACCTAGTAGATTTACTTGTATATTATGTTCCAGTTCCAGTAATACATCTTTTCCTTGACAGATTATTGGTGTAGTGTTCATTGGTTGTGTTTAGTGGTTGGATATATGATGACTCAAGTTCGAAGCTCTTGCTTTTATCTCCTTGAAGGAGATAAAGTGAAGGACAAGCTTCTTGGAAGCAAATTACCATCACGTGGAGAAGTATTGTCATGCTTCCTTCATCACCACACTAATCTCAAGAAGGAGTTGAAGGAAAGTGCTCAAGTAGTGTGGGGTCAACTTGAAATATTTTGGAACAAAGCTCGAATCCCGACAAGGGAAAAATACAAAGGAATCCAAAAGATCTTGGACCTTCACCAAGATTGGATCAAAATAAAAAAAGGACGAATGAGGAGGAGCCAGAAGCAGGTGAGTTGGATGATCAATGATAAATAAAATAGTTTCTCGAGAGTATGACATATTATACTGTACAATAGTCAATACATTTATCATATATATATTATATATATTTATTATTTATATTTAGGTGTACAACGAAGAGGGATTCAAGGAGACACTTCAGAACCTATTTGATATGGCACATGCTGATGCCTTGTCTCTAATCAAAAACCCAGAAGACAAGGCCTTCTTGCTGGCCCAGCGAGAGCCTGGAAGATGGGGATGCATGGTGGGAGTAGACAGAAAAACAGCAGAAAAAGAAAAACAAGCTGCCCACAGGAAGATGGAGGAGGAGATGTGAAAGAGAAAGGTGAGATTGTTCTTCAAATTCCTACTTTCATTTGATTGCAATGATTAGGTTGTTCGTTAACACTAATTGTCCATTTTCTTCGGTTGTATTGCAGGCAGTCAATGAAGGTGCATCAACGTCGGGTACAGCAGTATTGGTGTCCTCAACAGAATCCTCAGTCACTGACGAGTCATCCTCCACCGAAGATGAATGGGCAAAAGGTGGAAAGTGACCTCCAAAACAGGTGGAAAGCGACCTCCAAAACAGGTGAAAAGAGTCAAGAATGTGATAACATCAAATCTAGCTGCTGCCCTAGATCGGACACACACTACGGACAGGATGGCAACCTACATAATAGCAGAGACTGCATTGAGCCTTGGCCACAGCCCAATGAATTTTAATATCACCCGGACCTCCATCAAACGGCAGAGAGAACAACATCGGATCATGATCTGCAGTAGCCTAAAAGCTTCCTTTCAGTCCGGTTCTGCAATCATCCACTGGGATGGAAAACTTATTCCAGACCTCCTCAACACCAGAGACCATGCGCATGTGGATCGGCTGCCTGTGCTCATTTCCTCCTTTTCGGGTCAATCTCAGCTCCTTGGAGTCCCCAAAATACCAACTGGATCAGGAGAACACCAAGCCAGCGCAGTTTTTGAATTATTGACTGATTGGGGCCTCGAAGAATCTGTCGTGGGGATGTGTTTCGACACCACTGCCTCCAATGCTGGTCATTTGAATGGAGCGTGTGTGTTGTTGGAGCAGAAGTTTAAGAAAGACCTTCTCCATTTTGCCTGCCATCATCACATCATGGAAGTGATGATCGGTGGAGTTTTCACTGCTTGCTATGGCCCAACGAGTGGACCTGATGTTCCATTGTTCAGCAGGTTTCAGAGCAAATGGACCTTCATCGACACAGGAACATACGGCACTGGATGGGATGATGAAGAGGTGCATCGACTCTTGGCCCCCATTAGAGATTGGATTCTCCGCTTTGCTGAGGAAAAACACTCCTCAGAATCCTTTCGAGATGACTATCAGGAATTCCTCGATCTGTCCATCATTTTCTTGGGAGGGAGCATTGACAACTACACCTTCAAGCGACCTGGCCCCATGCACCAAGCCAGATGGTTATCTAAGGTGATCTATTCATTGAAGATGTGGCTGTTCAGGGGACAAATCCCAGCCCTCACTCCACGAGAGCAAAAGTGTCTTAAGGATGTCAGTGTCTTCACTGTTTCCATCTACCTGCAGGCATGGATGACAGTGCCAATAGCTGCTGCTGCGCCTCGCAGCAACCTCAGTCTTCTGCAGAGTCTTCGGGAATACCATGACCCCAAAATTTCGGAAGTGGCATTAAAAAAACTCAGCAGTCATCTTTGGTATCTTTCGGAGGAGATGGTGGGCCTCGCGATTTTCGATCCTGAGGTGTCTGAAGAGACTAAAACAGCAATGGTGAAGGCAATGGAGGAAGTTGAAGGAAAGCCTGATTGCCAGAAGAGAAGGAAAGGTGTTGCTGAGGGGACTTCAATCAAGTCACTAGCAACAGCAAACTCAAAAAGACTGCTGTTGTCTCTGGGGTCAGGTGTGGGATACCTGAGGAAGGAGGTGCGGGATTGGGACAGTGATCCTGATTACCAAATAGCGAAGAAATCAGTGGCAAACCTCTCTGTCATGAATGATCATGCAGAGAGGGGGGTTGCTCTCATTAATGAATACAACGCTGCCCACCAGGAATGAGGAACAACTGCAGTATCTCCTGCAAGTTGTTGCTAACTACAGGAAGCAGTTTCCTCAACCACTGAAGTCAGCCTGGCAACTGGGCGAGAAAACAAAGATCAAATGAGGTGCAGAGGGAATTGTTAGTCAATTCATTTCAGAATTGTTAGTTACCCTAATAGTCATGTACTGTCACCAAGATTAACTTTGCTGTGATTTTCAGATTATACCAAAACTTCAAGTGTCATGTGCTACCCCTACAAATTAACTGATTCAAATAAAACTTTCCCAGAGGTGTTTTCTCATCCATCCTCATAAGTTACAACCCAGCAATAAAAACAAATCACAAAAAAAAATTCCACCCCTATAAGAGTGGACCACCCTAATGACCATGGGTCCAAATTCTCACTTAATCTGCAATTTATGTAATCTGGAAACTGAAAATGCAGCAAAAAGATGTGATTTCTGTCAAAAACTGGACAACTTTATCTGCATGAATTGGGATGATAGGAAAATATCCCTCATCTCAAACACAAAGCAGATTGCTGGAGTCAAATTTCTGTGTGATGCATGTACACAGACTATAAACTCCTTTGCAGTATTTAAAGAAATGGAGAAAGCAAATTTGAGTGTTACAGAAAAGGAGGGAATAATGGGGAAACAAAAGTCCCAAAATGTCCCAATGAAAATTTGGGTAGATGAGAGAGAGGAGGAAATAATGAATAACAATATAATACAGAATGAAGACAAAAGAAAGAAGAGAGAGAAGTAAAAGTTGCAATGTATTAAAACTGCCCAATGAGCAAAATGATAAAAAGATGAAAACTAAAACTGTAGGAAACAAACAGCTGAAGAAAAATAATGATAATATCAAAATTAAGAACAAAAAATAATCAGATAAGAAATAGAAGTGTAGAAAATACAGTCTGTAAATACTACACAAAAGGGTACTGCATCTATGCACATACCACATTATGTAACACACATTACGTAAGATGATATTGCAAATTTGAAAAAAAGTGCAAGTTCCACCACCTTACTGTCGGCAACACCTATGCAAGATATGGGAGGTGCAAATATGGACAAAAATGCCATTACCACTACCCTCATAGGAACCCAATAGGTGAGCAGACAAAACCAGTAACAAAGAGGGATACCAATTTTTTTAGATGTAGCCCACACAATTCAACTATTGAATACCATCCAGGAAATACAAAGCCAACTGACAAATACAGGGATCTGAGAGCTGTACAGAAGGCATACAGAAAGACATTACATGCAACATCAGGACAATGGGTATCAAAACAGATAGAGAGAGGAAAATTCTAGGAGGATCACAAGGCAACAAAACCAGCACCAGCATTGGAATATGAATCAGAAACACAAGTATGTAAAAATGAAATGGAAAAAAAATAATCCTAGCCAACATTCAGGGCCTTAAATCAAACTATTCCCCTGAAAGAACTCGTGCAAGAAACTGGAGCAGATTTTGCATGCCTCACAGAAACCCATCTAAAAGACTGCCAGATGAATTGTGAAAACAGAGTTCTGTATTAGCAAAAAAGAAATACAAATTGACAACTATAACATTTTCCAAGCCAACAGAACAGAGACATAAAGGAGGATGTGCTATTTACACACACGAAAGGCATATGGCAGAAATGACTAAGTACCTTATATAGCTACATAGAATGTGTAGCAGCAAAAGTTGAAAAATTAAACATAGTACTAAATATGGTACAGACCCCCGAACACACTAACCTCAAAATTCTGATTCCATTACAGAGGTCAGAAACTGGGTAAAAGATCCACACTCTCCAACCCCAAATATTTTTCTCTGTGGTGATTTTAATTTTCCATTCATGAAATACAGTATAAGAAGATAGAAAAAAAAAAAAATATATATATATATACACACCAGGGCAAGGGGGGGGGGGGGGGGGGGCACATGAGAAGACCAGGAGCAGGTAAAAATGCTACTAGCTCTAGCTGATGAATTTATGTTAACACAAGAAATAACAGAAAACAAGAAAAAACAACTGCCTAGATTTGGTATTCACAAACAGCAACCTAACTGATAATGTAGAAATATCCCCAACTATAATATCAGATCACAACATTATTGAAATAACAACCAATATAAGAGCAACAGGAAAGGAAAGAACATAAATAACAAAGAAGTAAATTCAAAATTTTTAATTTCCACTCCAAAGCTATAAACTGGGAAGGTGTTGCATCCAGCATGGAAGTAATAGATTGGAAAACCATCTTCAAGGTCAAGACAGCAGAAGAGATGCTCATGACCTTAGAGTAGAAGATGCTGGAAATTGTGGAAAGACATGTCCCAAAAATACAACAAAGAGGAAAGAGAAGCAGGTTCAAGAGAGGTCATTATTCCAAAAGAGAAAAAGAGCGCCTGCAAAATTAAGTAACTGTAAAGATAATGGAAAAATATTAAATGATACTCTGCAGAGTACCTATTGATTGCATCATACAGGAATTAATTGAGAAGCATACAGAAAAAGAAGACAATGAGCTATAGAAGCGATAAAGGCTAACTCAAAGTACTTCTATAATTTTGCAAAAAGAAAGTTGAAAAACCATGTGACTATCGGACCTTTAGAAAACAAGAACAGTGCTTTATCTGATGATCTAACAGATGTATCTGGAATATTAAGAGCTCAGTACAAATCATCTTTCAGTATCCCAAAAAATGACAAACTGATTTGTGATAGAAACATGTTCTTTGAAGAAGAACCACAAGGAGAAAGTATAATGGACTTTGACTTTATGACAAATGATATTACACAAGCTATAGGGAAACTAAAAGCACACTCAATGGAAGGACTGGACAAATGGAATGCCACACTGATCAAAAACTGCGAGAATGCAATTGCTGAGCCCCTATATTGGATATGGAAATGATCACTAGACACAGGAGAAATACCAGGCATCCTGAAGAGCATAAACAGTCCCAATATATAAAGGAGATCAATCTGAGGCCAAAAACTATAGGGCAGTGTCACTTACATTTCATCTCAATAAAATATTTGAAAGAATAGTTAGACAGAAAATCTATGACTTTTTGGAAACCCAGAAAAAATTCAATGATAACCAACATGGATTTTGGTCAGGCAGATCATGCCTATCACAACTAATTCTACACTACAACAACATTATTGATGCACTGGAAAGTAATGAAAACTATGATGTAATATACACAGACTTTGCCAAAGCATTTGACAAGTGTGACCATGGAATCATAATACAAACTGAAATATATAGGAATAAGAGGAAAAGTAGGGAAATGGATATATAATTTCCTTAGTGAGTGGCAGCAAGTCATTACAGTACAAGGAATATCTTCATCAGAATCAGAGGTCCTCAGCTCAGTACCACAAGGAACAGTATTAGCTCTACTACTATTCATAATCATGCTGACTGACATAGATGAGGACATTACCAGACACAGCACAGTAACATCCTTTGCCAATGACACAAATATCAGTACCAAAATAAGAAACCCAGAAGATATGGGATCTGTACAAACAGACATGAACAGAATCTACAAATGGACAGAAGACAACAATTTATGAAGTTTAACACTGAGAAATTTCAACTATTACAGTACAGAAAAAGGTAGGACCTAAAATCCATGGAATACTATACCCAAAATGGACAGGAAATTCAGAGAAATTCTAAAGCAAAAGATTTAGGAGTTGTAATGACTGATGATGCAAAATTTTAAACACAAAATAAGATAGCAGTAAACAGAGTAAAGAGAATAACTGGGCAGATACTGAAAACCTTTAAAAGAAGGAATAGGAATACAGTTGACCCTCGACTTACGTCATCACCATCTTACGTAATTTCGAGTTACGAGAAGCCCCCCATTAAATGTAATTGATTCATCTTATGTAATTATTTTGAGTTGCATAATAGCTGCGTAATCGCAAACGCAGTGCGTGACCACTCACTGGCAGGACGCTGGGTATTTCACATTATTTCATTGTTATTTTTACTGTGCATTATATAACTCTCTCTCCAATGTAAGTCGAAATTAATTTTTTATTATTAATTTTTAATATGTATTTTCTTTCACAGATGGTGTTTCTTAATAATAATTATTAATTACCATTATAATTCTGTTTATATACACTGTTTTTATCAAAAAATTTAATTATTTTATTATTTTCAATACTTTTTTGGGGTCCTGGAATGGATTACCTGATTTACATGTATTTTGGGGTTCAACTTACGTCATTTTTTAGTTAAGTAACTCATCTCGGAACGGATTAATTACGTAAGTCGAGGGTCGACTGTATAATGATTCCTCTACTGAAAATACTAATCAAACCCAAATTACAATAATGCTCCATCCTAACATGCCCATATAAAAAGGAAGACATTAGACAGCTAGAAGGAATTCAGAGAAGCTTCACAGCCAAGATCAATCAATGGGTGCAAAGAACTAAATTATTGGGAAAGGTTACACAAATTAAATCTATATTCACTGGAAAGGAGAGAAATACACCATTATTTACACCTGGAAAATAATGGAGAAACGAATCTTACTCTGAACCCTGTAATTCCCCAAACAATAGTGAAAAGTAGAAAAGGAAGACTGTCATTTTCCCAAATTAAAGGCGAGACAGGGAACATTCTTAACCCCAAAAGAAAAGTTTTGTTGTGAGAGGACCAAAACTGTTTAATCAGCTGCCCAAAGACCTAAGGAACAAGTGTGGTGTGGCAATGGACATCTTCAAAAGAAGATTAGACACCTGGCTCAGAACAATCCCCGATGAGTCAGGCATACCTGGCTATGTGAAGTGGAGAGTACAAGAAACCAACTCACTACTTCACCAGGCCAACTCAAGAGTAGGGGTGACAAGCTTGACCTTCGTGAAATGAGGAATCATCACACAGAAGATTTGAAAGTTTGAAAGTAAAGGTACCATTAAGAAAATTTAAATTTCTCTTATACAAACTGTGTTAAACAAATGTTATATATAAAGAAAGTTAATTATTAACCCTTTACCGTCACATATTGCCTCCAGTTAACTTTTCAAATACACACATTCATAACTTAACCCTACAAAAAATTCCGGCATTATAGGGTTAAATAATTACACAGTATTGTAACAGAAATTCACTGCTGTATAATTTTATAAGCCTCAGTTTAAAGTTCATAATGATACTTTTTATGTTCATTTGTTTTGGCATATAGTATGTATGAAGGCTTCTTTTTGAGACAAGACAAACCTTCATTGATAAGAAATACATAAGCTTCTATGCTGAAAAGTCAACATTTTAATTACAATTATAGCCCTTAAGCTTGTAAAACCAATTGTGAATTCTGCTCTACTTAAAAGTAGTCATTTAGAGAGCAAAAGTTTACAAACAAAACCTACAAACTTGGTTCCAGTTATTTTCTCTAAATTTAAGATGCTTTCACTTGTCCAAATGACTTCAAATCAAAATTAACAAGATTGTTTTTACAAATAAATTCAGCCTTTATGCAGACCTAACAAGACTGCATTACACTAACTGTAGTAACTGGGGTCTAACAATCAATATTTAATTTTATTACCAAAATATGAATCATCTCCGTGGCTCAGGACTTCAGAAAATATTAAGTATAAAAATACAAAATATGTAGGAAATGAATTCTCATACCATATCTTCATAAACTTCATAGCCTTTAACTAAAAAATTAAATAAATATATTGGTACAGTAGTCAATAATCTATACAGAGCAATACATTTATCAAAATTCAAGAATCTAGACAGTTCAAAGACAGAGTGCAAAGGCCTTAATTAATAACATAGCATAACATAACATAACCAACCCTAATCAACCTAACCTAATCCTAGAAGGCCAGTGTGAGAGCACACCCATAACAACTAGCAGACATGGGGTAATAATAATAGACTATTACAGGATTTTTCAAGTAATAGTAATAGATCATAATTTTTTGGCTGTAATAGTAACAGAAGGCAAAGTAATAGTCTATTACCTTTCTATTACAGTGGCAATGGACATATTGTGTGAACAAAGAACTGAAAAATTAACTAAATCTATTCTAAACTAAAATAAACATATATGTAAACTAATATCGTGGCAAATTTTTCCTTCAATAAAGTAAAATTTATCAAGACCTACAGTCTCTGAAATTGTAATGATATAGTTGAAACAAATATTTGTTATTTGGGTGCCATTCAGCCTCATCCTGGATCCATGAGTGCAGAGCCCTCTGCCTCTCAGCCTCATCCTGGATCCATGAGTGCAGAGCCCTCTGCCTCTCAGCCTCATCCTGGATCCACGAGTGTAGAGCCCTCTGCCTCTTAGCCTCATCCCGGATCCACGAGTGCAGAGCCCTCTGCCTCTCAGCCTCATCCGGATCCACGAGTGCAGAGCCCTCTGCCTCATCCTGGATCCACGAGTGCAGAGCCCTCTGCCTCATCCCGGATCCACGAGTGCAGAGCCCTCTGCCTCATCCCGGATCCACGAGTGCAGAGCCCTCTGCCTCATCCCGGATCCAAGAGTGCAGAGCCCTCTGCCTCATCCCGGATCCATGAGTGCAGAACCCTCTGCCTCTCAGCCTCATCCCGGATCCACGAGTGCAGAACCCTCTGCCTCTCAGCCTCATCCCGGATCCACGAGTGCAGAACCCTCTGCCTCTCATCCTCATCCTGGATCCACGAGTGCAGAACCCTCTGCTTCTCAGTCTTATCCTGGATCCCTGAATCCAGACCAGGGTGAATTGGGATGATGAGAATACAGTCAAAGTCATGAAGAGGAGGTATCTTGGACAATGGTAGTAAGGAGGGGCCGGAAGCGAGTCACCCCTCCAAGAACAACCACTGCAGTAGCTAATGGTGGTGGTCCCTCAAGGGAGTCTGGTCCCACTCATGCACTAGCTAGAGGGAGTCAGCCTGTGGCAAAGGCTGGCAGAGAACAGCAGGGTATCATTGGAGCTGCCAAAACAGATCGTATGATGGCTGTACCAACAAAGACCACAAACATTTTTGTCTTGAGATGTCAACCTGATCTTACAACTGAGGAGCTGCAGGCATTTGTGGAAGATAAAGTGAACTTTCAGGTTACATGTAGGAAAATTGACTCCAGATGGACTATGTACAGTTCCTTTCAAGTTACAGCAGTCTGTGATGATCCAGGAGTATTTGTGGATCCAGCAGTATGGCAGTTCTATGAGAAGGGAAGAAACACCTGCAGCCCCTCTCGCAAGTGCTGGAGAGGGTAATTATGGAGACATCATGTGTCGTACTGTGGAGGAAAATCCAGCTGGGTCTAATGCTGTAACTGCTGTGCCTGGTATGAGTGGAATTCAACATGTAGAGATAGCTGGTAGAACTCCTGCATCTTCCCAATTGCAACATTCAAGGTACTCTCTTATAACTGTAGAGGCCAAAGCTTAGGCAATAACAGCAAACACAGGCAGACCATAATTGATAAGCTGTTAAAGGATGCTGATATTCTCTGTCTGCAGGAAACATGGCTATGGAAACAGGACTTAAAGGACCTGAATAGCCTGTCCAGTAACTTTCATGGGATAGGGGAGGCCACCAGAGATAAACAAGATATGGATGGTCTCCTTGCAGGCCACCGACCTGGTGGGGTAGCTATTCTACGGAGGTTGGGGTATGGGAAATATGTTAGTGAATTAAAACTTGGTTTGAATTGGCTAACTGGAATTGAAATTTGTGTAGACCAGTGGTGCACAAACGTTTTTGATGTGAGGGCCAAGCGAAGAAAATAACTAAATGTATTAGCCTACTTACTTTCCATCTAAGTCATAAATTGGGTTACTTTTATATTCTAACTTTTTCATTGAATTGAAAAGACCCATGGGGGACACATTTGGCCCGCGGGCCAGGGTTTGTGCATCACTGGTGTAGACAATAAAAAATTTGTAATGCTGTGTATCTATATGCCTTTTCAGGCAGTTGATAATGATGATGATTACCTCATTAAATTGGGGCAAGTCAGCAGTATTATTGATGAGTTGGATACGACATGTGTAGCTATTATTAGGTAGTGACTTTAATGCTAATGTGCTTAATGATAATTCTTTGTTTAGCAACCACTTAAAAGCCTTCTGTGAAGATAATAACTTGACTCTTTCAGCCATGTTTAGTCTTCCTGGTGATAGCTTTACTTATGTTAGTGATAGTTGGCACACCACCTCATGATTGGATCATTGTATTTGTATGTTCAATATACACAGTGATTCACTGGCCTACTTAGTCAGTGCTCCAGACAACTATCTCTTAATCTCCTATGGACCTCTTGTATAATGTTTGTACCTGTTGAGTCTGAAATAAAGTGTTTGTTTGTTAACACACTACTTCTAATTTCATTTAAATAGACAAAGATCCTTTTCAAATGAGTGAAGTACCCCACATACAAAAGTACCGTAATAGTAACAGATGACCAAGTAATCGTAATCGTACTGTAATAGATGAAAATTAAAGTAATAGTAACAGAAGGAATCAAAAGTAGTAGTAACTCAGTAATTGACCCCATGTCTGACAACTAGTGTGGGTTCTACATAACTCCATAATGAAAATTATATTTATAAGTTGAATTAAACAGTTTACTGTTGATAAACAATAATAAAAATTAACTTGCATGCAATAAAGGACAATTTCCAGAAAAACAAATGTACTTTTTATTGTAATAGGCCCTGCTGGCTTTCTATGGTTAGAAGTTTTAACTTGAAAGAAAATTTATAATCAAAATATCAGTCTAAACAACTATTAACCCTTATAATCTTATTTGATTTTTCATTTAATTTTAACATGAATATCAAATTAATGTGCACAATGTTAATGCTAATAAATAATTAAAGCTACTCTGGAAATAAAAGAATATGGTTGTCAGTAGGTCTGACAATGAAATATCTAAAGAAAACAAATAGCTACTGAGGCTTTAAGCTAAAATTCTGACTGAGTCTCATAATATTTACTCAGGAAGAATGACTCAGCCACTGTTCACCACCACCAATCTCATGTTAAGCCACAAGGAAAAAGCCTACTGCCTTTACACCTACAAAAATATAGCTAAAGTTACATCATAACTACTGACATGAAAATTTAGTTTAATCTGCAGAAACCATTGCCACAGTTACTATTCACTCTATATGGGGACATGGGGACAGTTTTTAACTCTTGCCATAATTTAGATTAACTGCCAATACATTCTCCTTTGTATTGTTTGTGACTAATAATAAGCAATTAGACAAAATGGAAATTTCAGAAGAATATTTGTTTTTAGAGTTTTTAAAAATTTATCAAAATTTTAAAGCATAACTGCAAACAGAAAATGAAGAAGAAATGATATCAGTAGCCTAAAATGCATTACTAGAAATTGTTTATGCAATTAAGAATATGGCCTGGATGAATCTCAATGCAAAATCTACCAACTCCCTGCATGGTTTAGAAACTTTAGATGACTTTTCCACATCATTTATGAATTAAAAAATAAATAATTAAGATAAAAAATTAAGCTATGCTTGTTTAAAACTTTATATTCACAGCCTGTCTAATATCTACAAATAACTACTATTTATCCTAAAACCAGGGAGAGAGGGTAGTTCTAAGAAAAAATAAGATATAAAGTAAAAATTATAATTACTTTTTTTCCTAGTAACATTTTTCATTAGTAGCTACATACATTTCCAAATATCAGTTATGGTATTATATATAGGAATAAAATGATTAGCACAGACACGAACGGGTAATTCTATGAGAAATAGACAAATGAAGTACACGGTCACCTCTTCAAAATTCATGAAACTTGGTGTGAGGGTTGGTTTAGGTCCAAATTACAAATTTCTGAATTTTTTTGAAAATTCGTCAAGTTGGGCAAATTCTATGGCTTGACCAAATTTTGGTCAAATGAAAAAACCAATGATTTTCAAACGTAAATATCTCGGCTCCTAATTGTGGTAGTGTAGTAAGTCTTAAACGATAAAATATGTAAAATTAACTGTAGTTTCTAAATATGTATCTTTTTTTTAGGGTAACAAAAATAAAATTATGATTTTTTGGAATTTTTTTTTTTTTTTTTTTTGGCAGCGAAGATATTATTTTTCGAAAAAAAGACCAGGAATAAAAAAATGTTTATTTGATGTATGTACACCATAATAAGTAATAAAAAGTCAGCTTATCGATGATTATTATGAAAAAAAAAAGACAAAAAAAAATTCCTCCAAATTTTAACAATTGTTTGCTCTTTCCAGATTTTCAGTATATATCTAATTTTCTAGTATAACGTAAATTTACCTAACCCTTAAAATGCCTCAAAACACAAAATTTTGTTGCGATCCTATGAAAAAACACAAGAAGAATTTTCTGTAACATCAAAAAAGTAAACTCTGCCATGGCAGCTGCAAGCTATGGAATTTTGGAAGAAAATCAATTACTATGCAGCAATTGCTATGTCACAACTAAAAAGAAGCAAATTGTATTAGAACATGTTCAATGTTCATCTAGAGAGCCGGAACCTGCGCCAATACCTGAGCCAGACATACTTAACGAATCTATGGAGCAAAGCAGTAGCGATTCCACGAATCCACCACCATTGGAAGAATTTGTCGTTCAAGACAGGCAATTCAATAAAGATTTGCTCAGCGACAATATTTTACCTTTATTTGATGAAAGCCCTATTAAAACAGGTAATAAAACAATAAAGACTCCGTTCAGGCAGGGCCGGATTAACCATTAAGCAAAATAAGCCCGTGCTTAGGGCATCAAGGGAAGGGGGGCACCACAGAAATTTTCCATTGTCGGATTTACCATGGATTTATTATACTATTATAATCGCGGCTTATAGCCTATAAGCTGTTGAAAACTGAATTATATATATTCATATATAGTATTTATTTTTTTTCATTGTTTGAATTTGTAGTGAACAACAACCCTTTTGAGAGAATAAATATATTTTGTTGTAATCACACACTTTACGCTTTGCGTTATTATTTTGTTTATATCAAATCTTTGAGCGCCATATTAAAAATACATATAGATTAAATATTTTCGTGTGCTATAGGAAGTTATTCTGAACGTGTGATTTGTGCATATAATATTAAATATATATTTTACATAATCATTTGGTATTGTTTTACAGAAAGATTTAGGTTTATAGAATTGTAATATAAATTAATATTAAAATAAAAGAAACTATAAACTCTCTATATTGCTGTTGTATCAAGTGATGTTTATCACGGCCATTATAATAATAAGATATACTGACCTAAGTTAATTAGCGTTGAAGAAGTTTATCTGTTGCTCTCTCTTCTTCTCTAGGGTAAGTCTATGAAGTGTACTTTATTTGTATATATAACAATATTTTATCATACACGTATCTTTATTTTATAATTTATTTATCTATTGTCATAACAGTATAAAAGAATTTAGATTGTAATAACCAGAGTGAATAATTTGTAATGTATATATAACATCAAACGTAGTTAGGACAATTTAGGCCCTAAGCAAATGTTCATATTTCCTATAATTAAATATTGTGTTTTAAATAAATAAATAAATGTAAATATAAAATGTGGCTCGTTAATAGTGAAATGTTAATATTGATATTTTTATAGATTGCGTATTATTAATTCTAATGTTAAGTATTTTTATTTTATAGGTTTCGGTTCCTTCTTTTGGTTCCTTCTTTCGATTTGATTTGTATTCAACATTTCGAGTTGATATTTCGGTTGAGTTATATTTAATTGCCACTTATATTTAAATTGCCACTTTGGTTGTGTACGGTTCCCATTTTGTCTTTCTGAGAATAAAAGAACAAAGCCAAGATTGTGATATGTGTAACTGTGTTGATTGCCACATAATATACAAATAAAATATTCTTTTTATTTCTGTATTTTACAGACCCCAAGAACCAAGATGAAACGTGTTCAGTTAAGTGGTGCACAAAAGCGAAAACTATCAAAAGAGAAACAAGAGAAGACTTTGGATTTAGAGTCCAAGACTGCAAAGCTGACTGATTTCTTCACACAAGTCCACGACCACAACGTCAACATGATATACCAATTCTGAATCAAACCAATCTCCGTCATCAGAAGTGACACAAAATACCACTTTGATCACTCAAAATCAAAATATGATGACATTGGAATCACCGAGGTGTCACAAGCAGGTTCATCTACCATGTCTCACTACTGATCTCACTTTGCCTGTAAATTCTCTTGATACCTCTACTGCAAATGTTGATTCAAGTTGCTTTACAAGACATTCTGGGGTTGAAATAATTGCTGAAAATGAAAGTTAGTGGACCATGGTGATGGTGGTGAAATGAATCAGTCTGCAGAAGATGAAGTAAATAGCAAAAGATCAGGGTTGTGGCTTGATTTTCTCTGATGATGTGGCTTATTGGATTGCTTGTGACCCAGTGACTGTTCAACACCACAATGGGCAATTTGACAAGTCTTACCGGCATTTCAGTAGTGGCAAACCATCAAGATACTGTTCACAAAAACTTTTCATTGGGACAAAGCCAATGGTGAGAAATACAAGAGAGAGTGGTTATTGTATTCACCATCAACAGGATCAGTTTACTGTTATGTTTTGTAAACTGTTTTGCTCCTAAAAATGTCTCACATTTTGTTATAAAGAGAAGGTTCAGTGACTGGCGAAATACTATTGTAATTGATCATCATGAAAAAGCACTACTCCACACGAGACTCTATGCTAACATACTTAACTCGCAGACAAGGTGCGGGGTTGGGACAACAGTTGGAAAACAAATTCAGGAAGTGTGTGATTACTGGGGAACATGTCTGAGGCGTGTCATAGCTGTTATTTGTACGTTTAGCTGAACGTGGCTTGTCTTTTTCGAGACAGAAAAGATTTGGATCATTGCAGAATGGAATTTTTTAGGGCTGCTTGAGCTCATAAGCTGGTTTGATCCATTTTAGCAGGTCACATTTTGAAATATGGAAATTCTGGCAAAGGAAATCCTCTACCTGTCCAAAACCACCTGTGAGGAACTCATTCAACTATGGCTCAAAAGGTCCACGCACTCATTGTTGACGAAGTAAAATCTTCTGGTTATTTTAGTTTGTCAGTTGATTCAACACCAGATCTATCACATATCGATCAGTTAAGTGTTGTACTTAGGTACTTAAAAGATGGACAGCCTATGAATGCTTTTTAACCTTTCTGAAAATGAAAAGCCATACTGGTGAGGAAATGGCAAATCAGGTGTTCAGTACTTACTGAAGTTTGTAAGCTAAACTTTTCAAATGTAGGGGTCAATCTTACGACAACGCTGCAACATGTCTGGGCGTTATAAGGGGATGCAGCAAAAATTTTAGAAACAAACAAGTTTGCTATATATGTGCCCTGTGCAGCCCATTCACTAAATCTGGTAGGCCAAAGTGCTGTTGACTGCTGTCAAAAGGCGGTTAATTTCTTCTCTACAGTGCAGTTGCTCTATACCTTTTTTTTAGCCTCAACCAGCAGGTGAGAAATTCTTAAAGGTTGTATTGGAAATGAAAGTGTCTTAAAATCCCTCTCTGATACCAGATAGGAGGCACATGCTATGGCAACAGCAGCAATTTTGAAATCTTTCCTTAAAATTTTAGAAGCGTTAGAATGTATAGCTGAAGACCAGTCACAAAAGGGAGACACTAGAAGAGAAGCAAATAATATTGCAAATAAGATGTAAGAGCTAGAATTCGTTTTTATGTTGAATTTTTGGGATGAGATTTTGCAAAATTTTCATAGAGTAAGCAAAGTTCTACAGAATAAGGATGTGAACTTAAAAACATGTGCAGATCTGTATGGATCATTAGCTGACCAACTGTGCACTTCACGAGATGAATTTGAAAGATATGAAGTAGCTACAAAGGAAATGCTACCCGATGTTGATTACAAGGCAGCTCAAACTCGCAAATGTATCAGAAAGAAGGTACCCAATGACGGAGATGCACCAGAAGTATATCTGAATGCCAGAGATAAATTTCTTATCACCACCTTTTACACAATTGTTGACAAACTTGAAACTGAGATGAGAAGAAGAGGAGAGATATACAAAGAAATAGCAGAGATATTTTCTTTTCTAAGTGATGTGCCACATAATGTCACCACTTCATCATCTACTGAAATTGAAAGGTATTCTCAGGGTTGTAAAAAGATGATTGATGCTTACCCAGAGGACTTGAACACTAATTTCTCTGCTGAGCTTCAGCAGTTTCACTCATATGTGTGCCATAAGTTCAGTGCAAAAAAAAATGTAAAAACAAGATTCAGTCATGCTGAACTTTATAAAATAATTGTAGAAGACAATATTGAGTGTGCCTTCCCAAATGTAGAAATTGCCTTTCGTATATTTTTAACATTAATGGTCACAAATTGCTCAGCTGAGCATTCATTTTCTCAGTTGAAGTATATTAAAAATACCAACAGAACAACTATGCAACAAGGCAGGCTGGATGCCTTATCTCTACTAAGTATAGAAGCAGATGTGTTACGTAAGATTAGTTTTGAGGATCTGATCAAAGACTTTGCAATTAAAAAAAGTAGGAGAAAACTTTTCAAATATAAATGAAGTGGAAGTATACAAAAATAAACATTATTTTCCATCTTACTGTAAGTTTTGTTTCATTTCAAAAAATAAAATTTTATTTTATGGTTTATTTTTGTTTATATTTTGAATTACATATATATGGGGCACCAAAATCTTTTAAGTGCTTAGGGCCTCTAAAGGTCTTAATCCGGCCCTGCATTCAGGACATTTGTTTCTTAATGCCAAATTCATAGTTTTCTGTTTTTAAATATTAGCATCAGCACTTGAATACATATATACAAAATATTTGATATTTGATTATTTCACGCAACCTAAATTTATGAATTTGTTTTATAGCTGGATTGAAGCCGGGACAAAAACAGATAAAGGCTTCTACGAAGTTGTAGATGTAGCGCTTTCTTTGCAAAAACGTCTGAGTGAACCTATTACTTCTATTAAAGGTACTCAACAATTACATCGCTTCTTCCCAATTTCCAAGAATTCATTGAAGGTTTATCCACTCTCTCAGAGTGCACAGTCAGTCGAAATAAGAGAGCTCATTAGAGTTTCTGCTTCGGTTCAAGAACATAATACGTACTGTCTCTCAACGCAAAATTGAAACAGGCTCTTTTGTGGGTTGTATGTATGAAAATAAACTATGGCTCGGATTAGTCCAGTCCTTTGACTGTGAATATGATTATTTTCTGATAAAATTTCTCCATCCTTTGGGCGTATGTCCCTCATACATTTTTCCTGCACAAGATGATGTTTGTCACGTTCCAACAGAAAATATATTTGGGAGTATTGAAGCAAGTTTACAAGGAGGAACAAGAATACAATACATTTTTCCGCTTCAAGAATTAAATAACTTTTCAAAGAAGATAAAATAAATTCTATCGAATGTATACTATTTAAGATTGTCTATATAATATTTCTAAAATTTTTATCTAAGATTTGTGTATCTACTTAATAGTTATAAAAATCTTTTCAAATTCTTTTTTCTTATTATTATATTATTAGTATCTAAAATTTGGATTCACTGGATGAGAATACAGTCTCTTAATTCATTCTCAAAGACTTGTGTACGTGTAGTATTAGGAAGAGTATTTTATACTCTGATACGCGCTTTATAAATTAAACATTATTATTGTCAATATATTCTGTCCCTAAATATAAGAGGGGTTATGTATGTACATTGTACATATATTTTAAAAGATTTTTTCTCCTTTGGTTTATCTACATGTATTTTTTATATGAATTGAAAATTGTCTTTTTTTGGACCAACAAGTCCGTAATAAATCTTCGTCATCTGTAAAAAAAATTTATTACTTAATTTCAAACTCAGTTTTGAGCCTTATAATAAACTATAAGCTGACTTTTTATTACTTATTATGGTGTACATACATCAAATAAACATTTTTTATTCTTGGTCTTTTTTTGAATTTTTTTTTTCCAAAAAATCATAATTTTATTTTTACCCTAAAAAAAATGATACATATTTAGAAACTACAGTTAATTTTACATATTTTATCATTTAAGACTTATTACGCTACCACAATTAGCAGCTGAGATATTTACGTTTGAAAATTGTTGGTTTTTTCATTTGACCAAAATTTGGTCAAGCCATAAAATTTGACCAACTTGACCAATTTTCAAAAAAATTCAGATTTTTGTAATTTGGACCAAAACCAACCCTCACACCAAGTTTCATGAATTTTGGAGATGGTGGAGTGTACATTTGGCACTTTCATTTGTCTATTTGTCCTGGAATTACCCCAACATATTTATTGCTTGGACAGGGATAACCAAGGGAGGCCATGGTGGCTTCAAGTTATCTTTACACTTAGCTATGTTCTAATGCTAGATATTTTGAAAGGAAAGTCTGTCGTCATCAATGGTTTGCAATATTTAAATTGTACGAGAAATTATATCCATTTAAGGAATATTTCATTTTATAATTATATCCCACAATCCTGAGATCTAATTTATGAAGTGGCCCTCAGAACAATGGATTATCTTTATATTCATACAACAAAACCTTCCTTAAATGAATGTAATTCTTTATACAATTTAAGCATGACACACATAATGAGACTTTCCAGCACTATTTCTGTTTAGTGGCCCCATTTTTTAAATTGACTTTTCCAAAAAGATTTTATTTATTTTGATTAAATATTTTATGCAGTTATGCTAGGTTAGGTAAAATATTCACTCGAAATAAATAAAAAAATTTTGGAAAAGTCTTTCAAAATAGGGCCACTAAACAATAGTTCTGACTTTCCTTTCAAAATATGTACAATAACAAGAAATAAATGTGTCTCTCTGCACTGGTCATTTTATTCCTACTGAAGTAGTGTTTCCTTGGGAACATTCCACTTTTTGCAATTTATATACATATACTGGGTGATCCAGATAAATGGGACCCATAAAAAAAAGCCAAATATTCTTAATATTTAATTCCTTTCATAAAAACTATATCATTCGAAAGAGTAGAGTTACAAGTTTATTATGAAATATTTATTTTTTTAAAATGACTCCTTTCAAATGTGCTCCATTAGTTGCCAAGCATTCCAGTGTTCTCGCTTGTAAGTTCTGCATCACTTATGCAAGAGTGCGCGGTGGTATGGCCTGTATTTCATTTGTGATGGCGGCCTTCAATTCTTGCAAGGTCGTTGGGTTATTTCTGTAGACCCTACTCTTTAAATATCCCCAGAGATAATAATCTAAGGGAGAAAAATCCAGAGACCTTGCGGGCCATTCAACGTCTCCAAATCTTGAGATTAACTCGCCTGGAAACGTTTGACGCAAAACTGCCATGCAGTTCCTCATGGTATTGAGATGGTATGGTTAACTAAAAATGTTTTTCTTCTCTTTTTAATTGATAATACCAGATTTGAAATTCTCTCAATATAGAGAATGTTAAAAAACTGAGGCAATCATATGTCCATTTCAAGAGACGGGAAAGCATCTCACTTCTCCTTGATGGTGTGGTAGGTGATCCAGTCTTGTTTTTACCATTGGTGTTTTGTATTGCTTAACCATTAGCTATAAGAACCATGTCTCACATATTTGGATCACTTAAAATTATCATGTAAATATCATAATCATTTCTGAATGCCTGATTTCCTTTATAAAGACCGTGTTGAAAAACCTAACTTCAGTTATCAATATGCATCACAATGGATTTTGAGCTTTCTCAGGCTGTGAACTAAATTGTACCTTTAACTGCCTTATGAGCAACATATTAATGCAAGTACATATCCCAAAATTTTAGACCATTAATTATCATTGTCAGTTTTGCTCCCTTCACTGTCATCATTGCACTCATGGATTCCTGTGAGTCCACTGATGACAGTGCTAGGGGGATAATCTCTAAATGTTGTTGGTTTTTTTTCTTTATCAGGGATTTGTTTTTGGCTGGGACTTTTGCTTATTGAAGTGAATTTGGACAAAGCTTTTTCTTCCCCAATGCCTGCACAAATGCTGAAACCAGTGTTCACATAAATTTTTGTTATAAACATTGCTTTTGTGTGTACTGATTGAGCCAAGAATACATTTAATGATTGTGAGATGAAGTGGAGTTTAAAATGACACATCTGGGACTTATCAGGTTTATACAATTTGGGTAACACTCATTGACCTTACCCTAGTAACTAATATTCTTTGTTTGTTTTGCATTAGTTAGGTAAGTTATTTTTTTTCTGTAAGTCTTGTCTCCTTTGTGTGGTAATGGGCTGGTGATGGCCAATAATTCAATGGTTTTATTTTATGTTGACATTTTTGTGTGTGGTATGGGACTAATGATGTTTGTTTCTTTTGTTTTGTAGTAGTAATTTTTTTCAAGTGCTTAGTTGGTTCTGAAAACACATTGGTGTATGATCAATAAAATTATTCAGATCATCTTTAGTTACCTGTAAAAACTTGCCTGCTGATGCAGTTAACCTTGTAAGTGTTATTATTGTTTCGTTGATTAAATTAAGCAAAGGACATTTTACTTTTCTTAAATCCTCCCACCATAAGCCGAAGAGTAAGTCGTTAAAAGAGGCAGACTGGCTATGCTCCAGAGATCTTAAAGGTGAGAACCCAGTTTCAGATTGGTAGGAGCTGCCTATCTGACATAATCTCAACCACACTAAAATTGGTAACTTGCTCACCTCATTTCTCTCATTCTTAGCAGTGCAGGTGGTGCTGGAGTCAAATGATTTTTATTAAGGCCCTCTGGGTGGTTCTCACTGGCAGCTAAATCTCCCATCTCCGCAACCAGCCGCAGCTGCCGTGACCCCACTAACAGAGTATCCGGTAGGTGAGTAACGCAAACGCATCTTTACACAGATACACTTACCGGCATCGCGCCCCCGTTTCAGTATGGCAGGTAGCTCCGTCTTGTTGGAACCAGTGGTTTTCTAGACAAATCTCTTAATTTAGGAATAAGGAAATTGGTCAACATTTTTTCGTAGCAATCACCATTTACAGTGACTGTGTTTCCGGTGGAATCCTCAAAAAAGTACGGCCCTATGATCTGAGATGCAGTAAGACCACACCAAACAGTTACACGCTGACTATGCAACGGGACTTCGGTAATATTCAATGGATTTTCTGTTGCCCAGAAACGACAATTTTGTTTGTTTACAGTTCCATTCAAGTGAAAATGGGCTTCGTCTGACATAATCAAAGTTGCTAGAAAATTGGTGGTCATTTACCTTCTGTTGGATCCATTGACAGAATTGTCATCTTCGTGCAAAATCTCCATCGTTTAGTTGTTGCACTGTTTGAATTTTATATGGAAAGAGCATTAAATTTTGCTTGAATATACGGTGTGTTGTTCCATATCCAACTCCTAACAGCTGAGAAGCACGTCTGATGCTTATGTTAGGATTATCCTGTACAATTTCATGAGTTCTGTTAATGATCTCGTCTATCCTTGCTGTGCGCACTCTTCCAGTTGGTTTTCTTTTTCCAATGCTGCCAGTTAGGGAAGCATTTCTGACACACCGACGGATTACTTTCTTAGAAGGTGATTTTGACATCTGAAAATTTGTCTTGAAAGATCTTTGAGCTGAAACTACACTTCTTCCATGCTCATAATATTGCTCAGTTATGAAACGCAGCTGTTCCACAGTCCATGCAGTCATCTTGAAGGGTTAGTTTTAACTAACACTTTTATTTTGTTTTGTATCTTATCTTGTATTGTATTGTCAAAACCTATACAATCCTGTACAAACTTGTAACTATCCTCTTTCGAATGATGTGTATGATTTTATAAAAGGACTTATACTTTAAGAGTTACAGGGGTTTCTTTTGGGTCCCATTTCTCTGGATCACCCTATATATATATATATATATATATATATATATATATATATACAGGGTGTCCGAGAATTATCTGTACAATTTTTGGCTGTTATTAAAAGTCAACCATGAAGTGTAGAAATTCCAGTGTTGTCCCATTTTACAGAGAAACTCATTAAGTTTTTTCTGATAACAAGTTTTGACAAGTTTTTTCTTTTTCAGATATTCATACACACCCCTCATCCTTAATGAATCCACAGGAGAAAGCACAGTGTGTTGAATGGTTTATCGAAACAAAATCAGATACACAAGTTCAACGAAGGTTTAGAACTAATTACAACAGAAACCCTCCATCAAGAGTAACCATACGAGCTTGGTATAAAAGGTTTAAGGAAACTGGAAGTGTAGAGCATAAGAAAGGAGCAGGGCAGCCTCGAATGTCTTTTGAAAATGTCGAGCGCATTTGAGAGGCTTTTGTTCACAGTCCACGCAAGTCGACAAGAATTGCATCACGAGAGTTACAGATACCTCGTTCGACAGTGCATGATGTCTTGCGTAAACGTTTGAAGTTGCATCCTTACAAGTTGCAAATCTTGCAACAGATTACGCAAGATAAGGTCTCCCGTAAGGAATTTGCAATGACTCTGCTTGACAGAGTCGACCAGGACAATGCGTTCTTGGCAAGAATCATGTTTTCGGAGAGGCAACTTTTCATGTTTCAGGCAAGGTAAACAAACAAAATGTGCGCATATGGGGTCACAAAATCCACATTGCATAGAAGAGCACATCAGAGACAGTCCTAAAGTTAATGTGTGGTGTGGCCTGTTACATGATCGTGTGATTGGACCATTTTTCTTTGGTGAATCAACAGTGACCTCCAATACCTACCTGGACATGTTGCAACACTTTGTCTATCCGCAATTGGAAGCACTGCATCCACGCATCATTTTTCAGCAAGATGGCGCACTGCCACATTGGGCCTTGATCGTCCGTAAGTCCCTGAATGAGACATTCCCAAACAGGTGGATTGGCCGTGGAGGTGCAATTCATTGGCCAGCTAGATCTCCCGACATCACACCCTGTGATTTCTTTCTTTGAGGATTCATCAAAGATCTTGTGTACAATACGCGGGTGACAGACATTGATGATTTAAAAGAAAGAATCACAGCTGCTATTGAGCGAATTGATGCGGATATGCTGCAGCGTACATGGCAACATTTGGAGTATTGATTGGATGTTTTGCAAATCACTGATGGTGCACATATCAAATGTTTGTAACAACGTTACTTTAATAAAAGAAACTTTTGAAAATACAGATTCTAAATAATCTTGTTTAAGAATTTTACGTGTGATATCAAGAATTTTATTAAAAGATGAAATTGTACAGATAATTTTCAGACACACTGGAATTTCTAAAAAACTTGTCAAAACTTGGTATCAGAAAAAACTTAATGAGATTCTCTCTAAAATGGGACAACACTGGAATTTCTACACTTCATGGTTGACTTTTAATAACAGCCAAAAATTGTACAGATAATTCTTGGACACCCTATATATATATATAATATTATAATATATATATATATATATATATATATATATATATATACAGTGAGGCCTTGCATAATGAACGACTTAAATAGCAAATTTTTGCTTAATGAATTACCTCCATAAGGCTCCATTGATTTAAATAACAATTTTACCTTGCAGAACAAATTTGGTAACAAAAAACGTAATAACACATTTTCTGTTCAGTTGAAGGTTGGTAGCTGTCGTGAGCAGTTGTGTACAACACAATTGCTCACTATTAAATTTTAATTTATTAGCTTTATAAGTGTATAAAACGTGTAGTCATGGCCCCTAAAAGACCTTCATCATCTGCTAATGCTCCAAAGAAATCCAGGAAAACTATGTCTCCAGATGAAGCAGGACATTATTAAAAAAGTGAATCTGGAACAAGCACCAAAGATCTTGCTGCTGAATATGGATTGTCTGCCAGTACAGTTTCGATGATTTTTAAGATGAAGGAAGAAATTATGAAAACTAAAGTAAGTGATGCTACAAGTAGACTTATTAAAGGAAAGGAAGCTATTGCTGAAATGGAGAGAGTTTTACTGATATGGATTAGAGAAAAGGAAATGAAGGGGGAATCCATTACTAAGGCATTCATTAGTGACGAGGCAGTGCAAATATATGAACAAATTAAGGAATCCCTTCCAGTATCAGTTGAAAGATATGAATCATTCAATGCAAGTCGTGGGTGGTTTGAAAATTTCAAGAGGTCAGGAATTAAGAACATTATAAGGCATGGTGACTAGGGTGTCTCAAATATACGAATGGAGGATTTCAGGTCGGGGCGACGCTTGCCCGTATTACACCTTTATAAAGGATTGTTATCACAAAATTTGACAGCTGTAGGAGGATTTATAGGGGTCACTCAAGTTCGCCACTTCTGTTTCACTTATACAAGATTTTCTTCTCTTTCGCAGGTGATGGTTACTAGAGCAGGAAACCAGTTGTGGTTGCTGGACAAGGCCCCAATTGCAGCGATTGTTTGTCCACGACTTCCATCGAAGGAGCAATGCCTGCTCCTTTACTTCCACCACCACCAAGACCAAGAGGGAAGGAAGACCAAATCGGAGAGCATTCGCCTGGTGGTGGAAACCATCTGGCCCATCTGGGAGAAGGCCAACATACCAACTACCACCAAGTACGCAGGGGAGAAGCTGGCGAAGTTGATCGATACCTACGACGCACTCAAGAAGAACAGGACAAAGCCGCAAGAGGGTTACCGGTACAAGGAGGGGATGTTCAAGTCGGATTTGGAAGACGTGTTTGACGTGGCTCACTCCTCCGCGCTATCCTCCTCCAAGGTCCCTCAGGAGGACAAGGATTTTCTCACCTCGCAGAGGGAAGACAGGATGTCGTCAAGTCTTGCCGGGTGGACCAGAAGACAGCGAAGAAGAAAGCTGTGAAGCGGAAGAGGGATCTTGCAGCCACGGCTAGGAAGAGTAAATGGGATGCTGGGGTGACACAGCTCATGGAGGTAGCGATCTTGGAGGTGGATGGTAGCAGCACTGAAATGAACACGGAAGACGAGGATGATGACGACGAGACGTACCAAGCGCCCAGCACCAGCAAGGGCCAGACTCAAAAGAAAAGGCGAATGAATGCCCTCACGGACCCGAATCTCATCGCTGCTTGGGATCGCGACAACATGTCCGTGAGACAAGCAACGTCGTCCTTTGCAGCAGCAGCTCAGAGTTTGGGTCATGACCTGGATGACCTGGTAATCTCGCCAGCAACTGTTCATCGAACACGGAACAAGATCCGAAAGGAGATGGGAGAAGAGTTGACCCGAAAGTTCGAAGCTTCTGGTCCTTTAGTCTTGCACTGGGATGGGAAACTGTTGGAAGATATCGCCAAGGAGAAGAAGGAGGTTGACCGGATTGCTGTTGTGGTGACGGGCGATGGAGTCGAGGAGCTTCTTGGTGTACCCGTTGCGGTGGACGGCACTGGAAAAGAACAGGCTGCAGCCGTACTCCAGGAAGTCCAGGCTTTTGGCATTTCGGAGCAAATCATTGGACTGGGATTCGACACCACAGCTGTGAACGCTGGGATGATCCAAGGTGCTTGCGTTCGCATTGAGCAGGAGTTTGGCGGTCCCATGTTGTGGTTGGCTTGCCGTCACCACGTCTTGGAGATCTTACTCAAGGATGTCTTCGTGCGATGTCTGGGGCCGTCCTCTTCCCCTGACATTCTCCTCTTCAAAAGATTTCAACAGCGGTGGGCCTCCATTGACAAAGGGTCATTCTTGTCCATCGGTGACGAAAGCAATCCCACAACAACTGACAACTGGGCAAATCAAGCGTCTTCCATGAAGAAATACCTGCAGCAGACGCTTTCCCACGGTACACATCCCCGAGAAGACTACCGTGAACTCCTCATCCTTTCCTACCGCTTCCTTGGCGGTCAGGTCCAGGGGGGATTTCGTCAGCCTGGGGCCTATCACCACGCCAGATGGATGGCCAAAGCCATCCATGCCCTCAAGATTTTCATGTTCCGTCACCAACTGGACCTGACAGCCAGGGAAGAAGGAGGACTTCGGCGGCTGTGTTTGTTCATCTCCCTCGCGTACGTGAAGCAGTGGAATGAGGCAATGGTCTCGAATCGAGCTCCACTGAACGACCTAGAATTCCTTCGCCTGCTCGAGGCCTACCCTGACAAGGAAGTCAGCCACACGGCATCCATGGCCTTGAAAAGGCACCTGTGGTACCTCTCAGAGGATCTCGTGGGGCTTGGTTTCTTTGACGACCGCATTCCAAAGGACACGAAGCTAAAGATAGTCCAACGACTTCAATCCCCCGCCACGAAGAAAGGACTCAAGCGGATCGATCCGAAGAACTTCAATCCACAGCAATCCATCGAGCTCTTCGTCACCCGGAGAACAAAAGAAGTCTTCTTCCGCGCGATCCTTCCAGAATCTGAGTCTCCCACCTTCCTCATGAAAGATCCAGAGGATTGGATCAATGACCAGGATTGGATCACGGCGCAAAAGAGGGTGAAAGCCCTGAAGATGGTCAATGACGCCGCCGAGCGTGGTATCGCTTTGATGAAAAGATTCAATTCCACCATCACGCATGATGAGAAGCAGAAGCAATTCGTCCTCAAGGTGGTTCTGGCTCACCAGAAGTTGATCCCCGTCAAGACGAAGGAGAGCTTGAAGAGTAAAATCAAGTAGTGTAGGACAGATTGATGATGAAAACAATCCATTTATACGCGCTTATTTCAATTAATGAAAGGTGCATTTCGTTTATTTTCATTTTTGTTCAGAAATAAAGAGAATAAGAGAATGATAGAAATTTCTTTTTTTCCTAAATAGCTACAAGAAAGTGTTAAACTTGAGTGACCTCTAAATGCTGTTCGATTCCCATCATTTTTCGATTTTTAGAACCTCTATGCCTATTGAAATCGGGGCAGCATTCGCGAGCAAGAGAAAATCGAAAAAAAAAATTTCTATGTATTAATGAGACACCCTAATGGTGACACTGCAAGTGCTGATACTGAGGTCAGATTCGTTCAAAACACATTAAAAACCATAGAAAAAGCATAAATTTCACCTCCAAAGGGAGACGGGTGTAATACTATAAATTTACCCAATGAAATCACCTTGTGAAGAATAATATTTATTATTTATTACAGAAATTGTTCAGTGTGTCCTCCATCATGTTCAATACACACATTACATCTTTGAACCACTGAACAACAAATAGCAAGACACAGTTCTTTGTTATTATTCAACATCTCAAACTCTTGGTGTACATCAAAGTCATAACTGGTCATAACTGGTCTGGTCATAACTATCTTTCATTATACACATTGAATAATCACATCACACTGGTAATTCAATGTGGGGTATAATCAAAGGTGGGCAGGACCGAGTTCCAAAAGGACCGAACTCCTGGAACTCAAGGACCGTGAGCGGGAAAGTCGGTCCTTTTCTCAGTGAGGACAGAAATAAGGAGCGACGGTCCATTTTAGTGATTTTAGTGTGTTTAGTGATTATTTGAAGTTCTAAAGAAGATGGATCGTTTCCTCCAGAAGACTCAGAAAGAGACTGAGACTGAACTGAAACTTGTTTCAACACCTGGAGGAGACGAAGAGGAGAGGCTCTTCTCTTTGGGGAAGGACGTCCTCAAGCCGAAAAGGTCAGGGCTCAGTGACAGCCATTTTGAAATGCTAGTCTTCTTGAAGGGAAACTCAAGCATTTAACTTAATAACTTTTTTTCATCATTTATGTATTGTATTAATTATAATTTACGTTAATAAAATTAAAGATTTCCAGTATCTTTAATTTCATTTTTCATTTTAATCAAATTTTTCACTTATATTATATATAAGGACCGAGGACCGAGTCGTTCCTAGGTCCTATCTTCAGAAAGGACCGTGACCAGGACCGTCGGTCCAGTTTGAGGCAAGGACCGGGACCGGGACCGTCGGTCCTTTTTGAGGCCCGGGTGCCCACCTTTGGGTATAATCAAAGATAGAGTCTATGGTCAGAAACCTCAGAACTTCAATCACATGAAGACTGATACACCAAGAGTTTGAGACATTGAATAATAACAAAGAACTGTGTCATGCTATTTATTGTTCAAAGATGTAATGTGTGTATTGAACATGATGGAAGATACTTTGAACAATTTTTGTAATAAATAATAAATATTATTCTTTGCAAGATGATTTTATTATTCTCAGTAACATGCATATATACTAAATTCTGCATACACTACCAACTCTACATTTGCAAAGTATGGTATTTATTGCTAAGATAAGATACAGTAGTCAGAAATCATGCAAATATTTAATTCCAGGAAATTTAAGTTATGCTACCAAAAAACAAAATTAAAAAAAAAAAAAAATCAAGGCCTCTATTTTATACTTTATACAAATATTTTTTAGTGCATGAACACCAACAAGGTTATGGATTTGTGCATCATTCCTTCAGTGATACTTAAATGATATTGATTTGCACAAGGTTATATCTCCATTATTTTAATAGCTCAGAAATTATACTGCAACATGGTACTCAAGACGACAATGCACTGAAAACTTGACTGCTGAGGGGAAACCCAGGGAGAATACTTTATGTAATGGTGATGATGGGGAAAAACTCAATCATGAATGCTATCCAGCATGAGAAGTTTGGCAGAAATGGCACGCACCTTCTAAAATTAAAAGTAAAGCAACTCCAAATTCTGTATAAAACAGGAAAAAGTGACACATCTAGCCCCATCTAATACTATTAAATTAATATAAAAAGTTACTCCATCAGATCTGAAACTTGTAGCTATGTTCACACCAATCTTTCTTTCATATCTTCAGCATTTACAATGCCCAATTACCTAAATATAAACTTGAAACTGCAATTTAACATCTGCACATTTGCATACAAAATATGCACAACTACCTTCCTCACTAAGTGTTAGTTTCCTTCAAGCCACCAATGTCATTCTCAGAAATTCTATAAGCAATCATGATGACTTTGTACTACCAGAATGGCAATGTCACAAGTCACTCCCTCACTAAGAAATAATCTTCCTACTCTAATCAAACAAGCACCATCCCATTCTAGTTTCAAATCTTGCTTAAACAGACATCTTGGTAATTTTAGGCTCCACATCATGCGCAGACATACCTTAATTCTAACTCTGCAGAAGTACAGTCTTTATTTAGTACTCTCAATGTTGCATAATCTTTGCCTGTCATGTAACCATAGTTCAGTGATAAGTTGTAATTTTAAAGCATAGTTCTATGAATGTATATGTACCATACATATGCACTTGCATATTTATAAGTACAGTAAATACTCGATGAGTTGGACTTTGATGAGTCAGAATTTGGGATGAGTCAGACTCATCCTCTGTCAAGTGCTATTATTCTTTTGTTTCTTTTACTAAGTGAAGTATTTTTTTAATACTGTATTGTACAAAAAGGTAAACAATAAAATTGTGTGTGTTTCGCACTCAAAATAATTCCAGCAATGGTAAGTGAAACAAAGTTTTATGGTTTTTTAATGTTTATTTTGAACATTGTATTAGACTCTCACTAATCAAACTTGAAAAGTTAGAGTATTTATGCCTCTTTAGGGGTAAATAGCAGGGGTAATTAAGGTAATTTGCGATGAGTCAGACTGGCTAGAGCCCTATATAGTCCAACTTATTGAGTATTCACTATATGTAGCATTTGGTAGTGAATACACAGTATATATCATCATAGAGATGTATAAAGTTTACTTAAAAAATTTTATTGTATTACATTTTAAACCAAAATTTGCATAATGTTCATTTAATTTTATAACAAGTTTGAAAGATCTTCAATTATCATTACATTTACCTAATGTTTTCCTAAAAATTCCAATATATTTTTTTATAGTGTTTAACCCTTTCACTCACTGGGTAGACAATTGTGTTGCTGAAAAATAAACCATATTGATTCTTATATAACCACACAAAGGCAAATTTCTTTTTTACCCTACGTCATAATAATTCGTGAGCAAAAGGGTTAAATGCTGGTTAACTGATATTTATGTTTTATTCTTTTATGAACATCTTGCGTATAACTTTATTTTGCAATAGCTTTTTATTGTAGAAGAATAAAGGTTTTGTTTGTTTGTATATAGTCCAGTTATTACAGCAATACTATAATTTCCTCTTTCAAAGTAGGGGGTAAAACAAAAAAAATTTCTATACTTTTTTTTTAGAAATTTCTCTGCTGAAACTATATTAAATTTTTTAACTAAACTTTTGGTTACTAGCTATAAAATATAGTTGGAAATATTCTTACCAGCCATTTCCAAACTGAAATTAATTACCATTTTGAATGTAAATTTTTTTATGCTTATCATACATATACTGACAATATTACAATGGTGTTGTTAAAACCATAAATGTTTTGATAGAATCTTTCATGATTAGGAAAGATTCCTGAGAGCTCCCAAAATTCTCCAGTATGCCCTACAAAGTCTTAATAAATTAATCCCCAACAGGCCTGAGCCTTTTTGAAAAGCCAAGCCTTCAGAGTTACTAATAATGTTTCTTCTGTTTTTGATATAATAACAACAGAGGTGCAATTCTTTCAACATAGAGAGTAAACTTGTTTACAGGCCTACATAGTAGACATTATTCTTATTTTTGAACATCTTTTTTTCAGAGATCAGTTTTAGTTAATTAATATCTATTTAATAATGCCTAAAGTTAGACCTGCACATACTGGTGGCAGACTTAAAGCTGCTAAATGGGATGAAGTAAAAATGTTGAGTGACCACCCAAATAGAGTTCGGTGCAAATACTGCAGATGTGTATTTTAAAAAAAAATAGAATGAGTGAAACATCACTTAAATCGATGCAATATAAAATGGGTATAGGCTTGTGATGATGATGAAGATGAGCTTACAAATACAGCTACATCAGCAACTCCTACACATAGACATGGCAGTTTCGAGAGTAGACCCTCTTCAAGCAAATCATATGAAAGCCTGGTTCATGAGGACACTACAATTCAAAGTAGTGAGACTTCATTCACTTCAACCACTTCTGAATCCTCCATACCACTTTTTCATTCTACTCCAGCCAAGAAAATGCAAGGTCAGAAAATGCCATATGTGGTTAGAACACAACTGTAGATCAAAAAGAACAACTAGATTTGCAAATGGCCAGATTTTTCTTTTCAGCAAATATTCCATTTGTAGTTATAGAGAATAAAGAATTTATTAAATGGGTCCAAAATTTAAGACCAGGCTATTCATTTGTAATTCATAAGCATTTAAGATCAAGTAATACTTGTGAATAATATAGTATATACACACCTTTATTTAGCATTCATTAGTTTTACTGTACTCTATTTGTGTCTGTATTCTGGACACCATTTAAAAGGCCAATAAAACTTTTCAATTTTTCATAATCTTTATTTTCACACTGCATAATTTAAGAATTGTTTTATAAATCAGCTTCCTTGAAATAATCAACATACCAAAGCATTCTAATTAGCTACAATTGAACAATGTAGGAATCAGAAAAATTTCAATTATTTTAAAATAAACATCTCAGACCAAAAACACAAAATCCCACTGAAAATTCAAGTGGGTTTTGGGTTGGGTTTTTGGGTGCCAACCCTGCGGCATGACTCCAGATTTGAAAAAATTTACTGGAGCACAGCTCTGAATTTACTTTTTTTCCCCTTACACCACTAGATAGGTTAATGATAGTAAACTCTTGAATTGACAACATACCAATTACAAATTGTTTTAGCTAAACATAATAATACAATAATGTACAGTTTATAACTCACCTTAAGTTTATTTATTCATTGCAGCAGCAACAGTGGACGATGTTAGACCTTGCATGTAGGCATTTGTTGTGAATTTACCACCATGTATGCTTGGCCACTGATCAATGGCTTTCTGTGTGATCATTACAGCAGATCTAGTGCCTGGAGCTGGACCCTCCTTCACAATTCTGCACAGCTTAGTCAAATGAGATGGCTTAATGGATCCTTTGTGTTCAACAATGTAACCAAGAATGGAGAATGTCCCTTCAGCTGGTGCTTCACTCCAGGCAGTTGATCCATCTTTATCAAAATGCTTTAATCTCTGTGATTCCTTTCCACAGCTGTTCTATATATTCTGTCAGCCAATTTATCACTGAGTCTTTTGTAAAACTACTTTCAGATCTAGTTCTGGATGGTCTAGCAACTTCAGCAACCTGGTAGTAATCAGAACGTTTCTTGATGTATTTGTAAACTTCATTTAGGATGTAATCCTCAGCTGTTAGTTCCTTTTGCTGCCCTGTGGTATCGTGCTTAAATTCAGAAACTACATCATTTGCATTTCCTCCATTAGCTAATTTGGAAATTGTTTCCATCACTCTTAACATAAGTTTTCCCTCCTTCTTTATAAAATATATTTTCTACAAATTCTGCACTAACTGTGGTTTTTTGAGCTACTTGCAACATAATCTTTGTTACATAGGAAATCAATACATAGAACTTGGCACTAATTTCTTTCTCTTGTGGATGATAAAAAAAACACAATTTTCCACAAATCTGTCAAATTGATCAAATTCGTAATTAACCATGCGAGTATCAGATTTGAGTTTTGGTCTCTTAAAACCAATGATATTGTCAAGAACCATATTGGTATAGTCAAGGCCTGATCTCAGATTTGAAGAGTGATTCTGAATAAAGTCTAAAAGCTCACTTAGTTTACAAATTTTCTTCAATGCATCAACGTGGGCTCTGTTCACAAGATGCATTAAGTCCCATCAAAATTTGAAATTTCTCCAAACAACTTTTTCATTTCATTTTTAAATGGCTCGTTGTCCTTACAAAAAGCCCCATCTCCAACCATTCCAGATACCTTGGATTTAATTGCTTCTTCAGATAGTTTCAAGTGATTAGGAGACTTCAACACATCAAAAATTTCATTGGCCAAATAAACTCCTGATTTGCTGCGTACTAAATTTATCCCAGCAAGTTTTACAGTCTTATCTTCTTCACTCATAACTAATACAACTAGCATGCTTAATCCCAAAATTGTTCCAATGTCAGCTGTTATTGTTACTGAAGTTTGTTCTAAGAACCACTTTACAGTTTGTTCTTTAAGTTGATTATCTAATAGCTCACAAATTGTCTCGCACGCATGTGTGCTATGATTCAAATTTCCAACCTCACAACCTGACCTATGTAATACAGCTAGAAGTACTGGATATAGAGCCCATGCAGTGTTTGTTTTCATTATGTAGTATAAGATGTTGCCACATAAGTCTTCTATGCATTTAGTAGTGTTCCGAGAAGATGTTTTCATCACTTCATAAACAGCAGCTCTTTGATGATGCTGAAGTTTAATTAAATGTCTCTTCAGGTGGGTTTTCAGATTTTTAAACCATCTCTCTTGATTTTCTCCTTGTTTGCATACATAGGTTAAATCTTTAACATTGAAGTAACCTTTTATGTTAGAATGTTTGTCTGAAACACATGCTTTGGGGTCTGTGCAAGCTATGCAATATAATGTAAACATTTTATCATCAGAAGCATCATCAATATCTTCTTGATTATCATCATCTTCATCCTCAACAGCTATATCTACATCAGGCATATTAGTGTCACTATTTGCAATGTTTTCCATTATATCACTTGGTACTGAAAATGAATCATCAGCATGCCCTAGATGATCCTTTTCCACCAATTTGAATGTAGATTTGATCAAATCATTGTTCAGGATTTCTTGTATTGATTTACACTTGCTTAAATGGGCTATGGAAATGTCAAATTTGTTGCTTTTTGCTTTATTAGATTTGGATGCAACACTTGAACTTGAAGGCATATTTTGACTCTTCTCTTTATTAACCACAACAGCTTGGTGAGTTTCTTTTGTTAAGGGCAAAATTGCATTCAATGTCTTCTGGATTTGGGAATTTTCAAATTCCTCTAAAGCAGTTTTGTTAGTCTGATGCGCAGATTCCTCACTTACCTTTTGTTTCTTAGGTGGAGGAGAAGCACTTTCTTCAGCCTGTGAAACATCTAGTGAAAAAGTTTCATTTTCTAGATTAGCAGTTGATGAAGTTGGTTCATTTTTCTGAGGTCTAGCACTAGCACATTTTGTGAACAAACTAAATGACTGCTTTGCCGTATCTCTTTGCTGCACTTCATCCTGGTATTTCTTTACTGCAATATCTAAGCTGTGGGCCCAAACTCTGGGACCTCTTGTATTGTAACAAATATTTTTTTTGGAATTAAAATGTTCCTCCCAGTTTTGCTTCTTTGAATATTTGTTCTTGCATTGACCACAAAAGTAACCCCTTTTAACACCCTCACTTTTTCTCCAACTTCATCAATATTAGGATCCATTATTGATTATTGACTACCTGAAAAAATACAAAATAAGTAAAAGTTAGTAAATATAGTATGGTAAAAGTGAGTAAAAGTAAGTAAATATAGTACAATGAAAGTAAGTAAAAGTAAGTGCTTTAAACTTAGTAAAAGTAAGGAAGAGTAAGTAAAAGTAGGTAAGTTAAAGTAAGTAAAAGTAAGTTTAAACTTAACTAAACTTTTCAATTCTAGAGTCATGGTGGATTACTTAAAACCGCACAAGTAATTATCTGGCCAATTTATCAAACCTGGCCGAGATCAATGGAACATAGTCCAATCCTGATAATTTTATATTAAAAAAATATACATTTTAATAAAATTTTAATTATCAAAACATTGAAGCTTAACAAAAAATAAAAATAATTGTTAAATATGGAATTACCAACTAAACTTAAAATAACTAAATTTGTAATTTAAAAAAAATTGGTTTGTACAAGAACGTATACGCAAAAAAATTGCATAACGTCTAGCGGATGAACAAAACTCAAACCCAAATTTACTTTTTCTCATGGTCAAATTTACTGGAGCAATGCTCCTAAGATCCCAGGAATCTGGAGTCATGTGCATGGGCCCCTCCTCTGGTCCTGACATTAAACTGTTCTCGCGACTGAAGGAGCGCTGGCAATCCGTCTGCACCAACCAATTCAGCGCCATCTCCAAGGAAGACCTTACTAAGCCGCTGCTCAAGGCGCGAGACGATCTGATCGCGCGTTTCAAGGGTCACATCACCAAGGGCCAGCCGCAGGATGACTACCGAGAGCTCCTGGAGCTGGCGATCATAGCGCTTGGAGGCGTCCCCCAGCGAGGTGTGCGCTTCATGTGACCGGGCGCACTCCACCACACCTGGTGGATGGCCAAAGTGATATACACCATCAAGCTCCACCTCTTCCGGCAGCAGCTCCCCATTAAGGCTCGCGAGGCCCGGGGCATCCTGCGCTTCGTAAACTTTGCGCTGCTGGTTTACATTCCGGCCTGGTTTACAGCACCCCTTCCCACCGCTGCCCCTCGAACTGACCTGGCGATGCTCAAGGCACTGGTTGACTACGACAAGGTGGACAAGGACGTGTCCAAGGCTACCTCCCCTGTGTTTCGACGACATCTCTGGTACCTGAGTGAACACCTGGCCACCCTCGCTCTCTTCGATGACGACACTCCGCTGGAGGAGAAGAGTCGAATTGCGATGGCCATCAAGGATGTCGAGGGCACCGAGGAGCCACCCAAGCGCATTGCCCTGGACGTCTGCCCGGAGGAGCTCGAGCGAAAGATAGTCGCAGACTTTTGGACGACATCCAGCACGCTTCTTTTTGAGCGGCTCGCGATCAATACTTCTTTCCTAGAGTTGGAGCCGGCTACCTGGTCGAACAATGCGTCCTACCTGGCGGGGAAACGGCGTGTCTCTACATTGAGTGTTGTCAATGTCTGGGCGGAGTGAGGGGTCGCACTGATGCAGAACTACAATCTTGCACTCACCAAGGACGAGGAGCAATGGCAGTACTTGATGCAAGTCATTGAGAAGCACCGCAAAGAGCACCCGAGCGCCCGCAGCGCCCGCAGCGGAAATCCTTAACGGGTTTGGGAGTACTTTATGGTATATTTGAATTTGCTTCATTTTTATAGGGTGTTACTCCTATTAATCCTGTATAACAATGTATAATCATATATACTTTATTTCTTAGTTATTATTTTGATTTATATGGCCAGTAGGCTCAGTATATTACTATGATTAATACAGAATAAAATGTTTTTTATTTTAATAATATTAAGTTGTTTTGTTGCAATAAAATTGAAATTGATTTAATGATTTTGTATTATTAATAACATTACACACAGAGAATAGTATCCTGCTACCCAGGCATGGTGGGACAAGTTTATTCCAATTAATTATGAAATAATGTTGAACAATATTGTTAAGGTGTTTGCACTGTTTGCTAGTTGCGTATTGTGTTGTTATAAGCTGGTTGCTGGTTGGTGTGGTTTGGATTACAAAGCATAAACGTATTAAGGTGAAACTTTGAAAAAAAACTTTTGAACCGCGACAAAAATATTAATATAAAAAAAAATATTGGAGATGGAATAAACTTAATGCTATGGAAATATAGCTGTGACTGTCCTCTATGCCATGGTATATGATAGCATTTATATTGACATTGTACATGTTACTTTATCCCTTGGAGCTGGAGCAATTTCTTGGAGAAACTCATTACTTCTGACACGTGGTACGCCAGAGATGGTCGATGCGGAACCCCTAAATATCCTTCAATTTGGCTAAAATTTCATATTCAGGGCTTTTTCACCCAACCTAACAATCCCTCAAAGGGCCATCCTAAAAATCAAAAAATGATTTTTATATGGCACCCTACTGTACACCCTTGATGATTGCTTATGTTGTCGTGATATTTTCGTTAGTTTAAATGAAAATAATGAGAGCAAACTTTTCTGGTTAATTTTGAGGTGTTTTGTACGAAACTGCCATCCATTTCCCGTGCAAATGCAGTTTTCAAGATGACAATCTCAAAAACTATGCATTTGCACAGGAAATGGATGGCAGATTCATGCAAAACACCTGAAAATTAACCAGAAAAGTTTGTTCTCATCATAAAAACAGACTGGGTGTAAAAACAAATAATTACCCAAAAATCTACTACTCTATGACTGAAGAAGTATTTTCATGGCTCAAGTCTACAAGTCTGTTTTCTAATTTTCTTATTATGCCCATGAGTTATCCCATCAGTATGGTATCTAGTGAGAAAAAGTTATGTACATCAAAATGTTTTCAGGTTTGGTCAATTTAGAACATCTATCTCATATTTCCCCTCATGCAATGTCTCTCAAAACTAAACATACCTAATTCCTTTAATCTATCCCTGTATTCCAATCTTCTTAGGTTAGGGATAACCTTCAAGTATATCAATATCATGTCTAAGGTGATGGGGGACCAAGCTTGAATGCAGTATTCTAAGCGAGGCCTAACATTAGAATTATATAATTTACATATGACTTACTCTTGTAAGTAACATTCCTCTTAATAATACCTAACATTTTATGAAAATAAAAACCCACTCTAATAGACAGAGTTTATTTCCACAACAGTTTCGACACCCACTGGCATCCTCCTTGGGTGGATACAGAAAAATGAATGAACCAAAACAAGAGGGAAAAACAGTCCAGGGACCGACCGTTAAGAAATTCGCACCTAGGTTAGATCCCATTCTCCCGACACTGGAAGGGCATTTTCATTAAGTACATTCACATAAATTTAAAACTATCTTCCTGTTCTAAACATACAGATTCTATTATTTTTATTTTTTTTACATAATTATTACATTTATTATTAAATTTATTACATTTAATATTGCATAATTATTTATTACAGAAATTATAAATTTATTATTACATTGGTAATAAATTTAATAATAAATGTAATAATTATGAAAAAAAAAAAAAAAAATAGAATCTGTATGTTTAGAACAGGAAGATAGTTTTAAATTTGTGCAAATGTACTTGATGAAAATGCCCTCCCGGTGTCGGGAGAATGGGATCTAACCTAGGTGTGAATTTCTTAATGGTCAGTCCCTGGACTGTTTTTCCCTCTTGTTTTGGTTCATTCATTTTTCTGTATCCACCCAAGGAGGATGCCAGTGGGCGTCAAAACTGTTGTGGAAATAAACTCTGTCTATTAGAGTGGGTTTTTATCTTCATATTTTGACCTTCATGTAGAAAAAGGTGAAGTTTTTTGCACCTAACATTTTATTTGCCTTATTTCTAGCCTCTAAGCACTGCTTAGAAAATTTTAGATCGCTACCAACTACTGTATAATGCCAAGACCCCTGTCCTATCTAACATCCTCCAACCAGTTCCTCTTGCATCTCATAACTAAGGTTTTCATTATTTCTACCAAAATGCATGATTTTGCATTTTTAAACATTGAATTCCATCTGCCATTTACTAGCCCAACCAACTAATCTATGAAGATCCTTTTGCAGTTTATAAGAATTTTCTATATTTGCAACTGGAGCAACTACTTTTGTACCATCTGCAAATTCAGAAATTTTACAACCTACTCCTTTCTCTAAATCATTTAGATATAAAATAAAGAGTAATGGACCTAAAACTGATCCCACTGTGGTACCCCCCCCTTTTCACTTTCTGCCACCCAGATTCATGACCATTAAGAATTACCCTCTGTTCTCTGTCTTCTAACCATTTTTCTACCAGTGCCTGAATGTGAACCACTTGAAAAATCACCATCCACCTCATCAAGTGCCCCATCTGAGCTAGAAACTGTTGGAGATGTAGTTGAAATGTAGTATGAGCCTAGTAAATTCAATGCTTCATTGGCCACACTTGATGAGACCCCAATAAAACCATGTAAACTCTCTGACAGTGCTGGTTACGCAAAGAGAAAGTTGAGGAAAGTAGTAGTAGTTGTGAAAAGCAAGCTTGAACTTGCAACTAAACAACCAATTTCATGCAGTGACTTAGATGATACAGAACTGGAGATTCTTCAACAACTAAAAGAGAAATTTAATCAAGTGACAATTCAAAGTGAAAAACTGACAATTCTTACTATCCTACCAAAAAGATGGACACAAGTAAAGATCAGAGAAGAATTTAAGTGCTCAGATTACATGGCTAGGCAAGCAGAGAGTTTGGTGAGGGAGAAGGAGGCTTTCAACTCCTAATCCACGTTTGGGGAAACACCTGAATAGTGAAACTGCTGCCAAAGTAATTGACATTCGCCAGATGTGAGTAGATAAATGCTAGGGTTGAAAGACTATGTTTCTGTAAAAGGAGCTGATGGTAGGCAGGAAAGAAAACAAAAATCGCTAATCTTATGCAACCTAAAAGAAGCATTTGAGCTTTTTAAAATAAACCATCCAACAATTAAAATAGGATTTTCAAAATTTGCAGAGCTTTGGCCAAAAGAATGTGTGTTGCCAGGTGCCACTGAAACACATTCTGTCTGCATTTGCACAAATCTTTGGTAGGATAAATAATTACCTTGAAAGGCATATACAAATACTTTATTATTATTATAAATGTAACAATAATGGCTTCCATAAAATATATTGTAAATACCTAATATTAAACTGCCTTTTTTAACTATAAAGTTATGTTGATGCCTCTTTTTTCATGGTTTCACCCAGCTAGACAAGAATCAGTTCTTATACTGAATTGGATAAAGGAATAGGTTATTTTAATATACATATTAAAAGGCAAATTGTCTTAAAAATAGCAGACATTATAGATCTCAGTGAGACAAATCTAATGGTACTTTTCTCAACACTAGCTCAAACAGTTCCAAAGAAATGGTGCTCCAAAGTTTGGTGGAAAAAGGTACTTGGTCAAAATGGAGGTAGGTATGGTCCACTGAAATGGCTGTAGCATCTATACTAACTTAATCAACACTAAAAATCTTGTTCTAGGTTAAGGTAGACATGTGTACCCAAAAGTGGGTGAAAGGAGAAAAAAAATTGGTTATGACATCAAATGACCTACACAAGGTCAAAGGTCAAAAATAAGATCAACTTTTTTTTTACCACTGCGGTAAAATATGAATAGAAACAAATTGTAGATCTGCTTAAAAGCTTTAAAATAGTGTTTAAATGGTCTCTGTAAGTGCAATAGGAGCTGAGATATTTCATGTTGAAATATGGTATGACCTTGGAAATTGACCTTTTTTTACAAAATTTGAATGGCCAATGGCCATATCTCCAGAACCATATGACCTAGAGCAGGGGTTCCCAAATTGTGTTCTGCGGAACACTTCTCACAGTATACAAGTGTTCCGCGGAACACCAATTTGGGAACCCCTGACCTAGAGTATTGAAACAAGTGTCATTCTGTTTTTCTCACCGAGATCTATAAGTGTGCCAATTTTCAAAAAAATCGGTGATGGTCACGTTTTTTTTACCCAAAATTCCATTGAAATGACACCTCTAAATTCCCTTTTTTTTTAAATCATTTTAGCTATTTCCCTATTCCACCACAAAGGTTTCCTAATCTTGTTATTCCTAACACTTCTGAAAGGAATACACCTATATGGTACATCCTCTAAAATTTCTTTAAATCTAGATCACATCTCAATAGCATTTTTAATGGCAAATTCATTATCCCACTTTACTGAGCCTAACAACTCCCTAAATCTACTATAGTCACCCTTTGAGAAGCAAGGGACTAGTTAGTCATTGTTGACCAGATCCATATTTAATTCTATCTTAAAAAGTATGATCCAGTGGTCATTATTTCCTAATGACTCTCCTACTGCAAGTTCCCTAATAAGTTCATGATCATTGGAAAGAACCAGATCTAAGACTGCTTGATCCCTACCTAGTTGATTTGTATACAAATTATGTTAGGAAACAGTCATTATAGCAGACAATGAAGTTACCTTCCCTATTATTTCCCTCTAAAAGGCTCGTCTATATGAGGCAGGTTGAAATCTCCCATAATTAATGTACTAGCAGTACAACCTTTATTTATTTCTTGAACCATACTGTCATCAACAGATAATATTAATTTTAACACCATTCCAAACCATTAAAAAATATTAATATATTCTGAATCCTCATTAAAAATTACTAAGGAAAATTACCTTTTCTTGTTCAAATTGATAGAAACCACATAAAAAAAGAACAAAATTAATGAAAATAACATCACCATTATGCCATCTAGGACCAGCCAGTGATGCCATGGTTATGACATCATCAAGCCCTTTATAAATGGATGACTACGAAACAAAGGCCTTTTATATTAATTGCATTTCCTCCTATAAGGATGTGCGATTCGTGTAGCTTAGATTTTGAAGTCATCATCAGACACATGGTTTAGACAATAGCGAAGCTTTGAAACTTTTTTCTGACCATGGTGTAATTCCTACATCCTTAAAATCTCCAGTGCAATAGTGACTATTTTCAAGGAAGATCAGAATATTTTTAGGTGCATTAACCTTTTAACCATGCCATACAATTTTAGCAATATTCCCATGGATATGCATTGTCACTAAAAAATGAAAGTGCTAATACAAATTTTTCTATTACTTTTCTGACAATAAAATGCCTAAAAAATATGATTATCTAAGAGAAATTTATGATTTTATGTAAAAAAGTAAAATTTTTTTTTTTTTGCCATAATTTGCAGATAAACTTGCCTGAATAACTCAGTGTCAAAATGTATTCCAAAAGGCATAAATCTTACCTGAAAACCTAGTTAAATATCACTACTAATCATTTTTACCTCTAAAATGCAACCCATATTTGAGGCAAATTGTAGTAAAATACATGTCATTTGGATTCATACTGGGTAAAAGAAACAAAATAGTGTATTCATTCAGTTATTATTTTGCTGTATATATATGAAATTTGAATACAAAATATACAAAAAGTATCATATAAAAATAAAAGTTACAATGCTTCATTCTGGAGGAGAGAAGTACATATTAAAAAAAAAAAAAAAAGTTATAGTACTGTATGTGCAAATGGTAAATATACAGTATACAAATCATGAGAGCATTATGAAATCTGAACACTTACAATATATACCCTATATGTACAAAACATATAAAATTACATTACATTAAATTTTTTACTGCCATGGACTACAGTTGCTTTACGTGGTTAAGGACAAAAAATGTTGGTGAATAAAGTCTCAGGGCATGCAGTCGCCTTTTGCAGTTAAGAGAAATTGTTTTTACAGCCATGGACTACAGTTGTTTTATGCAGTTAAGGACAAAAAAAGTTGGTGAATAAAGTTGCCAAATGCGGTTAAAGTGTTAAAGTGAACCCCAAAAATAAAAGAAAGTGCAATTTTTCCATCTCTAGACTTAAGAACATGTACCCAGAACCTTCCCAATAAGGTAATGGGATGATGGTAGTGAATCGGGGTGATTGGATGTAGGTAGCAATATCCCACAGGGTTCAGTGTTAGGCCCATTGCTATTCATAATCTACATTAATGACATAGATGTAAGCTTGACCAGTAACGTGTCAAAATTCGCAGATGATACTAAAATAGGCAGTAAAGTTATTAATGTGGACAACAGAAATAGGCTCCAAGATGATGTAAATAGGATTATGGAGTGGATGGATAGTGGCAGATGCAATTTAATGTAGATAAATATAAAGTTTTGCATATAGGTTCTCGTAATAATAATTATACATACACAATGGACAATAGACAGTTAGCAAGCATTGACGAGGAATAGATTTAGGCATACATGTATCTAAGGATTTAAAAGTTAGGAACCAGTGCCTGGAGTCTTGCACAAAAGCTAATAGGATGTTAGGCTTCATAGCACGTAATTTCAAATTTAAATCAAAGAATATTATATTGCCCCTTTACAAGTCCCTAGTCAGGCCTCATTTAGACTATGCCATTCGGTTTTGGCACCCATATTTGTGCGAGGATATTGATAGGTTGGAAAGGGTTCAGTGTCGTGCCATGAAACTAATTCTGTCATGGTGCAATGAGTCTTATGAAGATAGGATTAAAGAATTAGACTTGCATTCACTCAAAACTAGAAGATTACAGGGAGGGAGCTTATTGAAGTTATCAAAATCATTAATAAAATCAATAACAAATTTTGATAAACTGTTCACTTTCAATAATAGCAATACTCGTAATAACAGATTTAAGTTGCGTGGCAGACATTGCATTACTAACATCGCTAAAAACTTTTGGTATTTCTTTACTATTACACCAGTCTCTGGTAGAAAGTTTTAAAAGATGGTTTTCAATGTTAAAGACATGACTTAAATATGGGTATAAAAATAGGTTAGGTTAGGTTAGGTAAAAAAGGATAGAAAGTTTTAAAAGCTTTAAGCTTCAATAACTCTAACAAATCATTTGCGGCCAAAATGAGTATCATTTTTTACGGAGACTGGTGTAATAGTAAATATTTACCAAACTTTTTTATGTTTAAAGTACAGGGAAACCCTGATTATTGCGATTTCGATTATTGCAGTTTTTGAGTTATTGCAGTTTACAATTTGATACCAAAAAAACAATTATTGCAGTATTTAAGCACCAACCAAAAATTTACAGATGCTATGTATGTTCGTACGTACGTATATACACGCTGAATTCAAGCAAGCTTCAGTATCACTGCTGCCTCCATAGCATGCACATCATTTCGCTGCTTATTCTGTGTTATTTTATTGACAAGAAACCCCCTGATATAAAATGAGTTCTGAAAGTGCTAAAAAAAAGCATAAGGTTATTGGTTTAGCAGAAAAATTAACCATAATTAATAAACATGAAGCTGGTGCAACGAAAGCTAAAATAAGTCGAAACCATGTGATAAGTGAATCGCCTGTGCAGCATATTATACAGCACTCGAAACAATATAAGGAACAAGGACAAAGTGCTTCTACTTCTCCTGGTTTACAAACAACAAGAAACAGAAGCATTCTTATGATTGAAATGGAGCGTCTGTTATCGATATGGATAGAAGATTGCAACCAAAAGCAAATTCCTTTAAGTCAAATGACTATAAAAACGAAAGCCTTGAGTTTGTATGAAACAGTGAAAAGAAAACATGAAGAAAATGAAAAAGAAGAGGAGACTAAAGAAACATTTAGTGCAAGTTCTGGATGGTTTGATCAGTACAAAAAACGATCAGGCATTCATAATGTTCATATATTAGGCAAAAGTGCAAGTGCCGATGAAAATCCAGCAATAAATTATCCAGCTGAATTTAAAAAAATTATTGAAGATGGAGGTTACGCTGATGAACAAATTTTCAATATGGACGAAACTGGTTTATTTTGGAAAAAAATGCCCAATAAAACTTATTTGGCAAAGAAAGAAAAATCTCAACCTGGTTTCAAAGTCACAAAGGATCGATTGACACTTCTATTGGGTGGTAATGCTTCCGGCGATCTAAAATTAAAACCAATGCTGGTCTATCAATCAGAGAACCCCCGCGCTCTTAAAGGTTATAGTAAACATTCACTACCAGTATTTTGGAGATCAAATAAAAAAGCTTGGGTGACAAAATCTCTATTTGAAGAATGGTTTACAAACTGTTTCTGTCCTGAGGTTGAAAAATATGGTAAGTCACAAAGTCTTGATTTTAAAGTTTTGTTAATTTTAGATAATGCTCCGGGTCACCCAACAGCACTAGGTGATTTGTGTCAAAATGTGAAGGTCATATTTTTACTGCCCAGTATGACTTCATTATTGCAGCCTATAGACCAAGGGGTGATTTCTACATTCAAGGCATATTACTTACGTAAGACTTTTAGCCAGGCAATTGAAAAAACAACCAGGTAAAAAGCAATGACTTTAATAGAATTTTGGAAGAATTTTAGCATAAAAAATGCTGTTGAAGACATTAATGAAGCATGGCGTGAAGTTACAGCAAGTAACATGAGAGCTGTTTGGCAAAATATTATTCCTCATTGCTCAAATGATTTCTAAGGATTCAAGGCTGAAGTGAATGGTACCATAGAAGAAATTACACAACTTGGATTGGACCTAGGATTAACAGAAATAGATAATGGAAGTGTTCAAGAATTGGTCCAGTCTCATGATAATGACCTTAATTAATGATGAAGACCTTATTAATCTAGAACGAGAGCGGGCGTACAATATTCAGGATGGCAACGCTGAAGAAAGTGAAATTGAAATTGCAACAAAAGAATTCACGCTAAAAGAACTTGATGAAATGTTTCGTGATTGTGAATCTCTCAAGCAGAAAATAATGGATGGAGATCCTAATGTCGAACGTGCAATGAAGGTGCGCAGAGAAATAGAAAATTCAATTCACTGTTATAGAGTAATGTACCAAGAGAAGAAGAAAAATTCAAAGCAAACAAGTCTCCTAAAATATTTTGCCAAAAAATAAAACATTTCATGCATTTTTTGTGCACATGCTGGTGCATTGCAATAAACTTTTAAAACTAAAAACTGCGTTTCATTTATTACCTTCTTTATTTAAATACGTACATGAATAAATACCTGATGTAAAAAAATCGATAATTAAAGTTTTAGTCATCATTTTGGAAATTTTGCCAACAATAACCTATTTCCCATAGGTTATGGTTCCTGATTAGTGTGGTTTCGCTTATTGCGGTTTTTTCCTGGCAGCATTAACTGCAATAATCGGGGTTTCCCTGTTATTGATAAATGGAATAATCTTCCCACATACATCGTGAACTCTACCAGCATTAATATGTTTAAGAACCATTTAGATAGGCATTTTAAAAATATTAACATTAAAATAATAAAAATTAGTAACAGGAGCTCCAGGAGTAATGGTTGAGGATGAGTCTGTTGATGATTAATGCCAGCTTGTGATAAAAAAAAAAAACTAACACAAACATAGATGTAGCTTGTAGCATAAACTAACCCACTTTTTGTTATACTCTTCCTACATTTTTTTTTCCCTTTCTTTTCTTATCCTCTCTATACTTGGCATGTCTGTAGTTTGATGGTTTGTAAGCAATCTTATTTTACTACTTTTCATCTTTCACCCCTTTCCTATTCTCTCCAACTATTTTTCTGACTTGTCCACATTGGCCAGCGGATGATGATGGTGAATCTCTCTCTTTTTCTGAATGAATGTTAACCCATGAATGAGAGGTTTTGCTACTTAACCCCTCATTCTCTTCTTTTAAGTTTTAACCCCCTACTCTTTCCTTTCTCTCAGGCTAACATTAGAGTGGATCTTAGGGTTTTTGTTAGGTTAATATGTTTTAAATGATATGGGCTGGACCTGTAAATCAAAATAACTTTTTATGAGGTAGTTTTAGTTGCTTTAATCAAATTTGTCACTCATTTTTTGTGCAAACTATTGTAGAAAATAATAATAATAATAGTATAAATATATATATATATTTAGTGTATTTGTAGTTCGGGTGGTATGACATCATGTTACTCTGTGACTTAATTAGTTTGTTGGTTTCTGTTCTGGCTATTTTATATAAAAAAATATAAAAAAAACTTATTTCTCTATTTCAGTTAAACGAATTCTGCTTATTTTGAAATTTAACACAATCCTATATGGCGACTTATAATCTTACAAATTTAATATGTTTAAGATTACCTTTCGACTGTCAATTAACTGTAACTTAACCTATATAGCGCAAAGCAAAAAGCCCGTAAATCTATATAAACACAATAATCCTATTATTATATACAGGCAATCGAAATATAATCAAAAATCTGCTAATGAAACCCAGAAAAGTTCTCTCGTTCCTGAAATGTTGTACTATATATGTATATATATCCAGAAATGCGAAACAAATTTTTGCTGAAACACTTTGAAAGGACCATATAAAATGTGTATCATACTGTATTCAAACTAACAATTTACTTACGTACAATTTTTTTTTTATATTAATCGTTATTATTATATTACAATTACTACTAATTCCAAAAGTTTTAAACAAACAAGTAAACAACAGGGGTAAGCTGAACCAGGCATACAGTAGAAGAGACGAAAAAAGAAATTTGAGTCTTCAGGCAGCACGATAATTTTCAAACTATATCCTCTCCGACCGAACGAAATTTAACGTAATAATGACTCGCAATTATTGAGTCAGACAAACGAAAAGCAACGGAACTGGACAAAACAAATTAAATTCTTAGGCGCAAGTCAGGGACGCTATCAGGACGCAAAGGCAAGCGCCATTTTTAAATTTGATTTACAATGAAATTTTAAGGCATGAAAATCGAAATTTGCCTGCAAATGGGGTAAACTTTGCATTTAGATATTTTAATAATCGAAATAAAATATTCATTAATGCTATTTGTTATTATACCGGGTTTTAAGAATTTTAATCGAAATACTAACACGTGGGTAAGCCTCACAAAATATGATGTAAGACCACCGCTGTCACCAGATGTAGTGACTACGCTTTATTATTTCTTATCTTCATTATTTATTTACGCTTCTTCCTACTTTATTATTATCTCTATTTATTCTCTATCGGCTCTTTGCTTCATTTATCACTTTCTTCGTATAGTTTCCGGTAGCCACGCCGAGTTCTGACTCTAAAAGACCGTTATAAAGCCAATGGGGAAGGGGGATATTAATTAATACTCTTTATTAACACTTATTACATTTTATTAATTTCGAAAATGGTTTAGTTAATTAGGGGATATGCGAGTATGACATTTATATATAATAATCTAGGTCGGAGAGGAACACAAAACAATTTGACTTTAAGATCACATGGTTCTAAATCTAACGCGTATCGCGTCCGCCTCAAGACTGAAAACTGTTATAGGGTAGTCCACTCTCTGGGCCTATACAGTATTACCAACCCTACCCATTTTAAGCAATTAATTTCATAATTATTAGTAAATGATTTACATTAAACATTATCTTATTTAATTAAACAAAATTTAATATTCTTAACTAAGCATTACTACACCTTGATGAAGACAAAGGATTGGATGTTTTTATCAATTACACTGTTATTTTCTCAACCTTAACTTGCCTGAAATGTGACAGTGAGTGCCTAATACGAAAAGATCAGAAGAAATTTAGGTGAAATAACCAATATTAACCTGTTAGGTTAATTGAATGCCCAGTTAGGTCAACTGTACACCCTTGATGATTGGTAAGGTTAAGTCATGATATTTTCGTTAGTTTAAACGAAAATGACAAGAGCAAACTTTTCTGGTTAATTTTGAGATGAACATGTTACATTATGCTTTATTGTATAAAATGTAGTCAAAAATACATTTTTTTAAAGTGTATTTTGGTGTGCTTTGTTTGAATATGACCTTCATTTCTTGTGCAAATGAACAGAAATATAGTTGTTATTGCATGGCCCAAACACACATTTCTGTTCATTTGCACAAGAAATGAAGGTCATATTTGAACAGAGCACATCATAATGCACTTGAAAAATGTATTTTTCATTTCAACTTCAGGCCATGTCATTTGCTTCTATAGATAAGGTAAGATTAGATTAGGTTATGTTATGTTGGGTTGGGTTAGTTTTTTTAAAATATGTACTAAAGTACTTTTTAGGGTAATTTTTATTTGATATGCACAAATTTTACTTCTATTTACTGTGCAAATATATATTTGGTGAATTTGTAGTTTCAACCAACCACAGAATTTTTTATGAAAAATATGTCATTCAAGAACTCTTCAAATTCTGAACAACTTTTTTATTTACCATTTTGCTCGCAAATGAACGACAGTTGAATAAATTAACAGAACCATTTTAGCCAATCAGCTTCATCCTAGATCATTGAATAAATTAACATAACCATTTCAGCCAATCAGCTTTGTCCTAGATTGTGCCACACGCGCAGTGCTTTCATTTGAAATCAGTTTGAAAATGGCGAGTCTATGCGGTGGATCTATCTACTTGTGAGTTGCCCGGTTAGGTCAATTGAATGCCCGGTTAGGTCAATTGAATGCCCGGTTAGGTCAATTGAATGCCCGGTTAGGTCAATTGAATGCCCGGTTAGGTCAATTGAATGCCCGTTAGGTCAATTGAATGCCCGGTTAGGTCAATTGAATGCCCGGTTAGGTCAATTGAATGCCCGGTTAGGTCAATTGAATGCCCGGTTAGGTCAATTGAATGCCCGGTTAGGTCAATTGAATGCCCGGTTAGGTCAATTGAATGCCCGGTTAGGTCAATTGAATGCCCGGTTAGGTCAATTGAATGCCCGGTTAGGTCAATTGAATGCCCGGTTAGGTCAATTGAATGCCCGGTTAGGTCAAATGAATGCCCGGTTAGGTCAAATGAATGCCCGGTTAGGTCAAATGAATGCCCGGTTAGGTCAAATGAATGCCCGGTTAGGTCAAATGAATGCCCGGTTAGGTCAAATGAATGCCAGGTTAGGTCAAATGAATGCCAGGTTAGGTCAAATGAATGCCAGGGGTCAAATGAATGCCAGGTTAGGTCAAATGAATGCCAGGTTAGGTCAAATGAATGCCAGGTTAGGTCAAATGAATGCCAGGTTAGGTCAAATGAATGCCAGGTTAGGTCAAATGAATGCCAGGTTAGGTCAAATGAATGCCAGGTTAGGTCAAATGAATGCCAGGTTAGGTCAAATGAATGCCAGGTTAGGTCAAATGAATGCCAGGTTAGGTCAAATGAATGCCAGGTTAGGTCAAATGAATGCCAGGTTAGGTCAAATGAATGCCAGGTTAGGTCAAATGAATGCCAGGTTAGGTCAAATGAATGCCAGGTTAGGTCAAATGAATGCCAGGTTAGGTCAATTGAATGCCAGGTTAGGTCAATTGAATGCCAGGTTAGGTCAATTGAATGCCAGGTTAGGTCAATTGAATGCCAGGTTAGGTCAATTGAATGCCCTTGATGATTGGTTAGGTTTTTAGATAATTTCATTTGCTTGTATTTCAAAAACTACACCATACATTTGCACAGAAAACAGAAGTCAAATTTGTGCATAACATGTCAAAATTACCCTAAAAAGTACTTTGTCCTAAAAATCTAGTGTGGTGTTAAAATGAATATTCAACTCATCAACTTCTTACATTTGGTTTGGAGGTCTGTAAAATGCACCTATCCAAATAGCTATACTCTTTGCCTGAAACACAGATATCCACCCATATTGATTCTACCCTAAATGTTAAACTCATTTTTTTAAATAACTTAACAAAAATATCATAACTTAACCTAACCAATTGTTAAGGGCGTACAGTTGACCTAACTAGTTGGTTGAATAATTTGGGACACCAAAATAGGATATCGCCTAATTTAGAACCATGTTGTAAAGGATTACTGAAATCTATGCTACATTAAATTTACCAATTATAATGCTGAAATAAGGAACCAAATTTGTCAGTCATTATGTAGAAAATGACATAGGCTGGACCTGTAATTTTAACAGAGGTGGGGAGTCCGAGTCAGGAGTCGGGAGTCGGGGCTTTTTTTGAAGAGTCAGGAGTCGGAGTCGGGAGTTGGTAAAAACGACCGACTCCCGACTCTTTGATTCAATTTTTATATGCCAACAATTTACTAGAATACTACTCTGCCCTAAATAAATATCTTCCTGAACTAATTCTAGATTCACATTTCCACATTTGATTTATTATTCTGGTAAATCTTAGCAAATGAATTTCATATTTCTATTTTAGGATACTAGGTACCATATAAAAATTAGCAATATATTAATTATTAATTTAATTAGCCCCTATTAGTAATGAGTCGTAGGCCTAGTAGAAAATCAGCAGTCTTTCAATATTTTAAGCTAAATGAGGATGAAAGTATTTTTATTTGTCAAGTAGAAAAGGATGGTAAAGAGTGTAATGCAAAAATTAGTGCTTACACTGGGAAACATGCTAATGCTCCAACTAGAGCCTCAAACTTGAAACGCCATCTACGAAACAAACATCCCAATATTTATAAGGTTGTAGATCAGCATAAGGAAAGAGTCAGGAGTCGGAGTCAGTTTTTAAAAATACCGACTCAGGAGTCGGGAGTCGGTTGTTTTTGGCCGACTCCCCATCCCTGCCTATAAATCAAAATAACTTTTTATGAGGTAATTTTAATCACTTTATTCAAATTTGTCACTCATTTTTCGGGCAAACTATTGAAGAAAATAATAATAATAATAATAATAATAATAAATTTAGTGTATTTGTAATCGGGGGTGGTATGATATCATATTACTCTGCGACTTAATTAGTTTGTTGGTTTCTATTCTGGCTATTATTTTTTTTCTAATTGGATTCAGTTTGGTAGTGTTTGTGATAGAATTATGACATGCTGTTCGTGTGGTTTCGACTTTGAGAACTTTATTCGTCATGTACCCTAGATAATAATACGAAAAGATCAGAAGATATTTCGGTGAAATAACCAATATTAACCTGTTAGGTTAATTGAATGCCTTACACACCCCATTTAAAGAGACTTCTCTGCTGAGCGGTGCCCCCATAGTACTGTGAGGTATTGAAAAACTCATGATCTTCACTTGCCCCACAAACACCTTTAAATAGGAGACCCAAAATGGGTGCACACACATTTCTACATTACTGTATAGTCTTTACAGCCACACCTACACTTTTCCTCCTAAGTATACCTATATATTATAATGTATATGGTTGTAAATTGTGACTTGGTCCGCAAATGATATGGACCGTGACTTATTTTTGATTGGCAAGGTAGTGGTATTGATGGGTACCGTAATGAAATCGACTGGATTCTTTGGATCTGATATATTTGCATGTTGGTTATAAATAGATATAGAGTGTAACATATTTGTGGATAATAGCCTATTATGACTTTGATCCTCTGGATCCAGAGATTCTATCTTTAGTTTTAAATTAACAATTAATTAGTTTTGTAAAAATTGGTTATTGCCAATGTACAGGCAGTTTTTACATAGTGGAGCCACCTCGATGGGCCGAAGTGGCCCCTAGTGTACCCACTATAAAAATTTCTTATGTTCTTAAATATCTTCTAATCTTTTCATATTAGTCACTATCACATTTCAGGCAAGTTAAGGATGAGAGAATAATGCCATAATTGATAAAAACATCCAATCCTTTGTCTTCATCTAGGGCACATGACGAATCAAGTTCTCAAAGTCAAAATCACACGAATGGCATGTCATAATTCTATCACAAACACCACTAAACTGAATCCAATTAGAAAAAAAAAATAGCCAGAACAAAACCCATCCAACTAATTAAGTCGCAGAGTAGCGAAAAAAATAGCCCAATCAAGAAAAATATTTTATGAAAAAAGTACATTATAGCCAAAACACAAAATATATTTTATTAAAAAAGTGCATTTGAACAAATTTGCACAACATAAGATATATATTTTCTTAGTCAGTTTTGAATGGCAATTCAATATATTATACCGTTTTAACCACGCGTGAGTGAGTTAAAAGACGAATATTAACCTTCTTTTCATTTGCACAGGAAATGAAGGTTATATTTGAACAGAGCACACCAAAATACACTAGAAAAATGTGTTTTTGAATTCAACTTCAGGCCATGTCATTTTCTGCATAATAACCAATTTGCATTGAATCATTGCAATTTTAGGTCTATATTAGCCTAGCTTAGGTTAGGGTCGCTATGACTAGCTCAGACCGAGGCTACAGTCTGGGGTTCATTCAATCTTATTGTAAGATGGATTTATGATAAAAGCTGTAAGGTAGATTCATGTTAACCCATATTGAATGTCCAGATAAATGGCTAAGCTTTAGCCTATGAGCTACGAAGTCTGCCTCGCCAAACATTGGCTTAGATCAGAAATCCCCAACCTTTTTGTGCTGAAGAGCACATTCAAGACTACTGGTAGTGCGACAGGCACCATTTACTTTTTCAAGGCAAATTTATAGTTGGACTTAATAATGAACATAATACACAAAAAAAACATTTAATTCCTATGTAAAACAATGAACATAATACACAAAAAAAAAAACAAGGATGGGCTAACTAAGGATCTTAGAAATATTATCAAAACGATAACTTAATTTATTTATAAAGAAATAATTATTTTCAAATAAATGAGCATCTGTTTCTGTAATTAACTACTAAAATTTAATTAAATGTTAAGCATGTTACATATTTTAAATATTTAGTAACTAAATATTTAAAATATATAACATACTTAACATTTTATTAAAAATTTAAATAAAAACTTATCAATCGTAGTCAGTCAGTGGCGGGCACACACAAAAGGGTCAGCGGGCACCATGGTGCTCGCGGGCACAGGGTTGGGGACCCCTGGCTTAGACTTTTGTTTACATTTATCACAAAATCAAGTTTTCACTTTCTTTTAGTCCAACTGATCGAGGTCCATGGTGTAGTGGATAGCATATCTGACCAGCACTCGGATGATCCCGGGTTCGATTCCAGGGTGGTACCTCATTTTTCATTTGTTCATTCTCCCTCCTCATCTTGTGCGGAACGCGTTTCCTTTCCTTCGTGGTTTTATTCATCATAAATATTTTTTACATGTTACTTTCGTGAGATAATTTTCATATATATATATATATAGTCATGCGGGTTGCTTCTACAGAGCTTCAATTTAATATTTAAGAGAAATCCAATGACAAGGAGAAATGTAAATGCCATGAAAAGTCTTCTTTAATGCGCAACGTTTCGAGCAATACGCTCATCTTCAGGCTGTTTAATAACAATGTGAAATTAAAATCAATATTGAATGAAAAACAAAACAGAAAATTTCTATAACCTATTCGTAAAGACAAATTTTAAAAGACTGAGAAAAGAGGGTTAAATTCTAAGTTATACAGATTTACATATAAAAATTAAGAAGTTATTTTTAAATACATGTAGTAAAAGTGAAATTAATACACTGGAAAAATTACCAATAGTACACTGGAAACACTGGAACTATCTACCTTACACAAAAGTGACACGTGAAAAATATTTATGATGAATAAAACCACGAAGGGAAAAGAAACACAAAGTGGTGCTCACCACTTTGTGTTTCTTTTCCCTTCGTGGTTTTATTCATCATATATACTGTACAGCAGTGATGGGCACCGTTAACCAAAAAGTTAGCTTCGATAACGATAATCCGTTAACCCCAATTTTTAACTCCGATAACGATAATCCGATAATTTTACTACAAAGTTAACGGAAGTTAACGATAATCCATTAACGATAACTATTTCTTTACTAACATTTAAAAAAATCAAGGAAAAAAGCTCTAAAACCCATAGAAAATGTTTATTTATGCAAAATCCAACAATAAATAGGTATTTAACTATTTTTATCAAGTTTTGCAACTTTTTTGCTTAATAACTTTTTTTTTATTTTTAATAAAAATGTACTGATTACATGTTTTGAAACCCTTGTAACCACTAACCATTAACTAAATTTTAATTTACCAGAGAATTATTATGGCGGGAACTGAAAGGTAAAATTAAATTTTAGGCACATTTATTAAAGAGTCCAAAGCTGGGCACAAACCGTTAATCCGTTAATCGTTAATTAACGAAGTTAACTTTTTCGTTAACGATTTAACTTTTAAGTTAACTTTGAAAATCATTATCGGACTAATTAACTTCCGTTACATTTAACTTCCGTTAACTCAAGTCCGTTAAACCAAAAAATTCATAAATAAACGTTTAAAAGTTTCTATTATTTTCAGTGCTGAGCAGGTGCGCAATTAATCCGCCACTGTTAATAGTGATGAACGAATTTCCATTTCCGCAGTGCAAAATCAGGCGATATATTTGTTTCCGTCGCCACAATTTGTGTCTTACCAAATATGGTAGTTATTTATGGCATTGGTTTGAGCAAAACATGGTCGACTGTAAAATCAGGCGGAAAGATTTGCCATTTGAGTTGAATGTTTCAACTTCTTTCAAGAAATATCACGAGCATTTTAAGGCACTTTCAATAATATATATGTAACAATTACAACAAATAACTACATTCGTTTCATTTGCAGTCTGTCTCTTGCGCAACATGTTTGTGCTAGTGAATATTTAAAAATAATCGTTGTCAAGTAAGTCATGTATATTTATAATATGTCTGTGAGTACCTTATTAGTAGTCTCCTTGATACATTTCAAGAACCATAAAACTGATCAGGTAAGATTTCAATTCTCATGTCACTTTGATGACATAAATTAAGTCAATTGATGTCTTACAATGGGAGCGTTTTCACCTTAACCCTTTATGTCCTGACAGATGCTGCCTTCTTGGGTGAGCAAGTGTTGGTGGACTTGTTCATCAAGTTCAACACAGCCATCCCCTCCAGTGCTGCAGTGGAGCGTTTGTTCTCTATGGGCAAGGACATCCTGAGGGCCAAGAGATCATCCCTGTCTGATGAAAACTTTGATATGCTAATTTTCATGAAGGGCAACATGCATCTCATGGACAAAATGGAGAACGAGAAGAAGAGGGAAAATTAAATTACATATATATTGTGTTTTTCATTTTTTTTATAATAAAAGTTAACGTTAACGGTTTATCGGTAACTTCCGTTACATGTTTAACGAATTAACGGATTAACGGTTAACGAAGTTAACTTTTTGGTTAACGGATTAGCGGTTAACGGTGCCCACCACTGTTAAAGACTGACACAATGTGCTGGTTGCCCTTCAGAAAGACCAACTTCTTAAAGTTAGGCCCAACTGCCAGTCTTGACCTCTTGGGCCCCCCCAACCTCCCCTTGCGAGACCTGGAAGCAGACTGAAGTTATGGCGGTTTGAATTCATTCGCGGAGCAGTGATCTTCCGTGAATGACTCCTCGCAGTTAACGTGTTAACGGACTTTAACAGACTAAATATCAAGTTATCGGAAGTTAACTGGTCCAATAACGATAAATGGAAATTAACTTCCGTTAATAGTCCGTTAAAAAAAGTTAACTTCGTTAATTAACTGTTATCGGATTAACGCTTTAGTGCCCAACACTGCTGTACAGTATATATATATTATCATGAAAGTAACACGTCACTTGACGAAAGTGCTTGAGCACCACTCTGTGTTTCCTTTGTGGTTCTTTTCATCATATATATATATATATATATATATATATACATACACAGTGGTGTAGTGCTAAATAAAGAAGTGAGGGAACGCATTTTGAAAGTGTTACTCAGATGCGGGGGGGGACAATGGCGGGCGCGGCGAGCCCATACAGCTGGGGGTCTGGGGGCACTGTAAGCCCCCCGGGAAATCTTTTGAAATCTGACCAATTTCAGGGATATTTTGAGGTCATATGCACTGGATATTAGGATATATTCCAAGGTTGAAGATGCAGTATTTCCAGTGTCATTAGATATACGACATCCAGTACGATCAATGAAAATAGCGAACAACTGGAATGATTAACTAAAAAAAAGTTAACAACTGGTACGCCGTGGTGACTGTTTCACCAGATCTTTATAGGCTAGCATTGCCTCAGTCGAAGCTAAAAGAAATGAAGCAGTTAATGATTCTTTCTCATATTTCTTCTAGGGGTGGGAATTAAAATTTCATGACGTTAGAGATTTGTAAGTTCAGATTTATTTGAAATAGTGAGGGAACGCCGTTCCGTCTACCAAAAAAAGTAAGGGAACGCCTTGTTGGAGATTTCAATTATAGGCATATAGGCTGGGAAATATTACAAACACCAGAAAGTAATGAGAGATTCTTAGACTGTATAATTGAGAATGGTTTAACCCAGTTAGTAAAGGAGCCAACCAGGGCCGATGCCATTCTAGATTTAATTCTAACAAATAATCCAGTATTCTGGTTTCCTTCCAGTGGGTTCCGAGCCATGTTGGAATTACAGGTAATGAGATGGTTGATACGCTGGCCAGGGCTGCTCATTCCCTCCCTGCTATAACTTCGCTATATTTCCACCCAGGCGAGGGTTTTGCAGTAGCTAAAGTGGCAGTGCAAAATGATTACAAAACCCAATGGGAGAAATTACGGCACTCAACTCTCTATGGAATGTTTAAGCCTTCCTGGGGCACAAGAAATTGGCCTGTACCTTCTTCCCATTATAAAGCTTCTATAATATTTAGATTCCGTTCTGGCCATGTAGGCCTTCAGGCTTACTTACACTGGATTGGACTAGCCTTCTCCCCATTATGTGTTAGTTGTAATTTACCAGAGACACTGTCCCATTTCTTTCTTTTTTGTCCAAGTTATACTAGGCAAAGGAAAAAATTAAGGTTCTCTCTTTTGCAATATGGTGTCAGGGACTTTACTTTATCAGTCCTATTAGGTGGGGATAGTTTTTCTCCCCCATTGATACACTTCACTATGGACCAAGTATTCAAGTTTGTAGTGGCATCTGGGCGGTTGAGAGAGTTTTAAATCTTGCATTGTATACCAATTTTCATTCCCACAGGTTTATTAATCGGTTACCTCCTAGTTACTCCATCTGGCTGTTACTGTTGACTTGGTACTTGGTTCCATTTTTCAGTTTATGTTTCATAGAACTAACAGGCCTCATGTTCATCCCTTTCATGGGCGCCCGCAGGATTTTTTCCAAGGGGGGGCAAAATTTAATGTATTAATAGGTAGGGACCGGAGCAAGCAAAAAACTTTTGACCCCTTAGGAACCAGCAGGTTAATTCTAAGCAAGTTTAGTGTTGCATTTTCTGTAATGGAAAATGCAAATATATATTGTATATACATACAATGCACATGATAACAATCATTTATTTTATTTATAACAGAAACATGATAGAATGAAGAAAAAAGCACACTGAAGTAAATGTTGTACCTAATTTGAAAACGGTGTTTCGAGCATCACCTACACTGCTCATTTGAATAGGAATTGTAGTCGTCTGCGGTCACTACCAAAATTAGGAACAACCTTTTCCATAAAATCAGTTTTGTTGGAGTTGATTTTCTCCCGGTGAACAAATAAAAAGGTAGCAACCTTTTATCATGCACACAAATAAAAATTTTCACCCTTTAGGAGGCAGTTGGATACTTTTCAGCAAGTTTAGGATATAAATATTTTCTTAGAAAATATTTAATATATTTTCTTGGCATTTCCAGGGGGGGGCAAGCACCCCCCCTTGCCCCTACCTGCGGGCACCCATGATCCCTTTCTGAGTATTCTGGAATTGGCCCCAGAACTGAAGAGGGTAATGGTGTGCTTTCTCTATTGCTGTCTCATCCCAATAATAATAGACCCAGCACTTGATGTAGGAACAGTGGAAGTTCTCCTGGAACAAGGTATTTTGGTCTTGGAGGATGTAAATAGCCTTATTGGCTAAGCTCCTCCATATAAAACTTCAAACAATCAATCAATCAATCAAAATAATCCAGATACCTTCCAGGAGATATCGGTTTCAGAAACACTAGGTTCAGGTGATCATTGTATCCTTCGGTTTAAATATTGTTTGTAATTCAAGACCTAGTGAAAATAAAGTAGAAGTTCCAGATTTTAAAAGAGGAAATATAAATGGAATAGTAAATGATCTCTGTCTAATAAATTGGACAGATATTCTACAGCCTGAACAGACAGTAACTAGTATGTGGGAAAAATTTAAAAGTATAATAATGAACATACAAAGGAAGCATATCCCACAGTGTAAAATTAGAACTGGAAAAAATAAAAAATAATCTTGGATAAACTGCAATGTAAAAAGAGCAATCAGAGAAAAAACAAAACCATTTCATAAATTCAAAAGAACTAATAATGGCACAGACTCCGAAATATATAAAAGTAAAAGAAGCATTTGCAAGAAAGTAATCAAAGATAGCAAATGAGACCTGGAAAAAAGCCTAGCCAAGAATTCAAAAAAACAATCCTAAGAAGTTTTTCAGTCACTTCAATTTGAAAAGTAGAGTGAAAAAGAAAATTGGCCCCCTCCATATAGATGATAAAACTATAGATGATGATCTTGAAATAACTGAAGAACTAAACAAATACTTCTCATCAGTATTCACAAATGAAAATTTAAATAATATTCCTGATCTTATACTACCAGGACAAGATAGAGAAATAAATGAATTAAGGGTAACAAAACTAGATATCCTAAAAGCAATAGATAAATTAAAAATGGAAAAATCTCCAGGGCCAGATGAAATGCATCCAATAGTCATAAAAGCTGCCAAACAGAATATAGCACAGGCACTAGAAATTATTTTCAATCATTGATATGTACTGAAATTCCAGAGGATTGGAAGAAAGCAAATGTGGCTCCAATCTTTAAAAAAGGAAATAGAAACTTGGCAAAAAACTACAGACCCATCAGCCTCACCTCCATTATTTGCAAATTACTCGAAAGTATCATTAGAGGTAAAGTTACTGAGTTCCTTGAAGAGTGCAACCTTATAAATGATAGCCAGCATGGCTTTCAAAATGGAAGGTCCTGTCTAACCAACTTGATTGAATTTTTATGATGGAGTCCTATTGCATTTGGACAATAAAGAGCCAGTAGATATAATATACTTGGATTTTGCAAAGGCATTTGATACTGTTCCTCATGCAAGATTGTTGGTAAAAGTTAGAGCCCATGGTATAAGAGGTCATATAGCTGATTGGATAGAAGAATGGCTGAGAAATAGAAAACAGAGTTCATCTAAATGGAAATAAGTCTACTTGGAGACCCATATTGAGCAGAGTCCCACAGGGGTCTGTTCTGGGACCTCTGCTTTTTGTTGTCTATATCCACGCTTCTCAAACTAGGGGTTGCGTAAATATTATTGGGGGTTGCAGAAACATTTGAAAATATAATTTTTTTCATAAATATACAGTGTTAGTACCTATTGCTTTTATGACATTGAGTGAAGGGTCGCGAAAAAATTTGTCTGATCCAAAGGGGTCATAAGTGAAAAAAGTTTGAGAAGCCTTGGTCTATATAAATGATCTAGAGAAGGGCCTATCATGTAAAACCTCAAAATTTGCTGATGATACAAAATTAGGCCATAATGTTAAGTCAGTAGCAGGAGCAATGACAATACAAAAAGACTTAGACAAAGTAACAGCCTGGGCAGATGAGTGGGAGATGAAATTTAATGTTGATAAGTGCAAGGTTATGCATATTGGGCCAAAAAATCCAGAATTTGAATACAATATGAATGGAATTTGGATTAAAAATGATGATAGAGAGAAAGACTTGGGTGTCACTGTGACTAATGAACTTAAACCCTCAAATCACTGTTTGGTAATCAGAAATAAAGCAAATGCTAGACTTAATCTCATGCAGACACACATTGAATACAAATCACCCAATATTATAAAGCAACTATACATTTCATATGTGAGACCCCTCCTCGAATACTGCATTCAATTTAATAGTCCCTATTTGATACAAGATATTGAAAAACTGGAAAAAGTACAGAAACAAGCAACAAGAATGATCCTATCTCTAAGACAATTGACATATAAGGAAAGACTGGTGTATCTAAGCATGTTCTCATTAAAAAAAAGGAGGTTAAGGGGTGATATGATAGAGGTGTATAAAATGATAAAAGGGTTGGATAAGATAGATTTTGAGTCTCCTTTCATTAAAGATCACAATAACCAGACTTAGAGGTCATAGTATGAAATTATTTAAGCCAAGATGTAGAACAAATTTAAGAAAACAGTTTTAGAAACAGAGTAATTAAGTTTTGGAACAGTCTGACAGAAGAAGTGGTGACTTCAGATACACTTGATTCTTTCAAAAGAAGGTTGGATAGTTTGATGTCTGCAAGGGACATCTGGTGATGGTGTTTAAGCCCATTTTTATTGCATGAATGGTACTAGTTTATTTCATATATATTATGTGCATTTGGGTGATAGATCCCACAGCTCAACACAGGTGTTGTGGGATATAGGGAGGCAGCATCTTGGGTTAGGGGATACTCTCTGTCCTTACACACCCTATTTAAAGAGATTCCTCTGCCGAGCGGTGCCCCCCATAGTACTGTGAGGTATTGAAAAACTCATGATCTTCACCTGCCTCACAAACACCTTTAAATGGGAGACCCAAAATGGGTGCACACACATTACTGTACAGTCTTTACAGCCACACCTACACTTTTCCTCCTAAGTATATATATTGTAATGTATATGGTTGTAAATTGTGACTTGGTCCACAATTGATATGGACCGTGAATTATTTTTGGTTGGCAAGGTACTGGTATTGATGGGTACTATAATGAAATTGACTGGATTCTTTGGATCTGACATATTTGCATGTCAGTTATAAATAGACATAGTGTGTAACATATTTGTGGATAGTAGCCTATTATGACTTTGATCCTCTGGATCCAGAGATTCTATCTTTAGTTTTAAATTGATACTTAATTAGTTTTGTAAAAATTGGTTGTTGCCAATGTACAGGCAGTTTTTACATAGTGGAGCCACCTCGATGGGCCAAAATGGCCCCTAGTGTGCCCACTATAAAAATTTCTTATGTTCTTATGACTCATATCTTGTGGAATTCATGTGGTGACAACGTACCGAAAGCAGGGACATTTTTTCTGCGATTTTAGATGATGATAAAGGTATTTTGGCCCCCTACTAACTGATTATCGCTTACATATTAACTAATTTCATTTAAATGATTAATAAATTTGTTACTTACGTATTATCAGGACTACCAAACTTTATGATATATTTTTGCTCGTCATTTTTGTTTAAACTAATGAAAATATCGCAACAACCAATTATCAAAGGTGTACAGTTGACCTAACTGGGCATTCAATTACCCTAACTGGGCATTCAGTTGTGTAGTAATGCTTAGTTAAGAATATTAATTTCTGTTTAATTAAATAAGATAATGTTTAATGTAAATCATTTACTAATAATTATGAAATTACGAAAAAGTATGTTTGTTAGATTTAAATTGTTTAAAATGGTTAGAGTTGGCAGTCCTGAATAGGGGCCAAAAAAGAGTGGGCTACCCATAATTGAGTCAGTCTTGAGGCAGGCGCGATACGCGTAAGATTTGGAGCCATGTGATCTTAAAGTCAAATTGTTTTGTGCCCCTCTCCGACGTAAATATATTTAGTAATATTTCATACTCGCATCCCCCTAAACTAACTTAACTAAACCATTTTCGGAATTAATAAAATGTTCACAAGTGTTAAAAAAGAGTATTAATAACCCCCCCTTCCCCCTTTGTTTTGTAACGGTTTTCAGAGTCTAGGTCGGCGTGGTTACCAGAATCTTTATACGATACGGCAAAAATGAGTAAAGAGAGTGTAAAGATAAATGAAATAGTGAGTAGAGAAAGCAAGCGATAAATGAAATAAAGAGCCGATAGAGAATAAATAGAGAGCAGAAAGTAGCGTAAATAATGAAGAAAGTAAATAATAAGGGTGAACACTACATCTGGTGGCTAGCGTGAGGCTTACCCACGTGACTAGAATTTTGATTAAAATTCTTCAAACCCGGTATATTAGCCAATAGCGTTAATGAATAATTTATTTTGATTATTAAAATATCTAAATGCAAAGTTTATCCCGTTTGCAGGCAAATTTCAAAATGGCGTCCATTGTTTTCCAAATTATTCCGAGTCACGTCGCTTCAAAAAGTTCGCGCGTTTGAGTAACATTAAATTTCAGTCGTTTGTTTCTGAATTCGTTAGCTTTCGTTCATGAGGTCGGAGAGGACATAGTTTTGAAAATTTATCGTGCTGCCTGAGGACTCAATTTTCTTTTTTTTTTCGTCTCTTCCACTGTTATGCCTGTTTCAGCTTACCTTTTAAGAATAATAATTAATAAATAAATTTTACTGGATTTGTACGTAAGTCAAGTATGTTAGTTTAAATACAGTATGATACACATTTTATATGGTCCTTTCAAAATGTTTCAGCGAAAATTTGTACCGCATTTCTAGGTATATATACATATATAGTATTCTGTGTTAGTTTGAATACAGTATGATACACATTTTATATGGTCCTTTCAAAATGTTTCAGTGAAAATTTGTACCGCATTTCTAGGTATATATACATATATAGTAAAACATTTCCTGAACATGAAAAATTTTCTGGGTTTCATTAGCAGATTTTTGATTATATTTCGATTGCTTGTATATAATAGGATTATTTTGTTTATATAGATTTACAGGCTTTTTGCTTCACGCTATATAGGTTAAGTTACAGTTAATTGACAGTCGAAAGGTAATCTTAAACATATTAAATTTGTCAGATTATAAGTCGCCATATAGGATTGTGTAAAATTTCAAAATAAGCAGAATTCGTTTAACTGAAATAGAGAAATTGTGTTGTGAAATTTTCTATAAGTTTTTTTGGGAATTTTTATATACTCATTAATTATATACTCATTAATTATATACTTACTTATTAACCTATACGTATATATTAGTTATATATAAAATTATATATATTTATATACTCATAAAATTTGGTAGGTAGGCTGAATATCTATTTTTTTTCCTCTCTGTTCCTTTCGTTCATTTCATGACAATTCCGACATATTTGGTAAAATGGCTATTGTATTGTACTAGAGAAAGATTTCTTGTAGGCCTATCGTAAAATATTGTTCGGAGATTAACCGTTACTACGGTATGTCTATTGAGTAGTAAATTTTTAGTTATGTAACAAAATTTTAATTGGTTTAACATAAATAATCATAGGATTTTTCTTTAATAAGCACAAATGTTATGCATTAAATTCTAAATTGTGCTTTTCACGCGTAACATTGAATTTATTAATTATAGGTCTAAAAGTGCGCAGTAAATTTTGTTTATTTTGGGAACCTATGTGAGTTAAGGTATACATATTTTACTAAATCTCGATATTATAATTTTTTTTGAATTACAGAAATTTGTGTAGGAAATTCTTTTCATATATTTTCTTTGTTTTATAAATTCATTCAATAATCAATTTTATTTGTATAGGTAGGCCGATTTTTATTTTTATTTCCAGTTCAATGACAATGGTAAAATTTTTATTGAAAATTTAGATTGTATTCTAAAAAGGATGTTTTGATTTGATATTTTAATTTGGGTATTAGAAATGAAAAATGTCCTTTTTTTTTTAGTTCGAGCATTTGCATAGAAAAAAATTACAAAATTATGTCAGGATATAATGCAGTTTCATTCGGTTATGTAGGGATATTTGTATAGAGGTTCGCTTACAAACAAAGCGACTGCTCTCAATTAGGCAATGTTTTAGTTTTGTTTACAGTGGATTGCGTGTATTTTTGAGTGCATATGATCTATTCTTATTTAGTATAACTATGCAAATTTGTAGTTTCACTTGGAAATGATAAATTACTGAGATTTTTGTGATTTGCAAACCATACTGGGGTTTCTGTTGAAGGAGAGAGTTGTCTCTCAGATGTAATTTGCGAATTGCGAGTTCAATTCATATGAAATTTGACGTTTCAAGTTGGAATTACTGTATTAACATGATTTTTGGTAGTAATATTTAAATTTTTTTTACTTTTTAATAACTGTTTAGAAAATTATTATTGTTTAAACCTTCAGTCGGAGTTAACTAATGCAGAACTTTGAAACATTGACTCAAGTGTACACTCGGAAATGGAGCCTTCTAGATAGCCAGTAACGTTTTTGTGGCGTCTTTGTGTGCTCCTCCTCAAAGCAAGAGGGTTCATGATTGTCAGAGAATGGATGACATGAAATTTCTGGGGTTCATTTTTGTCTTTTGTATTTAGAGGTATTGAGGTGATTTCTGACGATAGCTTGAACAATAATAATTCTTAAATTATACTAACAGTTGCTATGTATGGGCGCTTTTATATTTATACTATACAATTTTGTTTAGCGTTTTATGACTTTTTTATCTTCTCTGCTGTAACTGCCATAAGTGACCTTATTGGTAGCTAGATTTGATTAAATTTTTGCGAAATTTTGAGATGTGTAATTATTTTTCCGTGAATTTGGCCAGAGCAAATGTGTAGTTATTGTTTCGAAGTGAACTGTTGAGAAAATTCGATAAATTAAATATGAAATGATAAGCAGTGCAGAAACATGTTTCGAATAAACTTTTTTTTTTCAAAATTTCAAAGGCTCGTTTTGGGGTCAACCAAGTTGAATCTGAGTTCCATCAAGTGAGTTTAGTCGACCGGATAGGTGATCGATCACCAATGAGAGAGAGAGAGAGAGAGAGAGAGAGAGAAGAGAGAGAGAGAGAGAGAGAGAGCAGAGAGAGAGACCCAGACTGCGCAGGGACTTGGCACAGGATGGTTTCGGAAGAGAAGAGAGGAACCGAATGCGCAGAGAGTTGGCGCAGGACAGTTTCGGAAGAGAAGAGAAACTACGTGTGCAGGGTCTTGGCACACGAAAGTTTCGATCGAAGATGGTCTACTGGTATTTTTTGGGCAGTAGCTGGTCACGCTGCTTGAATGCTTCGCTAAATATGTGTTGCAGCACGCGGTAGACAAGCCATGAGAGCTTGAACGGTGCCTACGACTGTACTGTCCATACAGACATACAGTAGGTTCGTTGGGAAATGGCCTACGGCGGAGTCATCGTTTGATTGTTGCCAGTAGAAGAGTCTTTCAGCTGGATGTAGGAAGAGCAGCGTTCACCGACAAAAGTGGAGATGAGACAAAGCGAGTTTCTTCATCGACTTCTAGAATTGCAAATTCTGTCCAATTCCAGTGCGTGGTCCCGCTTTCAGATATCTCCCCCCCCTGATCCTTTTAGAATTGGACGTCTCTTGTTTTTTTTTCACCATTGGAGAGAGAGCGGAACCATTATAGCGTGCTGCCCTGTTGCATGTTGATTGATGCAATCCCTTGCATTCTAGCGAAGTGAGCAGGAGAGCTGCAATTGAAAATTGAAGTCCATTGTCAGCGTGCGGAGTGTCATCTAAACAACGTCCAGCAAATTAATGTACTGATTATTATGTAATGAAATTATAAGTGAAAGGGTGCGATTATTGCCCATAATTGTTGTGTTTTTCGTGAAATAGTATGTGCGCTCTTGGTCAGTATTTTATGTAAACTTTTTCTTATATTTTTTCTATGTTGCCCTGATAGTAACTGTATAACTATACAAATAACTGTTTCAAATGTAAAGCGATCGTTGATGAGGAATCGCGGGAATAGATTGTGAACTTGAGATTTGTGTAGCCACTGTAAGAAAATTTTCCATTATTTTTTTTGGCATGTATAGATTAGTTACAGGTTGTAATTTAATTATTAGAGTGAAATGTTATTTTATGCAAATGTGAAAATTAGAAAGTTTTCGGTTTTTATAATATGATACAAAATATGTGTGGAAATTGTCATTCTAATTATTTCTTGTCTATCTCAACTCTGAATTGTTAAAGAAAAAAAAAAAAAAAAATTGAAAAATATATAAATTTGTTGAATAAATTTATTAACATTGTTCAACGATATTAATAAGTTTTACTAATGGAAAAACTTATTTTCAAGGGGGTGATGCGAGTGTAGTAATGCTTAGTTAAGAATATTAATTTCTGTTTAATTAAATAAGATAATGTTTAATGTAAATCATTTACTAATAATTATGAAATTACGAAAAAGTATGTTTGTTAGATTTAAATTGTTTAAAATGGTTAGAGTTGGCAGTCCTGAATAGGGGCCGAAAAAGAGTGGGCTACCCATAATTGAGTCAGTCTTGAGGCAGGCGCGATACGCGTAAGATTTGGAGCCATGTGATCTTAAAGTCAAATTGTTTTGTGCCCCTCTCCGACATAAATATATTTAGTAATATTTCATACTCGCATCCCCCTAAACTAACTTAACTAAACCATTTTCGGAATTAATAAAATGTTCACAAGTGTTAAAAAAGAGTATTAATAAACCCCCCCCTTCCCCCTTTATTTTGTAACGGTTTTCAGAGTCTAGGTCGGCGTGGCTACCAGAATCTTTATACGATACGGCAAAAATGAGTAAAGAGAGAGTAAAGATAAATGAAATAGTGAGTAGAGAAAGCAAGCGATAAATGAAATAAAGAGCCGATAGAGAATAAATAGAGAGCAGAAAGTAGCGTAAATAATGAAGAAAGTAAATAATAAGGGTGAACACTACAGTTGACCTAATAGCATTTTCCATTACATTAACTTGTTAGGTCAATTCAATGCCCAGTTAGGTCAACTGTATGCCCTTGATGATTGGTTAGGTTAAGTTATGATGTTTTTGTTAGTTTAAATGAAAATGACGAGAGCAAAAATACATAACAAAGTTTGGTGGTGGGTGGTTGGGTATTCCCATTAACAGGAAAGCACCTAGGAAAGTCTTGTTTGTCTAATCTCTTAGACTTTTTACAGTTTCTAACTGATCAGTTATTAGGTAGATAATGGAAATGATGATGTTATTTATTTGGATTTTAGTAAGGCATTTGATAGACTTCTATATAAATTAAAATCATATGGGATATTAGGGTTGGGTAACATTTTTTTAACAAATCAGCTTTTGGTCCATTACTCTTTATTTTAAATCTTAATGATTTAGAGAAGGGAGTAGGTAGTAAAGTTTCTAAATTTGCAGATGATACAGAAGTAGTTGTCCCAGATGGAATTCAATGTTCAAAAATTTAGTCATACATTTTGGTAGAAATAATGAAGACTTTGATTATGAGATGCAAGGGAATTGTTTAGAGGATGTTAAACAGGAAAAAGATCTTGCCATTATAGTTAGTAGTGATCTAAAATTTTCTTAGCAGTGCTTAGAGGCTAAAAATAAAACAAATAAAATGTTGGGTATTATTAAGAGGAATGTTAGTTACAAGAGTAAGGAAGTCATCTGTAAATCAGGGTACCCAGGTCCTGGGAGATTGAAATTTTGCACAATTTTATTATAAAAATATAGCTCATGACTTGGATAACCTTGATAGGCCTCAGTGGCTTCATATTTTTCCAAATGAAATGTAATGTAATGACTTTATTTTAAGTTCTAACAAGAGTATCTGTTTCTGGATGTTACTACTTTTGTCTCACTTATTTGCTTATTCAGTTGTTTAGATAGCTTTGTTCAGTAATATCCTATTTTGGCATCCCAAATTATTCAACCAACCAAAAATAAACGAATAGCATCCCAAATTATTTAACATTAGTTTTGTTTTGATGAATCATTTTTGTTGATTTCTTATGAGCAAACATGGCTGGAATGCCAGTTAGGTCAACTGTACTCGTATAATACCTATGCTTGCACTGTGCATCACAAGCTGTATGATACATGGGTACTTGTCACAGTCCGTTTTGTCAGTTGTACCATATTATTGACAGTTGTCAAAAATAAGGGTGTTAGTCAGGGTTGGTAAAAAAACATTTTTTTGAAAAAACCCCAAAACCATAAAAAGTTTTTTTTTGTGTTTTTAATATATAGCCTGTAGGCTTATATATATATAAATTGAGGAAATTGAAAACTTTTAGTATTTCTCATATAATTTAATTGCTGACAATTAGAAAAAAGAAAGAAATCAATAGTTAAGTGGCTATGGATTGTGAATGATTCGCAATAAGGATGGTTTTTTTGTTTGTGTTTGTACACCCTTGATGATTGGTTAGGTTAAGTAATGATATTTTTGTTAGTTTAAACAAAAATATCATGACTTAACCTAACCAATCATCAAGGGCATACAGTTGACCTAATTTTAACCTACTTTTACCAAGAATATGCACATTTATTTTTAATACATAGTGCGGTATCCTGTGTGATATACTTGTCTATCATTCAAGTCAGGAAGCAACTAAATATACACATTTGCCAGTTGCTTGTATTTGGGATGCTATTCATTTATTTTTGGTTGGTTGAATAATTTGGGATGCCAAAATAGGATATTGCCACTTTGTTCTCTTTCTCATAAGTGTCCTGTATTTGTGTCCTTTTGTCAGGTGCTTCTTTGGGTAAAATCCTATTTTAATATGGTAAATTAAATTCCAAAAATGATGTTTAATAATATTATGTATACTATCAAAATAGTACTGTATATTCAGTTTAATTAATGAAAATAAACATTTTTGAATCTACCATATTAATCTAGGTTTGGGATTTAACTTATTGACTGCCTGGTTAGGTCAACTGTATGCCCTTGATGATTGGTTAGGTTAAGTCATGATATTTTCATTTAAACTAATGAAAATATCATGACAACCTAACCAATCATTAAGGGCATACAATTGACCTATTAAACCAGGCATTCAATTTACCTAACATAGTGTATTAATATTCAAAGTGGATCAACAGTTGTTGAATGTGCATGTGGTCTTCCAGCCATCTTTAATTTACTGTATTAAAATAGGATTTTGCCCTTCTTTGCAATATTATTTTTCTTTGGTGTGTGCTTGTATAATGCTGATGATAATGGGTATTGTATTCTATTCCAGCATTCTTCCAGTTCTAAATTTTCTAATTCTTTTTCCCAGACAGTTATTTATTGGTGTCCAGTTTGATTTGTGCAAGTTTAGGTCAGAGTATGGCAAGTCCATTTGGCATGGGTCTTGCTTATATTCATGGAGAAACAAGTTTGTGAATATGTGCATGACATTGTGGTCAAAGTGTATAGTTGGTGTTATAACAGTGTGGTCAATTATAGTTGCATTATTTGTCAGCACTAAATCTAGGATATTATTTTTTTTCTAGTTGGGCAGTGTACATGCTATACTCAGAATTTTTCCATGAACTCATCCAGGTGTTCTGATTTGGACCTTTTTGTCCCTGATTTCATACCACCATATTGATTCCAAATACAATTCAGGAGATTGAAATCTCTATAATGATTAAATCTCATGTTGAGTCTATGATAGATGGGCATTGGGCATTGTCCGATTGTTTTCAGAACATCAGTGAGCTCTAAATGGGAGCTATCTGGTGAGGCTATAGATATTTACTAGTATTAATGTCTTCTTTATTTATACTCAACATGAGTAGTAGGAGTTCACAGGCTTCATTTGAGTATGTTGTGATTAGTTCACTTTGAATGTTTTCAGGGATATACATCAGGACCACCACCATTTAGACAGCCTTCCATGTCACATCTGTGGGTGGTATACCTTTCAATTATAATTTCACTATTCATGATCATGGAGTTCAGGTGTGTTTCTGTGAAGGTTATAACTGTGCTAGTAGTGTTTTCCACTAGGCTCTTTAGGTAAGGTACTTTGGTATGGTATGGTTTGAGTTTGGGTAAAGGCCCTGGATATTTAAGTAAATTATTGATATATTTATGGAGTCATTTGTTTCATCTCCAACATGTAGGGCATTTGTGGGGTTCCTGTTGGGGGCCTTATTTGCTTTTGTATAAGGAGTATAAGTGAGCTTTGGATGTCTTGCATTTGTTTCATTAGGTGATAAAACCTCAATGTGGTTTCATGGTTGCTTGTTGTACTATTATTGCCAGTAGGCTTACCTGGACTTGTTTACATCTACATATGATCTGGGTAGGGTAACAGAGGTGTTTAAACTTGTTTTCTTGCATCTCCTGGGTCTGGTGGGTAGCAGGCCCACTATCTTGATATTCTCTCCAGTGATTTTGGTGTGGCTGTATTCAGATTGTTCCCTTCAAGTGTGCCAAGTTACAGTTTTCATTAAAACAGTTTCTGTCCCACCATGAGCTCTGGCAAATTTCAGGATGAAGATAGGGGTATCTTGCATTGGATCTACATCCAGAAATGCCATTACCATCATTTATAAACATTTTGCAGAGTGGTGGGTGAGCAAATGGCCATTCTCTTCCCTTAAGTCCATATTTGCATAAGCTTTTCCTATAATATTTGTGTACTGGCTTCTTATTTTCTCCTTTGGCTTTTTGGTGAGTGATTGTGTATATTGAGGTCATCCTTTGTTAAAAGTCTTGTTATAATAAAATCTTGCAAAATGTCAATATCAAGTCAGCTAATTAACCCAATGGGTTAGGAATTATGACTTATGGACTGAATTGCATATTGGGTGGTTAAGGCATAGAAAACTGTGTGTTACTAAATGGGTATGAGCTTTGGTACAAGTCTGACAGGTTGGAAGCACTTGATGGGGTTCCTCAGGGATCAATCCTTCACATTACATTTCATTTGGAAAACATGAAGTCACTGGAGTCTATTGAAGTTAGCCAAGTTATGGGCTATATTTTTTAATAAAATTGTGCAAAATGTCAATCTCAAGTCAGCTAATTAACATACAATTTATAGAGCTACCAAATTAGCCTACATAACTTAAGCTAAGAATATACACTATTTACAATCTACAAACTGTTTCTCTCATAAAAGCCACCAAATTTTTCTTAAAACTAACTAAGGAGCTACTAGTATTTACCACATCAAAATGGTAAATTATTCCAAAAATCTACTACTATATGAATGAAAAAGTGTTTTCATAGACCAAGTCTACAAGTCTGTTTTCTAATTTACTTATTATGCCCTTGAGTTATTCCAACAGCCTCTAATGAGAAAAAGTTACATAAATCTAAATTTTCTAAACCTGAAAACATTTTGAACATCTGTATCATGTCTCCCCTCAAACAATGTCTCTCAAAACTAAACATTTGATTTAGACCATAATATTCTACAAAACAAATTATATTGTTATGGCTTTAGAGGAGCAATCAGTGATTGATTTAAGTTATTTGTCCAGTAGATATCATTTTGTATCGGTAAATAAGGTCTGCTCAACTAAATCACTTGTCAAACATGGTGTACCACAGGGCTCAGTTTTAGATCCACTGTTATCTTTATATATAAATGATCTTCCACACTCGTCTGATATACTGTACTTAGCTTCATAATGCTTGCAGATAATACAATTGTGTCTTTTTCTTCCAAAGATGTTAATTCAACTGAGGATATATTTAAATCAGAATTTATCAATGTAATGAAATGGTTGACCACCAATAAACTCTTCCTAAATACCAGTAAAACAAATTTCATGATTTTTACTAATAAATCTTGATGAATTAAATGTTGATGAAATTGTTGTAAAGGAGTGCACTGTAACAAAATTTCTGGATATATATAATGCTAGATAAGAATTTGCAATGGAATAGTCATGTAAATTATATCTCAAAAAAGATTTTAAGTTTAAACTTAGAAATGAAGTCCCTAAACAGGTTTTATTAACTCTGTATCATACTCTTGTTCTTCCATATATAACATACTGCACCTTTGTTTGGGGAAATTCTGCTTACAATGCTTTAAACAGTATCTTCATCATCTAAAAATGAGCAATAAGGTTATTATCTGATGCTGGTTTCCATGCTCATTCTTGTGCATTATTTAAAGAGCTAAAACTGGGTACTGAAGCTCAAAGATGTTATCAAACTGGCACATTTTATTTTTATTTACAGTATAAGTGTAAGAACAAAATCATTAATTTATAATGGGTAAATAAATATTTTGCAACTCAAAAAATCCACTCATATCAGACCAGAAGAGATCAAAGCATGTTATTCCTCAATTCAGATTGTCTTCATCTCAAAAATTATCCATTTTCATTGGACTGAAACCTTCAATAATGACTTTGTATTTGTTTTATATCTGGGTTATTCCATGTCAGTTCAACGGAATTTTGGGTCGAAAAAATGTGACCATTACCGATTTTTTTTAAAAATTGGCACACATAGATCTTGGTGAGAAAAACAGAATGGCACTTGTTTCAACACTCTAGGTCATATGGTTCTGGAGATATGGCAATTCAAATTTTGTAAAAAAAGGTCAATTTCCAAGGTCATATATTTCAACATGAAATATCTCGGCTCCTATTGCACTTACAGAGACGATTTAAATAGTATTTTAAAGCTTTTAAGCAGATCTACAACTTTGTTTCTATTCATATTTTACCTCAGTGATCAAAAAAAAAAGTTGATCTTATTTTTGACCTTTGACCTTGTGTAGGTCATTTGATGTCACAACCAATTTTTTTCTCCTTTCACCCAATTTTGGGTACACATGTCTACCTTAACCTAGAACAAAATTTCTAGTGTTGATTAAGTTAGTATAGGCACTACAGCCATTTCAGTGGACCATACCTACCTCCATTTTGACCAAGTACCTTTTTCCACCAAACTTTAGAGTGCCGTTTCTTTGGAACTGTTTGAGCTCGAGTGTTGCTGCCATCATGAGTTTGACATTCTGGTGCAAATGCAGACAATGTGTGCCACTGGTACCTGGCAACACATTCTTTTAGCTGAAGATCTGCAAATTTTGAAAATCCTGTTTTAATTATTGGATGATTTGTTTTAAAAAGCTCAAATGCTTCTTTTAGGTTGCATAAGATTAGCGATTTTTGTTTTCTTTCCCACCTACCATCAGCTCCTTTTACAGAAACATAGTCTTTCAACCCTGGCATTTGTCTACTCACATCTGGTGAATGATAGAAGTCAATTACTTTGGCAGCAGTTTCACTATTCAGGCATTCCCCAAACACGGATTAGGAATTGAAAGCACTCCCTTCTCCCTCACCAAACTCTTTGCTTGCCTAGCCATGTAATCTGAGCACTTAAATTCTTCTCTGATCTTTACTTGTGTCCATCTTTTTGGTAGGATAGTAAGAATTGTCAGTTTTTCACTTTGACTTGTCACTTGATTAAATTTCTCTTTTAGTTGTTGAAGAATCTCCAGTTCTGTATCATCTAAGTCACTGCATGAAATTGGTGGTTTAGTTGCAAGTTCAAGCTTTCTTTTCACAACTCCTACTTTCCTCAACTTTCTCTTTGCGTAACCAGCACTGTCAGGGAGTTTACATGGTTTTATTGGGGTCTCATCATGTGTGGCCAATGAAGCATTGAATTTACTAAGCTCATACTGCATTTTAACTACATCTCCAATGGTTTCTAGCTCAGATGGGGGCACTTGATGAGGTGGATAGTGATTTTTCAAGTGGTTCACATTCAGGCATTGGGGATGGATGATTTGATAGTATATTTCGACAGGTTGCACATGCTTTATGATTATTTGTTAGTTTCAATTCAGGATTTTGATCAATCAAATTTTTAGTCAATGCACGAATGCCTTTTTTCACTTTTCCTTTGTGTTTTTTAAATGGGTCACAACAGAACCTGCCCATAGTCAAACTGCTGAAATCCATGTTTATCTAAAAAGAAAAAAAAACATATATAGCTTAAAAGCCAGGATTGGGTTCAATTACACAAAATGGAAACAATTACAATTTTTTTTATTTTTCTTCAAATTAATTACAGTTAGTATTGTACTTCACAATTTCAAGATCAATTGCATTTACAATTAATTTTGTCTGAATCAATTACAATTACACAAATATAACTCTATTCTATATATCTAAATATATATCTATATCTAAGTATAACTAAATAAACTATCGAAGGTTTATTTTCATTGGATGATGTGACTGCCAGATCTAGGGGTATAATTTTTAACAATTGACATTAATTGATCAATTACATCAGTTATAGCTCAAAAATCAATTACAATTACCTTTTTATTTTATTTTGAATCAATTACAATTAATGGAAATTAGGATCAATTAATTAAAAATACAATTATAATTATTCATTGTATCCAACCCTGTTAAAAGCTATTTTTGCTTAGATGGCACAAATAAAATTTGGGACCTATTGATCTTGTTTCAGAGGTCTACAACAAGAAAAAATGTGCAGTTTGGTTTACAGATTGGAATAAATACAGATCCCCAAAAAATCCTTGCTCCAAGGTTTAAATAAGCTTATTTTCACATGGGTACATACTGTCATACACAATCAATAAATACACAAAGTTAAGTAATTCTATTAAAACTCATCTAACTCTTAAAACTGAACTTATTCTATAGGGTAGTACCTGGTCCTATAGCCTAGTATAAGGTACTTATATACGTACATAGCTTTACCTTTAAACAGGATAGCAGGTTCGCAGTTCTTCACACTTTTGAATGTCCATATAAATTAATTAATTATGTAATTTAAATTACCTATATTATATAACTCTGAAATATACAAAAAAAAAAAAATTTATAATAGGGCCAGATACTTATTCGACCAAATAACTAGGTTAGGTTAGATAATTACAGATTTTTTTTTTAAATTAACAGACATTATGTATTTCAGTAAGAAAAATCTAATGGTATTTTTCTCAACACTCTAGCTCAAACAGTTCCAAAGATACGGTGCTCCAAAGTTTGGTGGAAAAAGGTACTCGTTCAAAATGGAGGTGGGTATGGTCCACTGAAATGGCTGTAGCGTCTATACTAACTTGAGTACTCAACACTAAAAATCTTGTTTTAGGTTAAGATAGACATGTGTACCCAAAATTGGGTGAAAGGAGAAAAAAAATCACTTTGACATCAAATGACCTACACAAGGTCAAAGGTAAAAAATAAGATCACTTTTTTTTTTGACCACTGAGGTAAAATATGAATAGAAACAAAGTTGTAGATCTGCTTTAAAGCTTTAAAATAGTGTTTAAATGGTCTTTGTAAGTGCAATAGGAGCCGAGATATTTCATGTTGAAATATGGTATGACCATGGAAATTGACCTTTTTTTACAAAATTTGAAGGGCCATATCTCCGGAACCATATGACCTAGAGTGTTGAAACAAGTGTCATTCTGATGGTCACATTTTTTTCGCCATTGAACTGACATGGAATGACCCATCTACAATAATAATAATAATAATTTAAGATTAATGTATACTGTAATTAATAAGTCTTATTCATGATTTATGTATTATTAATTAATAATAACAACTATGCTTTATTTTTAATTAAGAGCCCAGTAAAGCCTAAAGTTTAAGGGCCAAATTAAATCAAATAACTAGTCCAACTTCACAATCATTTGTTAAAAACAAAAATTATAAACTTTAATTTGTTAGTAAAGGGTAGTCATTTAAATTCAATTCAAATCTAGTAGATGAAGATATAATTAAGATCAATTTATGACTAAAAAGGGAAATGTTGTAAATAGCTGGGGTTCACACATGTATTTGAATGACACAGTCCACTGGATAGTAATATAATTAAGATTAATTTATGACTAGCAAAAAAGGGGAATTTCGTAAATTGCTGGAGTTTTTGCTTGAATTTGAATGACAGTCTCATGGATCATTACTCATGGTAAATATATAAAGGGTGTCAGGAAATTATTGCCCCCCCCCCCCCCCCTGTACAGAAGAAACTGAAAGGAATAGAAAAAAACAGACAAAACCACGTGAAAGAGCGTTTAATTTTGAATAAAAAACACTTGTTTTAATATCTGGTGTTGCCCCCATTTGCAGCTCTGACAGCCATTAATCAACGGGGGTATGATCCCAGAAGTGTCTCAAAGAGATCGGTATCATGACTCATTTCTTCAAGGACTTTGTTGATCTTTGCAGTCATAATTTCTGTTGAATACCGATTCTGAATGGGTTGTTCCAGCATTAAGGACTCCACCCGATCCTTCATGATGGATCCGACATGTTCACAGACATTAAGATCGGGAGAATTGCCAGGCCATTCATTATTTCCAAAAAAATCAATGTTATTGTCCTTAAGCAGTTGTTGAGTCGCAAGTGCTTTCATACAGGGGGCTTTGTCATGAAGAAAGGTTGCCTGTTCAACATCCAAAACACACTCGGGGTCTTTCAAAAATGGAATTACATGTTGGGCTAAAATTACATTTCGAAAATAAGGCCCATCCCAACTGGTTCCTCTTGGGTTGATAACCCAGATGAGCTTCTGAATAGAGAACATAATGAAAACACCCACACATGCTGGATTTTTTACTATTTCTCGATACTTCTGGTTGTCTGGGACTTCATCAGTTGTTGTTGCCCAAACCCGATCATTCTGAAAATTTGGTTTTCTGGAGACATAAACGAAGAATTCATCGCTGACAACCAAGTGAAGGAAATTATCTTCCGTCCATTTCTCAAGATAATCACAAAACCATAGCCGATCTTCAATATTAAGATCACTCTTCCGTGGCTTAGCTATTTCATGCCAAGCACTCAAGCCTTGGCAAACTCAAAATTGATGCACAAGTTGCCGATTGACTATCTTACCATGACGGATAAGTATCTCTCTCGCTACCTCAGAGCAGCTCTTCTTTTGGCGCCGTGATGCAGCAAGCACAATGTCTTTCGATTCTTGAGATAATTTCTCCGGTCTTCCTCCTCGAAATTCTGTTTCACAATCTTCAGGATTCTTATTCCAATTCCTTTTGACAAAGTCTTCTGATCTTTTTAATCTCTCAGCCACCCAGTGTCGAGTTATGAAAGTTGCACCAGCTTCCTTTGCTTCACGAAATGTGACAGCTCGAATGCGGTCAAGAACTCGCTTTTTCTCTGAATTGTTCAAAATAGATGATGCCATGGTTTCTGTGGGGAAAAAAATGGCAAGAATTAAAATCACAGGAATAGAATATAATGTTTTTTATTCAGATTTTAACGCTCTTTCAAGTGGTCTCGCCAGTTTTTATCTATCTATTCTAGTTTTTGCTCTACAGGGGGGGGGGGCAATAATTTCCTGACACCCCGTATATGTAGTTTTGTGGCCACTTACTTCAGGGTTGGCAAAAACCCAACCCAACTGGATTTTTGCTAGGTTTTTTTGTTTTTTGGTGGGTTGAAATTTTTTGGTGGGTTGAAATTTTTTTTAGAAAGGTTCAATAATTATGTCATGCCTAATATATCTATTTTATTAATTTATTTATTTAATCTACAATATATATTAAAACGACATCTTTATTTCACAGAAAGTTCAGGTATGAGAGAGAAGAATATTAGAATTTTCTCCATTTTAATTTTAGATCTTTCCTTTATTTCTTAACAGCAGATTTCAGCTTTATTTAGACCTAACTCAAATTAAAATTTTTAAGATGCCAAACTTAGAGTTATAGAGGTGGAAGATCCCTTTGCTTTGTCCGGAGCGATAGGGTGCGTCCCTCTGTGGCGAATGTGGGAATACACCTTTCTTCGGTGTAAGGGCTTTCTCTGCCCTCGTGGACCATTGGACCCATTTGGGGACCCAGCTGATCTCCTGCTTCTTTTTCTTTCTTTCTCCTTTAACCCATTCTTTCTGGCTTCTCTCTGTTTTTTGGCGTCATTCTTTGGACCTTGATTTTGACCCCTTCCTTGGCCCTTGGGTGTGGGAGGTGGTTGCCCTGCACCCTTGTCACTTTCCAACCAAACCCAAACCCTGTCCTTGCCACTTTTTGCCACACGTTGGATGAGAGTGGCTGCCTTTCAGGCACAGGGACTTGGTAAGGGTGTATCTCCCCTGCATGACATCTATCGGCGGTGGGACCAAGTGTGCCCACGATTCGCCTTTCCCTTGTTGGAGTCGGTGGTGGCTGGATGCGCGCGGGGGATTTAGTTCTCTTTTGTTTTGCTATGGATACTTCTCCCCCTCGGCTTACAACTACTGCTTCTCATTCCCGGACTACTACTTCTCTCAACACTCGGATGGTGGGCAACCAGGCCCTCGAGTCCTTTACCACTGGAAGACCACAACCTAATGGGGTTGACCCCCCTGTGGAAGCGGAACGCTTGCACTCTCCTTTTCCGTTGCCGACCCCAGTCCATCCCTCGACTATGCCCTTGGACCTACATTTTCTGGAGCAGGGGTCTCGCCCCAGCCCACTTCAGCCACCTTCGGGCAAATCAAGTTCCACTGAGGACTTGCCCCCACAACCTGGCTTCTTGCTCTCCCCATATGCCCCCCTCACCTGCCATCAGCCCACCTCCCGACGGAGAGAGCCTCGCGGAGGATGGAGGAGCCGGCATTCATGGCCATCCTATCGACTGTTGAATATCTCAGTCCATTTTGACTACAGCCTCCCTCTCCCTTCCAAGTATCCACAAATTCCTGGTGATTCGGCCTACATCTGGGTCCCTCCTGACCAACTCTGAATGGACATTCCAGGTGATCTGAACCCACAGCAACTCCAGCTGCTATGATGTACGCCCACAGAGGGATGGCTCCCTCCCCGTAAAATCACCCTCAGCCGCAGAGACAAAAGCCCTACTCTCTGTCACTGAGGTCCTTGGATGCTCAGTGTCCATTTCCCAACACCCTCGCCTGAACCAGAGTCAGGGCACTATTTACACCACGCGCCTATTGTCGATCACAGTGAACAAGCTCCTGGAGGACCTCGCAACCCAAGGAGTCACTAAGATTTATCGCTTCACATCCCGTCAGGGAGGCACCCCCTCCCCCACCCCACGTCTGCTCCTTACTTTCAATACATTAATCCCCCCCGGCCACATTGTATAGGGTATGGGAGACTGCACATCATGCAAGTTTTCTATCCACCCATACATCCCATACCTGACCTGTTGCTTTAAATGCAATAAGTTTGGACACGTTAGCTCCATTTGTTGGCAGCCGCATCAACTGTGTGTTCACTGTGGACAACTCGCTCACCCTGACAGGTGCCCCAACACACACAAATGCTCCAACTGTGAAGGCACACACCCCTCTTCATCCCGTGGATGCCTTTTCTTCAAGTTTGAGAAGGAGGTCCGAGGCCTACAAGTGACAGACTTCCTTAGCCCCCGTGAGGCACGAGACAGGGTGCGGAGTCGGGAGGTGAGGCCTGGGGTGTCCTATGCCGCTGCTCTCGGCTCTATCATCTCGGCACGCTGCCCTGGCCTGCTGCCGACCCCCCCCCCCCCCCCCCCCCCCCACTGCTCCATGTTCGCCCCAAAGAAAATCCTCGCAGGACCCGACGGTCTCCTGTCCCCCCACCATTCCTCCTCTTCCCGCACCTCACCTGCCACGAATCCCCCAGGAGTCTGGGACCAGGACACCCAGGTCCCATCCACCTCAAACCCTGCCTTCCCAGTACTCCTTGCACACGCCCGAACCTGCCACCCGGAGCAAGCCGTCGAGGTGGAGATGCTGGAGCATGTTGCCAGACCCTCCGGCCTTCCAATGTCTCTCTCCCTCTTCCCCTAGAACCAAGAAGATGGCTCGGACCCTCACACTGCCTATCATGTCTACTATGTCCATCCATCCCCATCGCAGAAGTCCCACCACTCTACCCCCACAGACTCTGACAATAGTGGCTGAAATCCACGACCTGCCCTGTATGATGAGACCCAGTCCAAACAATATCCTCTCCCCCGAGGATCCAGTGGATGTGGCCCTCGTGCAGCTGCACGGTGTGACTGATGGAAGCTCAGCCACGCCCATGAGTCTCATGGATCTGCCCTTGCTTCCTGGTGCCATTTTCTCCACCCCTCCATGAGACCACTCTGGTTCACCTCCTTCCACCCACATAGTACCAACCCCCCCTAACATCCCCAGCCCCCTCCTTGTCAGCCACCCTGAGTATGCCCTCCCTCCCTCCCACCTGCCTGGTCCTTTTGGTACCCCCTGTCACCACCTAGGGTCCACCGTGAGACCCTGGACAGGCGGGGTAGCACCACTTTTGGGGTTAATGTGCCCCCTCCTTCCCGACCATAGAAGCCTGTCAAAGCACTTCTGACCCTCTCAGCCCACAATGTTCCTCTGCCTGCTGTGATCCATGCCTCCAGTCTCGCTCGGCCGACTCGACCCCACAACCTCCACAGGGTTCGACAGGCTGACTGATTCCTTCCCTGGTGAATGGTAGATAGCCAGCCATGCTCCCGACCCAGCCTTTAATTTCGCGAACTCCAGATCTCCCTTCACACTCAAACCTCCTAGCGCCTACACCTTTACCCATCCCCCTTCATCAACTAATGGATCCCCCAAAAACCACAATAGTCCACTGGAACTGTGAAGGAATATTTGCGAACTATGAAGGCCTTAACTCCTTGATTGCCACTTCCTGTCTGGTGTGTGTCTGTCTCCAGGAGCTAATCCTGGGGACCAGGCCCATGCCCTGCCCTACTGGTTATTTTTGCATTGCCACCCCACCTCCTACCTGCACTCGAAGGGGAGCTGCCATCCTTATATACCACGCAGTCCCCTTCTACAATCTCTCCATCTGGTCCCCGCTACAGGTGACTGCTGTCCGGCTCTCCCTGGATAGACAGTACACCATCTGCTCAATCTACCTCCCCCCCTCACGCTCAAGTCTCCCGCGATGACCTGGTGGAAGTCATAGAACAACTCCCCAGGCCCTTCCTACTACTGGGCGATTTCAATAGTCGCCACCAGTGGTGTAGTGCTGTGGGAACACGTGGGAACGGCGTTCCCTTACTTTTTTTGGTAGACGGAATGGCATTCCCTCACTATTTCAAATAAATTCAAACTTACAAATCTCTAACATCATGAAATTTTAATTCCCACCCCTAGAAGAAATATGAGAAAGAATCATTAACTGCTTCATTTCTTTTAGCTTCGACTGAGGCAATGCTAGCCTATAAAGATCTGATGAAACAGTCACCACAGCGTACCAGTTGTTAACTTTTTTTTAGTTAATCATTCCAGTTGTTAGCTATTTTTATTGATTGTACTGGATGTCGTAGCTATATCTAATGACACTGGAAATACTGCATCTTCAACCTTGGAATATATCCTAATATCCAGTGCATATGACCTCAAAATATCCCTGAAATTGGTCAGATTTCAAGAGATTTCCCGGGGGGCTTACAGTGCCCCTGGACCCCCAGCTGTATGGGCTCGCTGCGCTTGCCATTGCCCCCCCTGCATCTGAGTAACACTTTCAAAATGCACCTATATCACCCCAATCCCTGATATCTGTCATGACCGAGCTCTCCTTCGAGTGCCTCAATGATGGCTCTCCTACATTCTACCATGCCACCACTTGCACTCCATCCTGTATAGACCTGTCCCCTCATTTCAACTGATGCCCTCCTAGACTTCATGTGGCAAGCCCTCCAAGAGGACCATGGAAGTGACCATCTCCCCATTCAACTCACGCTCAGTTGACCCGACCAGACTGTTTGGGTACTGGTAAGGTGGGTTACTACCAACGTGAATTGGGCCCGCTTCCGCGACAACATGTATACCACCCTTACAACTGCCCACTTCCCATCCATCGACGAGTGCATCGCATACTTCGAGTCCGTCGTTCTAGCAGCCGCAAGCACTAGCGTACCACAATCCTCCGCCTACCCCCGCGCCTGATGGGTGCCTTGGTGGACCCCAGAGTGTGCAGAGGCCATGCGCGCCAAGAAGAAGGCAACTCGGCGCTTCTACCGGACACGACTCCCCATCCATCGCATGGAGATGCAGCGGGTCAGGGCCATCGCCCGCCGCACAATGAAGACAGCGCGCTGAGCCTCTTGGCGAGCCTTTGTGTCCGGCATCACCACCAACACACCTTCAGGAGCCCAAGTCGGTGGCAAACCACCTTGCTTCTACCTTCGCTGCCGTTTCTTCTTCTACAGCCAATTCCATACCCGCCTATTGTTTACCATGCGTGAACTACAGGCAGCACTGGCCTCTCGACGATCCCCTTGTCCCGGTCCAGACAGTATTCCGTATGGCATGATCCAGCACATCCACTCTACCTTACAAATTTTCCTGCTAGACCTATACAATCACATATGGATAGAGGGTGCCTTCCCCTCTAGGTGGAAGGAGGCCCATGTCATCCCTATCCCCAAACCCGGCAAAGATTCCCTGGACCCCACAAACTACAGACCAATCGCCCTGATGTGTTGTGCCTGCAAGATCCTCGAAAAAATGGTCACTACGCTATTATCGTTTGTCCTTGACCATAGCAATTCCTTCCCATCTACCCAGTCCAGCTTCAGACAATTCTGCTCCACCACTGATCCCCTCCTGCTTCTCAGCCGAGACATACAGGATGCCTTTGACAATGGACAGTTCGTACTGTCAATTTTTTTTTACATCCAGAAGGCCTATGACACCACCCGTCGAGCAATGATCCTCAGTCAGCTCCGACATCTGGGCCTCGTTGGAGCCATGCCAACCTTCATCAGGGGGCTTCCTTTCTTCCCGGAACTTTAAAGTCTGGGTGGGCTCAGTCCTCTCTGACACCTTTATGCAGGAGGACGGGGTCCCACAGGGAAGCATCCTCAGTGTTCTCTGCTTCTCCGTTGTGATGAACACGGTCTCTCAATGCCTTCCACCCACCATCCACTCTTCCATTTACGCAGATGACCTTGCAATCTACTTCGCAGGGCGAGAACCGTCTGTCATTCAATGGCAAATGCAGCTTGCCATCTACCGGGTGGAAAGGTGGGCGACGTCGGTGGGTTTCCGCCTCTCCATCCCAAAGTCCAAGTGTATGGTCTTCAGTAGAAGAAGACTCACAACCCTTCCTCTACCCTCTGTCACATTATACGGCAGTCCTCTTGAGGTGGTACCCTCCACGCATTTTCTGGGCATGACCCTAGACCGATAGCTCAATTGGGTTCCCCATCTCAAGCACCTAAAGCAATCCCTTCGACACCCCCTCGCTCTCCTGGATCACCTCTCTCACACCATATGGGGTGCAGATCGACGCTCTGTTCTTCGCCTTTACACTTCCATAGTACAGTTGAAGCTGGACTATGGCAGTGCAGTTTACAGTTCAGCCCCCAATGCCAGCCTCTGTATCCTGGACCCAGTACTTAATAGAGGTCTCCGCCTCGCCACCAGTGCTTTCCGCTCCTCCCCAGCCTCCAGCCTCCAGCCTCCATGTGGAATGCGATCCTCTCCCTCTCGCCCTCCGACTGAGTCTACTCCTCATGAGGACATACCTCCATGCACAGAGCTACCTTCTTCACTTCTGGGCACGGTGGTTTCAGAACTACCAACTCAGGGATGGAGCTGGCACTTCACTGAAGTGGTCCGCTCTTTCCTTGATCTTTTCAACATGCCCGCCCCCTCAGTTATCCCCATTTCATTCAGCATCTACCCCCCCTGGATCATCACCCCTATCAAGTTTTGCAATGATCTGTGTGCCCTACCGAAGACTACCATGAGCGCCATGATATACAGGTCACTCTTCCACAAACACGCAACCCAACACCCGGATGCAGTCGCCATTTACACAGATGGTTCCTGCTCGGAAGCTGGTGTGGCCGCCTCAGTGGTGATTCTATCCCAGCCGCTTTCCCAGGGCGTCGGCCTGCCCCGCGAGGCCTCTGTTTTTTCGGCGAAACTTTTTGCCATTACGGAGGCCCTCGATATTGTGCGCACCCACTCTGCCAGCTCTTTCGTCATTTATTCAGATTCCCAAAGTGCACTTCTCTCCCTAGAAAGATTTAACTCCCCTCACCTGCTTGTCTGTTCCATCCAGCAAACCTTCCACTTTTTAACGACCTTCCAACACAAGACAGTCACATTCTGCTGGGTCCTGGCTCATGTCGGCATCCAGGGTAATGAGGCGGCGGACCACACAGCAAAGACAGCCTGCTCACTGCTGGCCTCCTCCCAACCCCTCCGACTTCTTCCTGACTTTCCGCTCCATATGGCAGTGGGAATGGGACTAGGCCACACAAAATAAGCTCCACACGATCAAGCCACAAATAGGATACTGGGCCTCCTCATTCCACCGGTCCTGCCATAAAGAAATAATCCTAGCCTGTCTCCGCCTAGGCCACACCTGCATCACCCGCATCACCCACGGACACCTTATGGCGAAATCACCAGCCCCGCTTTGCCCTACCTGCCATACCCCTATCCATGACTCCAGATTCCTGGGATCTTGGGAGCATTGCTCCAGTAAATTTGACCATGAGAAAAAGTAAATTTGGGTTTGGGTTTTGTTCATCCGCTAGATGTTATGCAATTTTTTTGCGTATACGTTCTTGTACAAACAATTTTTTTAAATTACAAATTTAGTTATTTTAAGTTTAGTTGGTAATTCCATATTTAACAATTATTTTTATTTTTTGTTAAGCTTCAATGTTTTGATAATTAAAATTTTATTAAAACGTATATTTTTTTAATATAAAATTATCAGGATTGGACTATGTTCCATTGATCTCGGCCAGGTTTGATAAATTGGCCAGATAATTACTTGTGCGGTTTTAAGTAATCCACCATGACTAGAATTGAAAAGTTTAGTTAAGTTTAAACTTACTTTTACTTACTTTAACTTACCTACTTTTACTTACTCTTCCTTACTTTTACTAAGTTTAAAGCACTTACTTTTACTTACTTTCATTGTACTATATTTACTTACTTTTACTCACTTTTACCATACTATATTTACTAACTTTTACTTATTTTGTCCCCGCAAGGGGGTTCTAAGCTCGTGCTCTTGAGTGCTCTTTGTGCTCGTTTGTACGTGCTTGTTCCTAAAGGTTTCACGTGCGCCCTCCCAGCCCTAGCACCCAAGGATGATGGGGCTCGACCCTGCAGTCCTTGTCATCCTTGGTCTTTTTCCACTTCGACTGTCCCCTCCACCCTTTCTTTTTCCTCTGTCTTTCCTCTCACTTTTTCTTTGTTTTTCCGCTGAGATATGCCCTTTAAATAGAGGCGAATCGGTTCTTCCCGAACTAAAAAAAAAAAAAAAAAAAAAAAAAACTTATTTTGTATTTTTTCAGGTAGTCAATAATCAATAATGGATCCTAATATTGATGAAGTTGGAGAGAAAAGTGAGGGTGTTAAAAGGGGTTACTTTTGTGGTCAATGCAAGAACAAATATTCAAAGAAGCAAAACTGGGAGGAACATTTTAATTCCAAAAAAAAATTTGTTACAATACAAGAGGTCCCAGAGTTTGGGCCCACAGCTTAGATATTGCAGTAAAGAAATACCAGGATGAAGTGCAGCAAAGAGATACGGCAAAGCAGTCATTTAGTTTGTTCACAAAATGTGCTAGTGCTAGACCTCAGAAAAATGAACCAACTTCATCAACTGCTAATCTAGAAAATGAAACTTTTTCACTAGATGTTTCACAGACTGAAGAAAGTGCTTCTCCTCCACCTAAGAAACAAAAGGTAAGTGAAGAATCTGCGCATCAGACTAACAAAACTGCTTTAGAGGAATTTGAAAATTCCCAAATCCAGAAGACATTGAATGCAATTTTGCGCCTAACAAAAGAAACTCACCAAGCTGTTGTGGTTAATAAAGAGAAGAGTCAAAATATGCCTTCAAGTTCAAGTGTTGCATCCAAATCTAATAAAGCAAAAAGCAACAAATTTGACATTTCCATAGCCCATTTAAGTAAGTGTAAATCAATACAAGAAATCCTGAACAATGATTTGATCAAATCTACATTCAAATTGGTGGAAAAGAAGGATCTAGGGCATGCTGATGATTCATTTTCAGTACCAAGTGATATAATGGAAAACATTGCAAATAGTGACACTAATATGCCTGATGTAGATATAGCTGTTGAGGATGAAGATGATGATAATCAAGAAGATATTGATGATGCTTCTGATGATAAAATGTTTACATTATATTGCATAGCTTGCACAGACCCCAAAGCATGTGCTTCAGACAAACATTCTAACATAAAAGGTTACTTCAATGTTAAAGATTTAACCTATGTATGCAAACAAGGAGAAAATCAAGAGAGATGGTTTAGAAATCTGAAAACCCACCTGAAGAGACATTTAATTAAACTTCAGCATCATCAAAGAGCTGCTGTTTATGAAGTGATGAAAACATCTTGGAACACTACTAAACGCATAGAAGACTTATGTGGCAACATCTTATACTACATAATGAAAACAAACACTGCATGGGCTCTATATCCAGTACTTCTAGCTGTATTACATAGGTCAGGTTGTGAGGTTGGAAATTTGAATCATAGCACACATGCGTGCGAGACAATTTGTGAGCTATTAGATAATCAACTTAAAGAACAAACTGTAAAGTGGTTCTTAGAACAAACTTCAGTAACAATAACAGCTGACATTGGAACAATTTTGGGATTAAGCATGCTAGTTGTATTAGTTATGAGTGAAGAAGATAAGACTGTAAAACTTGCTGGGATAAATTTAGTACGCAGCAAATCAGGAGTTTATTTGGCCAATGAAATTTTTGATGTGTTGAAGTCTCCTAATCACTTGAAACTATCTGAAGAAGCAATTAAATCCAAGGTATCTGGAATGGTTGGAGATGGGGCTTTTTGTAAGGACAACGAGCCATTTAAAAACGAAATGAAAAAGTTGTTTGGAGAAAATTTCAAATTTCGATGGGACTTAATGCATCTTGTGAACAGAGCCCACGTTGATGCATTGAAGAAAATTTGTAAACTAAGTGAGCTTTTAGACTTTATTCAGAATCACACTTCAAATCTGAGATCAGGCCTTGACTATACCAAATGGTTCTTGACAATATCATTGGTTTTAAGAGACCAAAACTCAAATCTGATACTCGCATGGTTAATTACGAATTTGATCAATTTGACAGATTTGTGGAAAATTGTGTTTTTTGATCATCCACAAGAGAAAGAAATTAGTGCCAAGTTCTATGTATTGATTTCCTATGTAACAAAGATTATGTTGCAAGTAGCTCAAAAAACCACAGTTAGTGCAGAATTTGTAGAAAATATATTTTATAAAGAAGGAGGGAAAACTGTTATGTTAAGAGTGATGGAAACAATTTCCAAATTAGCTAATGGAGGAAATGCAAATGATGTAGTTTCTGAATTTAAGCACGATACCACAGGGCAGCAAAAGGAACTAACAGCTGAGGATTACATCCTAAATGAAGTTTACAAATACATCAAGAAACGTTCTGATTACTACCAGGTTGCTGAAGTTGCTAGACCATCCAGAACCAGATCTGAAAGTAGTTTTACAAAAGACTCAGTGATAAATTGGCTGACAGAATATATAGAACAGCTGTGGAAAGGAATCACAGAGAGATTAAAGCATTTTGATAAAGATGGATCAACTGCCTGGAGTGAAGCACCAGCTGAAGGGACATTCTCTATTCTTGGTTACATTGTTGAACACAAAGGATCCATTAAGCCATCTCATTTGACTAAGCTGTGCAGAAATGTGAAGGAGGGTCCAGCTCCAGGCACTAGATCTGCTGTAATGATCACACAGAAAGCCATTGATCAGTGGCCAAGCATACATGGCGGTAAATTCACAACAAATGCCTACATGCAAGGTCTACCATCGTCCACTGTTGCTGCTGCAATGAATAAATAAACTTAAGGTGAGTTATAAACTGTACATTATTGTATTATGTTTAGCTAAAACAATTTGTAATTGGTATGTCGTCAATTCAAGAGTTTACTATCATTAACCTATCTAGTGGTGTAAGGGGAAAAAAAGTAAATTCAGAGCTGTGCTCCAGTAAATTTTTTCAAATCTGGAGTCATGCCCCTATCACTGTCATACACCTCCTGGTGGAATGCCCAAAGTTGTCTGCTCTTCGTCGCAGGTGTTTCCCTCTCTCGGCCGAAAATCCCATACCCGACTGCCTACGATCCATACTCGCCGACGGCCCCCACTTTTCAACGGAAGCGATTCTCTTCTTCCTTACTCACTCCCATCTGCTCCATCGCATCTAAAACTGTACCCCTCCTACCCACTATCCAGTGACTGACCCTTACTCACTCCCCTAGTCTACCACCCCCAGCACAGTAACATCACCCACTCACTGCCTCGCCGAGATATGTACCACTCTCTTTAGGTACAAATCGGCGGTAAATCAGAAAAAAAAAAAGAGGTGGAAGATCTAAAGCTAGCAAATGGGATGAGGTGACTTTATTAAGTGATCAGCCTACTAGAGTACTATGCAATTATTGCAAAGAAAGTATCACTCGAAAAATTGAGAGAGTGAAACATCATCTAGAGAAATGCAGTAAAAGAAAAGTGGAATGTTTTGAAAATGAGGCAAGAGGTATGCCGAGACTCGAATTTGGAGCATCAGTTGAAATTGATTCACTTCCTCCAACTTTGGCTTCTGGCAAAGATGATCCAAAGATTATAAGTGAAAATGTGCCTGAAATGAGTGACACAAGTGCAGGTTCTTCATCATCCACATTCTGTCATTCAACACCAATAAAGCATAAAAGGCAAAGATCAATTACACCATTTGTAGTAAGAACGACTGTGGACCAAAAGGAAGAATTAGATTTACAAGTTGCAAGGTTCTTTTTTTCAGCTAACATACCCTTCAACGTTTTAGAAAATAAAGAATTTATAAAATTAATCAAAGGTCTAAGATCAGGATATGAACCACCAAACAGGAAAAGGTTGGCATCTGATCTGTTAATAGAAGTTAATGATGAAGTAATCCATGAAATGAAGAATGACCTTAATCTTGATGATTATACCATTACCCTTATACAAGATGGCTGGAGTTCAGTAGGTAATGATCCTATTATTGCGCATAGTGTTCATAATGGAAAAAAGCCATATCTGATTTCAGCAGTAGATGCTGGAAGTACAAAAAAGACAGCAGAATATTGTGCACAGTTAGCTAGAGAAGCAATAACAAAAACTAAAGAAATATATGGCATTGATGTAAGTATAATTATTTTTTAGGTACATTTTATTTTAGTTATAAACTGAATGTAATTCTCTGCCTTGGTATACTCAAATGCTCAGTTCCTTATGAGTTATGACATTTTATTTTCAGGTATTTCCTATATGCACTGATAACTAAAACAAAATGATAAGAATGAGAGAAATTCTTAAGGAGGACAACTACAGTCTTACTTATGGCTGTTCAGCACACCATCTAAACTTGGTAGAAAAAGATCTCCCCAAAATCAGTTCTCAAGCATGTAGAAATTAACAAATATTTCCGAAACCATCACCAACCTCATGTAAGCTAAAATCAAATCCAATAAATTAGTACTGTAGCTACCATCAGCTTTACTTTTATGCATTAGCACTGTCACCAGTGTGAATCCTAATTCACGACTCATTAATAAGTTGCATAGGCTATTTATTTATGCTGTCAAATCCAGCAATATTTGTAATAAAAATTTATATTTTAGGGTTGGTTAATGGAGAAAGGAGGTATGATGCCGCAACTACCAAATGAAATCAGATGGAATTCTCAGTTAGAATGCATAAAAGCCTATTTGTCAAATTACTCTTTATATATAGAAATAAGAGGAGAGCATATTGAAGACATTGATCACAACATCGGAAAATTGATAGATAACTTATCTATACAGAGAGAGGCACTCAATTTACAGTCACAACTCTTACTTGTTGGAAATGCTCTAGATAAGGTGTGTTTATATTATGCAGTTAAAATTACTTAACTTTAAATACCAATATTAATTTCAAGATATTTTATAGACTCATAGTGCACATTTTATTTATAGAATTCTGTACTAAAGCACTACTAATAACTAATTAAAATACACTTCATTTTATGTGTTGTAACTTGTAACACCAAAAAATAAATTCTAACAATGCATAATTCTTAATGTTTACAGATGTTTTCATTCAGCCATATATAACTTTATAGGTGTTTTTTTTTTTTTGTTTTTTTTTTTGTTACAGTTGCAGGCTGATAATACAACATTATCTGATACTGTTGAAATTTGGCTCAATTTAATCCAAGATGAAAAATTAGCTCCATACAAAGAAGATATTATTAAGAGATTTAAAAAAGCTATGGAGCCATGTCATCTTTTGGCAAATATAACTGACCCAAAGTATGAAGGTAGATAGGACCTAAATGCTTTACTAAAGTACTATCAATATCAATATATAAAATGTAGGGAGGGTTCCAGCACAGGTGAAGCAAAAAATTTTCATTTTGACACCCAACCATCTCAGATCTTGCTTATGTTTGGTGTATAAGGTAAGTTTGTGCAAGAAAGCCAGCTGTGAAAGTTTCAGCTTTCTACGACCATTACTTCACGAGTTATGAAGGTCAGAAAAATCAAGGTTACGGTCAAAATAGCTCAAGGTTGGCATCTTTGGATGCACCTCACACATTCACAACCATATGAAACTATGTTTTTGGACTCAGAATCAGCAATAGGAGAACAAATAAAAATGTTCACCCTTTTTCAAGGAATGAATTGACCTTTTGACCTTGAAGTTCACACATTTTGGGGAAACATTTCTTTACACAAAATGAAGTTCCATCATTGCACTTTTAATATAAACAATAAAAATGTATCTTATTCACCAATTATACTGTCTTAAAGAATTTTTCAAATTGGCTATTTTTCAAATTTCTGGCAAAATCGCCATATGTACCGTATATGCATATATGTACTGTCTGGATAATATCAGATGATAACATCCAACATGAGTCAGGACGAGAAGGGAAACTATGTTTAGAACGTCTTCCATGTGGAGACATAAAATTGACCTTATAATCACTAAATTCTTCTGATACTTCAACCACTAATCCAAACCAAATTTTATTATCATAGTTACAAGCTACATATACCCCAACTTGTATATCTTCAGTTGAAATGTGCTTTTGCTCATGTAAATTATCTTTAAACGATGGATGCACAACTGTCATAATTTTTGTAGGACCTGAGGAAATCTCACCAACCTCCAACTGGGTATGACTAATAGGCACAAATCTATGAAATCTACGAGTACCTGGGATGGTTATAGAATTTTTATATCTATTTTCCAGGAATTCAGTTGTCTGCTGGACATTTTGTTTCGATAAGAATACAAATTTTGTGCTGGTATCTTTCTCATCCAGAAATTTCATCATGTCAAGTGGTGTCAGAATTTGGTCTTTAAATGTACGTTGAAGACTGGCACGAGCCGTCATTCTTTTTGCTGTGCCTCCGACTCCATCACAAGCACTTTTGCCATGTGAAGTTGCAAAAAAGTGCCATTCAGCATCCAGTCCAAAGTCCTCTTTGTGGTGACACAAATTGATGAAGTTATATTTATTCTTATACTGCCCTCCGCAACCATCAGTAAAGTAATGAATCTTCCGCAGGCCTGAGCTCTCTTCTTTTATCATGGGGATCAGTTGCTTTAAGAACGCAAAGACAAGGTTTGTACTATGTTTCATGTCATCAGAAATGAAACAATAACTTTTAACTTTAATTTCAACATCATTTTCATTTACTTTATAGTAGAACACAAATGGATGAACTGTTGCCTGACTATTTTCCCAATGGTAACCTTGTGCAGCATCTTGTACAATAAATGAGTTTTCAGAGAAGTCTCCTAGGAGAATACCTTCAGTGACCATCAGATTAGCTTTCAGTTTTTTTAGGAAACTTGCTTGTGCATCAGCCACATAAGTGTGTCTTGTTAGTGCACAAATTCTAGTTGCCAAAGACTTAATGAAGTTTTCAAGGGATTCACCGATGTTAATAAGGGTTGTCCGATCCGTGGAAGTCCACTGCTTGTATGTAATTATGGTGTTCCTCCAGCTCCTGCCAAGACACACCACTTGGGTCTCAATGCAGCAAATGATGAGAAACCTATTTTTGGATTAGTGTCATTTGCCTTGAAAACAGCGAAAATCTCACGTAAATTACCAAGCACCAATCGTTACTGCTGTAGTTGCTTCTCTCCTTCATGATTCCTAATTGATAGACAATCCTTCTCGCCTGGACATATTCTGCTTATTTCATCTGATTCATAGAAAGTGCACACTGCTTCCTTCTCTTTCTTTGTTATAACCCGACCTTTGCTAATATGTGGAACTTCTGGTAATATGCCATGTTCTTTCTTTATTTTGTGGCTGGTTGAAACCATTCTTGTAGATGCATTGAAGAAAGATGCTGTTCTGAATGGTGTATGGTGAGAGTGTTAGTATTTGAATCTTTGAGTAAATTTATATGCAAACATATGATCTACATATAGGCTTAGTATACTTTAATGAAGGTACTACAGATATATATACAGTACTCACAAATTATTGTCATCCATTTTAGATTGCTTTTCTTCACTTTCTTGTGTAAAACTTGTGTCATATGAAGTTTCTAGCTTCCTCTTCAGGGATGTTGATGCCATTTCAAATTTTGTTTCAGCCTTTGAAGATCTCCCTTTTCGTGACAGACCCTCTGAAAAACAAATAAAATAAATTGTTATAACTTTTTTTAATCAACTGTAGGCCTATAGGGTCATTCTCTGTCAGATCAACCAGTGCCTAACACCCTCATCTCTCAGAATTTGCTGAAATTTGGTTTCTAGGGAGTTTGTGGGCCCTGAATCCATTTCTGAAATTATAAGGTCAATCCGACCAACGGTTCAAGAGATATGACCTCAGGAAATTTGAGGTCACTTGCGAGGTCACTAACATTTGGCGACCCATAACTTGGGTAATAATGGTCACAATTATATAAAAGTATATATATTTAGAATCAGAAAAGGAATCCAAATATGCAAGTTTTAGAACTCTAGGTTGAAAAATAAAAAAGTTACACTGTAACCAAAATTTGAGGTCACGATTTGACCTCTGGGGTATCAAATGAGAATTTTTTTTTAAATGTAAAAAATGAAGGCATAGGCATTGGCTATTAGAATCAGCAAAAAAAAGTTTGTTTATGCTAGTATTTTTCATGTAACTAACATATAAGTGAACACCATATTCATAAGTTGTGCGTCAATTCTACCTATTTTTTCACACTTAAGCTCATAATTTGACCTATAGAAATTAAAATTACATTTTTTTATAGATATAAAAACAAAGGCAAAAAATGTAAAATTGTATTTCACTGCTAATCTACACTGGCAATAATAGTTATAATAGTGAAAGGGGAAGACCTACTTAGAGGATTCATGTGCTAGCCTAATACAATTTTTGCATGCTCGATGCTCTCATCAATTTCTTTTTGTGGAAAAATGTATTGAATTCTGCTGCCTCCTCTTAGGGTAGGACAACTCATTACAGTTAATATATGATGTCCTGGCACTGCACATGAATCCTTGTTTGATGGATAATAATATGCACTTGATCCTGATGACCCAGAGAGATGTAGAAAGTTCACAGTGAAATCATCAAACTCTTCACAATATTCCTCCACAATTCCATACCAAACTTGCATGTCATAAATGCAGCCAACATAGTCTCCTGGTTTGACACATTTTAGGTTACCAAGCATTGCAGGTTCATTAGTAAAATGACTTTTCCTTATTCTTTTCTTTTCTCCAATGCCACTTGAAATGGGATATACCATCAGTTCTTCCTTGTTTAGGGGAACAAATCTATGATATTTCTGAGTTCCAGGAATAGCCCTACTATCCTTGAATCGATGTTCCAACCGTTCTTCTGCATCTTTCAAATCAGCTGTAGTTACAAAGAAAAAATTTATCTTCTTGCTCATTAGTGGAATCTTCGGAAGGATTCCATGTTCTGATTTAAGTGAACGGCTTCTTTTCACCATGTATGTTGTAGTTTGAAAGAAACTAGCTGTTTTTTCAATTGTGTATGGTGAGAGTGTCAATATTTGTAGTTTGTGATGGTGACATTTGCTCTCCAGGAATGACTGTTTCAATTCATTCATTAATTTGTCTAGATGTTTTTCAGATTTAGTTTCAGGTTTTGAAGTATCACTTACCTCCTCGGTAATTTGAACACCATAACTGAGTTCTAGCCTCTCCTTCAGGTGTTTCTGAGCAGATGATAGCTTACCACGAGCCTTGCGCTTTTTCTGGCTTAATGACAGCCCTTCTGAAAAGAACAGAAAAAAAGGTTTCACACACCTGAATATTAGTAATTAAATATTAATTATAGTACCTTAAATGCTATATAATTGGCTATATAGTAGATCAAACAGACCTTGTAGTAAAGTATAAGTTATTATATTAATTTATTACTTACTTTTTTTAACTGGTATTTGGTCCAGAAATGCTAGAACTGGTTCAACTGAAGTTGAAGGATTTTCCTTTATCAAGCAATCACTGTCATTGTCCAGATCTTGAATTGAAGAGATGTTACTCAAGCCACTGATAGTAGATGATTCATTTGAATCCTGCTCAGACTCGTTGTTTTCAGTGGTACTAAGTATAGTGGGGTTTTTCATTATCAGTGTCCAGCAGTTCACACACAACAATGAGTCTTTTTTCACTCTTCCAGCACATTTTTCAACAAGTACATCAGTCACTTTTCTAAGATTGATTGTTATGCGTTTCTTGTGTTTTTGAATAGGGTCCTGGCAGTATTTCAAGTGCCGAACCATTGTATTTTGATCTGTAAAGATATAGGATTTACAATTAGGTAATATATATTTTTTAGAAAATATAGCTATACACACTTAATATTTTAGGCCTTGATAGTCTCTGAGGCTCATTAAAACACCATACCCACCAGCCACCCACAGTGCTGGCTGGAACTGTACTAACCTGTAGACAAGGAATTTTGCAACTATCTGTGTTGATTCTGCACTTAGACAAGTAGCAACATGTTTCAACAGGTTTGTTTAGGCTACATGTGAGCTTAGTCTTCCCCTTTCACTATTATAACTATTATTGCCAGTGTAGATTAGCAGTGAAATACAATTTTTATTAAATTCTTGGAGCTTGAGGTCAAATTGATAGCTAAGATCATATAAAAATTCCTTGAAATGACAAGCAATTTATAAATATGGTGTTCACTTATAAGTTAGTTACATGAAAAGTACCAACATAAACAAACTTTTTATGATTGTTTCTATTAGTCAAGAACTCTGACTTTGTTTTTTATATCTATAAAAAATGTAATTTTAATTTCTATAGGTCAAATTATGAGCTTAAGTGTGAAAAAATAGGTAGAATTGACGCACAACTTATGAATATGGTGTTCACTTATATGTTAGTTACATGAAAAATACTAACAAACAAACTTTTTTTTGCTGATTCTAATAGCCAATGCCTATGCCTTCATTTTTTACATTTAAAAAAAAAATTCTCATTTGATACCCCAGAGGTCAAATCGTGACCTCAAATTTTGGTTACAGTGTAACTTTTTATTTTTCAACCTAGAGTTCTAAAACTTGCATATTTGGATTCCTTGTCGTTTTCTGATTCTAAATATATATACTTTTATATAATTATGACAATTATTACCCAAGTTATGGCTCGCCAAATGTTAGTAACCTCGCGAGTGACCTCAAATTGCCCGAGGTCATATCTCTTGAACCGTTGGTCGGATTACCTTATAATTTCAGAAATGGATTCAGGGCTCACAAACTCCCTATAAACCAAATTTCAGCAAAATATGAGAGATGAGGGTGTTAATTTCAATTTTTTTTGGTTGATCAGTCAGAGAATGACCCTATAGATGTACATGTACATTACATATGAATTTGGTAAATACCGTATATATAATCATAACTGTATTGATCTTCATTATATAAATTGATATGCATACATCTGAATTTGTCAAATATATAAAGGTTGTAATGTTCATACATGTAGTTATATATATTGATGTTTTGTTGCTATAATATCTACATAAATTAACACTTTAAAAATACTTAAACTTACTTGTCTTCACTGGTGTCACATTCAGCATTGGAAGAATTGTGTCTAAATCTCCTTGGAAATCTTCAAACATTATTTCAGTAGTACACCCATAGGCAGAGGAACGTTTTTCTGTGGCAGTGGCATCAGTGTCTGAGTTCGAATCTGAGACAATATCAGAGACTTTTTTGTCTTCAGCTTTGATTTTATTGATATCATTAACAATTTTTACAAATGTAATCTCCATATATTAATCCGTGAATTCCTTGCAGTGTATTACGGACTGGCACAAGTGCTTTTTCGATCTTCTTCTTATGTTTTCTAAGAGGATCAGCACAAACTTTTCTACCCATCTTGTTTATCTGTAAGAAAGGCATAAAATAAGTAATTAATTTATGTTCACAAAATATATTATTTAACAGTACAGTACATATATGCATATACATATGGCAATTTTGCCAGAAATTTGAAAAATAGCCAATTTGAAAAATTCTTTAAGACAGTATAGATGGTGAATAAGATACATTTTTATTGTTTATATTAAAAGTGCAATGGTGGAACTTCATTTTGTGTAAAGAAATATTTCCCCAAAATGTGTGAACTTCAAGGTCAAAGGGTCAATTCGTTCCTTGAAAAAGGGTGAACATTTTTATTTGTTCTCCTATTGCTGTTTTCGTTGCATTTTTGGATTCTACAGCTCATTCTGAGTCCAAAAACATATAGTTTCATATGGTTACGATAATTAGTGAATGTGTGAGGTGCATCCAAAGATGCCGACCTTGAGCTATTTTGACCTTAACCTTGATTTTTCTGACCTTCATAACTCGTGAAGTAATGGTCGTAGAAAGCTGAAACTTTCACAGCTGGCTTTCTTGCACAAACTTACCTTATACACCAAACATAAGCAAGATATGAGATGGTCGGGTGTTAAGCACTGATTCACCTATGCTGGAACCCCTCGTAGGTAACTCAACTCTATGGGCAGAAGAGTTTTCTCTGATCTGAATCAAATCATCTGGCATTGCCATATTAGATAACAATTAGCATAAATTAGATACCATAACATAAATTGTATAATCTATATTATTAGCTTTATTTTTGTTTCCACACAGTTCTATTATTTTTCAGGACAAAAACTGAATAGAGTTCAAGAAGAAGAGGCTGAAGAATGGCTGATTGAAATAAATTTAGAGTACATGGCAGGATATTATGCATTCCACTTAAAAGCCGCACTAATTTTTCCTCCTTATTTATTCAAAGATAGTATAGTGAGCTCTACATCAGCTAGTAATTGGTGAAAAATTGTTGAAATGAAAGAAAAAAAAGAGACCAGGTTACCATTAGGTTTTGCTAAATTTATGAGATCTATTCATAGTTGTCTGGCCAGTTCCGGATTATTGGAAAGATTTTTTTCAACATTTGGCTTGGTATGGAGTAAAATGCGAAATAGGTTAGGGAAAGAAAAGGCAGAAATGTTGGTTTGAATCTACCCCCACTTAAGGTCAAAAGATGCTGAACATACTGATCAATAATCAATATTAGGTGCCACTTAAATTATTTAAATTCTAAAGCTGAAAAGAAACATGATTTATTTTTAGATATAGGTAGCCAATTAGAAGATAGATAAATTAGATACAGTATTAGATAAAAGATTCATAATGAAACATGTCAAATAAATAGTTTCTGGAAATTTTAGTTTATATTGGCCTTATCACATTAATTATAGTTTATAGTTGTTAATATATAAATGAGAAGTAAATTGATGTGGGTTTTTAGGTTGGGTTTTTGCTGGGTTTTTGGGTACCAACCCTGACTTATTTTTAGTCTATGCCCATGACCCCTGATTACTCAAAAGTTGATGTGAAATATTACTGTCCAAACTTGTACAATCCCCTAACCTGGTCATAAGACTACCCTGATTGATACACATATGTAATGGGTGTGGTTTTCAATTTTGTAAAAAAATCTGGTAGCTGCAAAACTATAGAGGTAAAACAATTGTTTATCTAATTTTAATATTTTCTTGTTCAAATTAAGACTATGGTAGGTTTATTCCATGGTAAATTTTCAGTTCAAAGATTTGTAACAGTAACAATCATGTAAAGTACTGTTATTTAAAGTAAAGTGAATCAAGGGTTTAGCCAAGAGTATACACTATACAGTATACAGTAATCCCTTGTTTTATGCAGGGGTTCCGTGCTTGCGCAACCTGCATATAACAGAAAAACCACCTATATGAGACACGATATATTTATATTCAGTTGATGAATGGCTTATATATAGTCTGATTTAACCTTATTAACAAGTATTAAGCTATAAATACAGTTAGTAAATAATACCAGTGTATATAATAATATATAAATAATACATAATATAATAAAAGAAATAAAATTTTACTAACCAAAAATAATGATGGTGGTGAGGATTGCTGTGCAGTACTATTTATGAGTGATATTGTGGAGAGAAAATCTTTTCTTGAAATTTTCAAACCAGCCTTTGCTTGCACTAAACTCCGCACTAGCACTAGCAGCGTCACGTGGGACAAAATGGCCATAGATCTGCTTGGCCTTCTCACGGATAATTGCACTGCTTAATGGCGCATGTTTTCAATCCATATTCTCAATTCAAATGTTCAAAGCCTTTTCCATTTTCACTAGCGCAGGATCTCTAACAATTTGTGCAATTTTAGCACTTATGGGGGCAGATGATTTAACTGAATCTCTTATTTTCTGTTCATTTTTCTTGATTGTTCGCACTGTTGATTCATTCATCCCAAACAACCTACTGATTGCTGCTGCTGACATGCTTGACTTTAATTTATCTAACAACTCCACTTTTTGCACTAAAGTCATTACTTTTCTTGATCTTTTAGCCTCATCCTCTGCAGGAGAACTGGCTGGACATTTTGGAGCCATATTGATCAAAAAAGTTATCCTGGAGATATAATTACATGTGCTTACACAATGAAGGCTGACACAAACTGGGTGACCAGCTGTGGTGCGTCACTTGCAACTGGTGTGCAATATTTATCTGTTCAAATTTAGCACTTTAGGTATGGCGTGGCTTACCTGCATATATGCGAAACTACATTTAACAAAAACACGTAAAACAAGGAATTACTGTATACCGTAAGATGGGGTAACTGGGCACTACTAGGTTTAAGGTAAATTTCATTATTATTTTTTCTATACAGTTTAGGTACCTATACATAGGTAGATACCTACAATTTATGGACAAAATTCGTACTGTTATATAACGAAATTTACCTTAAACTTAGTGGTGCCCAGTTACCCCATCTTACGGTAGGCCTATATAGACAGGCATAAGACTATGCTACCATTCAGTAAGTTTTACTTTTTTGTAATAGAACTTTGAACCTACCTTTTAAAAGAAAAGTTTACTGGGAGTCATCATGGAAGTTTGTCCGCTGGCAATATATTTTGTTAAAAATGGCAGTAATGGAGATAAAATGTTGTTTAAATACCCATTTACTATAGACACTGATCATGGAACTACCACAAAAAGTGAGTACCTTTACGATGATCACAGTTTAAGGTAAGACAGGTTTAGATGTACAACTCACCTTGGCTTAGGCCTACTAGTTGTAAAATGATTTAAATATTTGAACAGTATCATAATTGACAGCCATAAAAATTTACAATTTTATATATGCCTAACCTATAGCTATGGTAGGCCTAATGTTAAAACTAGTGCTGTTGGTACAGGTTTGCTCATTTGCAACTATAGGTCAGCTAAAGGAAATTAAATTTAATATAAAATTATAGACAACATATCCTCTTCATTACATTAGGTCAGTGGTTCTTAACCTTTTTATCATTGTTACTCCTAGAGCTATCTAGGGAAATTAGGATCACCCCATCATTAAAAAATGGTCAAAAAAATTACAAAAGATGATCTGAGGAATGGTTTATTTAATAAAATTGAACGAACATTTATGACTCTAACTTGAAATTACTCCCAGGTTAAGAACCCCCTGCATTAGGTTATATTAATTTAGGATTAACTTATTAAAGTGTCTTATTCATGCTTTTCTATATTGAAAATATTTTTGTAAGAATCATTAGCCTACTCATATTATCCTAGGTAGGGTATCTAGGATTAGAGAAGGGTGCTAACTTGTAGTGTTTGGGCATAGGCAGATAAAAGTATGGACTTGATGAATATACTTAAAGGATTAGCTTCTCTCTAAATATAACCTTTTTTATTATTATATAGTAAAAGGAATCCATATTCTCTCGGAAGCAATGGCAACTCTATGTCACAAAAACCTCCTCCTATATCAAGTGATGATTTTTCAACTGGCAAGCTGAGCCAATTCTTAGATGATGTATGTGGTAACTTAGGTGCCTTTTAATACTTTAGAATAGAATTAATGGAATTAAGAAATAGGGAAATTATTAGATATATAAGCCCTTTTCAAGTAGTCTCTCTCGACAAAAAGTAACTAAATAGGCAAAGTTTTTAACTATTTTATTCATGTTAGTGTAAATAAATTTACTGTAAAGCTTACATTTAATATAATCAAACCATTTTTGTTTTGTACATGGTAAAGATAAAATTTGTGTAACTTTCTGCCTATTATAGTGTAATAGTTATTAAAATTTTACTGAAAATTATTCTCTCTAGGATTTGTCTTATCTCCTTGCTGTGAACAAAAAGTTATGTGGGGACAGATTTGAACTGAAAGTCAATGACATTAGATTCGTTGGTAACCCTGTTGATTTAGAAGATTACAAAGGAAATTACCCAAAGGAGAGTTATAAAGAGAATAGACCATCAGGGTCATCCATTCTATTATTCAACATTGTTTTTGCCCTAAAGGTTTGTCATCTGCAGGTACTTTTGTGAAATATTGTTTGATTACCATAAGAGTTTTTTCTTTGTATAAACTTTTCAAATAGTAAGTGGTGGTGTTTGTATATAGGCCTACTTATTGTATCATAGAGTGTCTGTAGCTTAAGTGTTTCTTAGCATTACTTTTAAGTCAGTTTTTAAAAAATTGCTTCTAGAACTTTAAATTGTGATTAATCCCATCTGTTACTAGGCCTGCCTTAACAGTTTTAGTTAATATGGGAACAATGTTTGTAGGCCAAAGCAACATTCCTTTAGTAGACCTGATTTTTTAGGGAAGATACCATGTACATTGTACAACCTACAATTCAGCATAAATTTAGAAATTTTTTTATTTACAGGTTACAATTAGTCATGACATAGTAAACTGTTACCATGATTTGAGTAGAAGGCTTGGCATTGCACTGAGCTTTGAGGAACAACGATGCCAGTTTGTATCTCAAGAAACAAAAATAATGCTTGCAGAGCTTGATGAGGTACTGTATAACTCATTTATCTAAGTGAGGTTGAGGGGTTTATTAATAAATATGGTTTACAGCAGTAAATGAAAAATATGCATTTGTTAAAGACATTTAAAAGTATGGTACAAAGCCATAAGGCCAAATCAGAGACATAGCTAACATCACTACCAAATTTATTTCCATTAATGATTTTTTGTATACCGTAATGTAGACAAAATTCAGTTTTGAAAAGTACTGTAAATAAGGGGCTAAAACAGGTTTTTTTTAAATTTTCATGGTAAATAAGTGTAGTTAATATAAAATTAGATTAATATGAAAGAATGACAGTGAAAATGTATAGTGAGCAAAGTTTAAGTACTGGTACAGTTACTAAAAAAAAAAAAAGTTCATTTGTAATAATATGTGAAGTGAAAAATGTTCAGTTAAAATAAAATATACAGGAGATAACCCCTACAGAAAACTTGAAAACATTCTACTTCATTAGGTAAAAGTAGATTAAAATACATATTAACCCTTAGGTCTTAAAATTTCAAAACTGCTTGTATTAGTTGTATGAATAGAAATTGGAACTTCTGTGGTAATAAAAACCCACTCTAATAGACAGAGTTTATTTCCACAACAGTTTCGATGCCCACTGGCATCCTTCTCGGGTGGTGGATACAGAAAAACCCTGTATCCACCTGAGGAGGATGCCAGTGGGCATCGAAAGTGTTGTGGAAATGAACTCTGTCTATTAGAGTGGGTTTTTATTAGCATATTTTGACCTTCACATAGGAAAAAAAGAAGTTTTTTGCATGGAAATACTGTACTTGCGCCAGTAATTTTGTGTGTGTATATATATAATATATATATGTGTGTGTGTGTGTGTGTATATATAATTATTTATATACTTACTTACTTCTTACTTCGTAGCCCCCGGGTTCTCTTATGCGAACCCGGCGGCACTCAGGTATCCCGCGACCACCGTGGGACGGGTCCATAGGTCTCGTAGAGAGGTAATGTTGGAGTTGTGTCTTTGTTGAGAGAGAGTGTGGCAGTGTAAGAGTAGGTGTTCTGTGTCCTCAGGGTGGAGGTAGCATTTTTGACAGGTGGAGGTGTCAGCTAGGTGGAGTCTGTGTCTGTATTGTTGGAGGGAGGGGTGGTGGCCTGAATGGAGCCTGGCCAGAGTAACTCTTGTTTTCCTTGGGAGGGTTTGTTCGCTCTGATGGACTACATAGTAGGGCAGCTAAACAAGTTGAAGTGGACAATCCGGACAAAAGCACCAAACTTTCCCTACTTGTATATTTTGGACCAACAATTAAAAATATCCCCGGAACCACCTTCAGAGACCATTACTTGGCCGCCATATTGGATTTCAAGATGGCCACCATAGACAAAATGGAATTTCTGATATAAGTTTCAATAGAGAATTCCCTTGGCATGTTTGGCATCAAACTATATGTTTTTTGGCATGATCAGATCAATAAAACAACTTTTAAGCTGATCAGAAGTATGTTTACTGCAGAAATCACACTTCGTACAACATATACAGTGAAAATCGTGAATATTTTAACACAAAAACCATGTTCAAGAAAACCATGTTTAAGAAAAATCAACGAAACTATAACAATTGAAGATTTCACCCACCAAAAAGTAGACCTTTAGCTCTACAGGGTGGGCCGTAAGTTTCCATACATAGGAAAAATTAAACGTTTGTTTTTATGTTTCAGATACCCTAAGAATATGCGTTTGACGTAAGATCTTGTTTACTGATGAAGCAAATTTTTACGTCAATGGAGAGGTTAATCGGCAAAACATACGTTATTGGAGTAATGCTAACCCTAACTGGCTGAGTCCGACGAAGATGCAAGGTGCCGGTAAAGTGATGGTGTGGGCCGGGATATGGGGTGACAGAATTATTGGACCAATTTTTGTCAGTGGAAATCTTAATGCCGAAAGGTATCTTAACATGTTGCAAGAAGAGATTTTCCCCCCTGCTAAACGAGGAAGGTAACTTCCCAGTTTACTTCCAGCAAGATGGAGCTCCACCTCATTATGGTCTTCAAGTGCGTCGGTATTTGGATCAGCAGTTTCTGGATGCTTGGATTGGTCGGCGTGGTCCTGTGGAGTGGCCTCCCAGATCCCCAGATCTCACCCCCCTTGATTTCTATCTTTGGGGGCACTTGAAGGCCATGGTGTATCAGGAAAAGATACAAGACATAAATCATCTAAAGGAACGTATCACCAACGCCATTACAAGCATAACGTCAACTGTGCTAATGCGTGTTCATCAACAGTGGGGAACACGTATTGAAATGTGTTTTCAAAACAATGGCAACCATGTAGAGCATATTATATAAATAAAAATGGTTGTCCATAAAAAAATGTTTATTTTTCCTATGTATGGAAACTTACGGCCCACCCTGTATAACTGAATGTGGGAGAGGAAAATTGGCAAAATATGTGCATTTTAAAAAATGAAATTCTACAAAGGTCAAAATGCTACCCTTTCATATTTGCACAATTTTCATGCATTATTCGTGGTTCTATAGAAAACTTGTATTAACAACATTTGTAGAGTAAGGGCAGGGCTATTAAATGGGCACCATAAAATGGAAATATCTTGGCATTTAGCATTGCAATGCCTACTGTCCCAACTCACCCCCTGTCCCGAACTGTCCCAACTCACCCCGCTCGATGCTATATGTTAAACTGCACAGTTGCAGCTACACAGTTCTGTACACTTCCACCTGGCCTTCTTGCAAGCACACCTGGTGCCACATCCACTCTTGCAGCCGCATTTGACCAATTCGCTGCAAGCTTTAGATGCTATTGGTCTTGTGGTCCAAACTGGTGTCCATGACTGGGACTCTTCGCTAAAGGTCCATCCCCATCCTTCAGGAGTTGGAAGATTCTGTTCACTTCTCTCACAGGTCGACCATATTCCTCCCTGGTATGTGACCCTCCTGGTGTGTTGGAGAAGAGCATCCTGAGTTGGTGGGATAGTCTCCATAGCTTTTCCCTTCTGACAGAACATGACCTTTCTTGCCTCATCTACACGTTCAATGTCACTGGTGTTGTCATAGAGGACACCTGTGTACCGTTCAAGAAGCTTGAAGTGGGGAGTTTCGGCGTCAACATCTGCAAATGGATTTCGTGCCATGAATGTGAATGCTTGTGTTACCTCAGGGTAATGGTGCCATGCTGCCCATGCCGTATTCTTGCCCTTCCGTAAAAGGATGATGTATCACATCCCGTGAAGCAGTGAAACAGTGGTAGGGATGTGCATCTCTCTTCACCCAAAGAGGCACAGATTGTGTTAATATGATGGTAAGTGAAGTTTTTCCCAGTGCCAAAACCAACCCAAATATTTACTTCAGATCTTATGGACGTCAAGTGATGGAATTTTCCTATTAGAATGACAATAACATCCGTGTCTACAGTTCTGATCATGCAGTTAATGTGCCCTTCCTTTATTGCATCTTGAAGATGAATGAACAGTCTAGTGTCTGCCTCCTCATGGTCGCATCTTGGCATTGTGCGGTCAGCCCCATTGATGATGACTTCAGGTCCTGATGTAATAACAACTTCTTTGTTGTTAGGAACTTCCATTGCAGCAACCTTGTCTGATAGGAAAGCGAACAGTTCTTGCTTGTTTCTAGAGTCTCGAAGGAAGTCATGCCAATTTAGGGGTAATTTGGTTTTTCCTTCAACCTTTCTTCTGATTCCTTTTCCCCATTTTTCTCTGGTAGTCTCTTTTAAGGTGCTTGCAGTGTAGGTATCCCAGACGATGTCAATTCGCTGGCAAGTTTCTAACTGTTTGATGAGATAAGGGACGAATACACGATCTGCATACTCTTCAAAGTTGGTAACACCTGCAGTAGACAGCAAATGGACGATGGCAGCTCCATCAAAAAGTTTCACATCAAAAGGATCTGGAGGGTTGTCCTTGTTTTCAAATGTAATGATTTTCAGTAGGTCAGACTTTTTCCCAAACCGCAATTTCCCACCATCAGATAGGGAAGAAGGGTCATTCTCTGTCAGATCAACCAAAAAAAATTGAAATTAACACCCTCATCTCTCATATTTTGCTGAAATTTGGTTTATAGGGAGTTTGTGAGCCCTGAATCCATTTCTGAAATTATAAGGTCAATCCAACCAACGGTTCAAGAGATATGACCTCGGGCAATTTGAGGTCACTCGCGAGGTTACTAACATTTGGCGAGCCATAACTTGGGTAATAATTGTCATAATTATATAAAAGTATATATATTTAGAATCAGAAAACGACAAGGAATCCAAATATGCAAGTTTTAGAACTCTAGGTTGAAAAATAAAAAGTTACACTGTAACCAAAATTTGAGGTCACGATTTGACCTCTGGGGTATCAAATGAGAATTTTTTTTTTAAATGTAAAAAATGAAGGCATAGGCATTGGCTATTAGAATCAGCAAAAAAAAGTTTATTTGTTAGTATTTTTCATGTAACTAACATATAAGTGAACACCATATTATAAGTTGTGCGTCAATTCTACCTATTTTTTCACACTTAAGCTCATAATTTGACCTATAGAAATTAAAATTACATTTTTTATAGATATAAAAAACAAAGTCAGAGTTCTTGACTAATAGAAACAATCATAAAAAGTTTGTTTATGTTGGTACTTTTCATGTAACTAACTTATAAGTGAACACCATATTTATAAATTGCTTGTCATTTCAAGGAATTTTTATATGATCTTAGCTATCAATTTGACCTCAAGCTCCAAGAATTTAATAAAAATTGTATTTCACTGCTAATCTACACTGGCAATAATAGTTATAATAGTGAAAGGGGAAGACTAAGCTCACATGTAGCCTAAACAAACCTGTTGAAACATGTTGCTACTTGTCTAAGTGCAGAATCAACACAGATAGTTGCAAAATTCCTTGTCTACAGGTTAGTACAGTTCCAGCCAGCACTGTGGGTGGCTGGTGGGTATGGTGTTTTAATGAGCCTCAGAGACTATCAAGGCCTAAAATATTAAGTGTGTATAGCTATATATTTTCTAAAAAATATATATTACCTAATTGTAAATCCTATATCTTTACAGATCAAAATACAATGGTTCGGCACTTGAAATACTGCCAGGACCCTATTCAAAAACACAAGAAATGCATAACAATCAATCTTAGAAAAGTGACTGATGTACTTGTTGAAAAATGTGCTGGAAGAGTGAAAAAAGACTCATTGTTATGTGTGAACTGCTGGACACTGATAATGAAAAACCCCACTATACTTAGTACCACTGAAAACAATGAGTCTGAGCAGGATTCAAATGAATCATCTACTATCAGTGGCTTGAGTAACATCTCTTCAATTCAAGATCTGGACAATGACAGTGATTGCTTGATAAAGGAAAATTCTTCAACTTCAGTTGAACCAGTTCTAGCATTTCTGGACCAAACACCAGTTAAAAAAAGTAAGTAATAAATTAATATAATAACTTATACTTTACTACAAGGTCTGTTTGATCTACTATATAGCCAATTATATAGCATTTAAGGTACTATAATTAATATTTAATTACTAATATTTAGGTGTGTGAAACCTTTTTTTCTGTTCTTTTCAGAAGGTCTGTCATTAAGCCAGAAAAAGCGCAAGGCTCGTGGTAAGCTATCATCTGCTCAGAAACACCTGAAGGAGAGGCTAGAACTCAGTTATGGTGTTCAAATTACCGAGGAGGTAAGTGATACTTCAAAACCTGAAACTAAATCTGAAAAACATCTAGACAAATTAATGAATGAATTGAAACAGTCATTCCTGGAGAGCAAATGTCACCATCACAAACTACAAATATTGACACACTCACCATACACAATTGAAAAAAGCTAGTTTCTTTCAAACTACAACATACATGGTGAAAAGAAGCCGTTCACTTAAATCAGAACATGGAATCCTTCCGAAGATTCCACTAATGAGCAAAGGAAAAGTGATATCTGAAGAACACAAAGATATAGTTAGAAGATTCTATGAGTCAGAAGAGGTTAGTCGTATGTGTCCTGGCCAAAAGGATTGCGTGAAAGTTATCAGTGCTGAAGGTGCAATGAAGGTGCAAAAACGATTGGTCCTCGGGAATTTAAGAGAGATGTTTGAACTATATAAAAATGATGAAAAGAATCCCAAAATAGGATTTTCCACATTTGCAAAATTACGGCCATCATATTGTGTGCTTGCCGGTAGTGGTGGGACTCATTCTGTCTGTGTCTGCGCATACCATCAAAATCCAAAATTGCAGCTGGCTGCATTGGGAGAAAGAGGTCTTTCATACAAGGATCTTATGGATTACAGTGTCTGCAGTACAGAGAGAGAGACTTGCATGATGCAACTTTGCAATGATTGCCCAAGAGAAGAGGGTGTCCTGGATTTTCTTGAGTTACTTGACAGTATGAAATCAGCTCCAAATGAAATATCTTACAAGCAATGGGTGACTGTTGACCGTTGTACAATGGTTGATAAGGTGGAGCCACTTCATGAATACTTATCATCCCTAAGCATGAAAATATCCCGCATGGTTCGTCATCACTTTGTTGCTCAGCAACAATCACAGTACTTCAAGCAGTTGAAAGAAACACTACCACCTCAGAGCGAGGTAGTTATAGTAGGTGATTTCTCTGAGAATTATTCTTTCATTGTCCAGGATGCTGCCCAAGGGTTTCACTGGGACAATTCACAGTGTACAGTTCACCCTTTTGTCATTTATTATAATAGATCATCTGCAGACTAGGAACTTAGCCATTTTAGTGTCTGTTTCTTATCTGCATCACTAAAACACAACACTATAATGGTTTACTCATTCATATTGAAGCTTATGACATATGTTAAATTCAGATGCCCACAATTGAAGAAGGTGCACTATTTCTCAGATGGATGTGCTGGCCAATATAAGAACAGATACAACTTCACAAATCTCTGTTACCATGAAGAGGATTTTGGTCTGTCTTGTGAATGGCACTTCTTTGCTACATCCCATGGCAAAAATGCATGTGATGGGATTGGAGGAACAGTGAAAAGAGCTACTGCTCGTGCCAGTTTGCAGAGAACTACAGAGAGGCAAGTTCTTACACCAGAACACATGTTTCAGTTTTGTGAAGAAAACTTGAGCAAGAAGATAAATTTTTTCTTTGTAACTACAGCTGATTTGAAAGATGCAGAAGAACGGTTGGAACATCGATTCAAGGATAGTAGGGCTATTCCTGGAACTCAGAAATATCATAGATTTGTTCCCCTAAACAAGGAAGAACTGATGGTGTATCCCATTTCAAGTGGCATTGGAGAAAAGAAAAGAATAAGGAGAAGTCATTTTACTAATGAACCTGCAATGCTTGGTAACCTAAAATGTGTCAAACCAGGAGAGTATGTTGGCTGCATTTATGACATGCAAGTTTGGTATGGAATTGTGGAGGAATATTGTGAAGAGTTTGATGATTTCACTGTGAACTTTCTACATCCCTCTGGGTCATCAGGATCAAGTGCATATTATTATCCATCAAACAAGGATTCATGTGCAGTGCCAGGACATCATATATTAACTGTAATGAGTTGTCCTACCCTAAGAGGAGGCAGCAGAATTCAATACATTTTTCCACAAAAAGAAATTGATGAGAGCATCGAGCATGCAAAAATTGTATTAGGCTAGCACATGAATCCTCTAAGTAGGTCTTCCCCTTTCACTATTATAACTATTATTGCCAGTGTAGATTAGCAGTGAAATACAATTTTACATTTTTTGCCTTTGTTTTTATATCTATAAAAAAATGTAATTTTAATTTCTATAGGTCAAATTATGAGCTTAAGTGTGAAAAAATAGGTAGAATTGACGCACAACTTATGAATATGGTGTTCACTTATATGTTAGTTACATGAAAAATACTAACATAAACAAACTTTTTTTTGCTGATTCTAATAGCCAATGCCTATGCCTTCATTTTTTACATTTAAAAAAAAAATTCTCATTTGATACCCCAGAGGTCAAATCGTGACCTCAAATTTTGGTTACAGTGTAACTTTTTTATTTTTCAACCTAGAGTTCTAAAACTTGCATATTTGGATTCCTTGTCGTTTTCTGATTCTAAATATATATACTTTTATATAATTGTGACCATTATTACCCAAGTTATGGGTCGCCAAATGTTAGTGACCTCGCAAGTGACCTCAAATTTCCCGAGGTCATATCTCTTGAACCGTTGGTCGGATTGACCTTATAATTTCAGAAATGGATTCAGGGCCCACAAACTCCCTATAAACCAAATTTCAGCAAACTCTGAGAGATGAGGGTGTTAGGCACTGGTTGATCTGACAGAGAATGACCCAGAAGGAAAGGGGTGATTCTCGTGTTGGAAGAATGCATCCATGTCACTATGCCGATGTTGCATAACAATATACAGATGAGAGAATAGAGCAACATCGTTCTTCAGTAGTTGGATTCCCCCAACATTCCGTACCTGAGATTTTGGCAGAGGACATCTGAAGAGGGCAAGCGAGTTCTTCTTGATCGGTGTATGAATTGACCTTGTACAATCTGTGACAACTTCTTTGTAGTATCGGCTATATTGCTCCTTACCCAAATCCTTTATAGTTCTCACTGTATGGACCACAGATTCATCCATGACATTCCTTGTGTCTAAGGCCAGTAACTCATTCCCATTATCACAAAATGGATTTCCCATATCACGGAAGACTTCAACGAGATTAGAAACATGATCCTTGAATCTTCTCTGTGTAGATAGTCCTTCTTCATGGTGGAAGTTGTTGTCTTCAGTTTCTGGAAGGTTTTCGTCTTCATATTCAGTAATCAATCTGGCTTGTTCTGGCCCTGCTACCATCCACTTCTTGAATGCCACTGGATTCTCAGTCAGACCCACCGCGCCTCCTGAACCTTTGACTTTCTCATTGTTTTGTTCATGCGCTTGGTCTAAAGGCATGGCTGAGAATCTCTTCTTGGTCTTGTGTACTACCCAGTGTCCATTTCGTGAAAACTCATTCATAACTGGCTGAGGGAGATTCTTCATGTCCCGGATGTGGAGTGGAAGCCAACGTGCATAATTCTGGTGGTCAAGAGCAAAGAACCAGGGAACTACTTTCTTCAAGCTTTCTACATACAATGGAAAGTCTCCTGCACGATGTGATTGTATGAATATGAGGCCGTCTATCTCCATCTGAAGAATTGTCTCCCAGTATTGGAATGTTGGACTGACCTGAACCATCTTCTTCTTCCACTCTTCCTTTGTCTTGTCATCATAGGGACCAACAGTTTTCATAAAGGCTTCATGCTGCAGCTTTGCCAATGTCAAAGCTGTTACCTGGTGAGCATGTCTGGTTCTTGTAAGATGAGAGGCTTTAAGAAATGAGTCAACAGTTCCTGCCGAAGCAATGCCTGCTTGTGTCAAGGCATTTGTCCACCCAGATCCCTCTAGATAATCTCCATACGTTCTCCACATGGCCATCTCTGTATGTAGACCTCCAAACATGACTATGACCTTGTCTTCTCCGTGGGTGTCTGGCCACTTCCATTGAATGAATTTACCAAGGGCATATAGGGGTGCATCGAATGCAACAACTGGTATTTGCCCGGGGTTAAGGAATTCAGTAGCAGACCGAACAACATTCATTCCATGCTTGATCATCGCTGGAGTAGTGGCCTTTTCATGGAATAAGGGAAGGAGGTAGGAAAGGGTTTTCATTTGATCTTCATCTTGTTCTTGCCTTGTAGCGTGGTATGCTGACCATGATATAACATCACCCTTCCCTATCGTGTCTTTCTCCAAGATCCTGAACGCTTCTTTCATCCACTCCTTTTCCTGGAAACATGCTTCATGGTAGTGTCCCTCAATAGGGTCAGACACATTAGACAACTTCAGGACTTCTACCTTGGTTTTGTCCATTGCAACAGCTGGTACAATTGAGTAGGACATGAGTAACTCCAAGTCCTTTGAACCTCGAGAAGGTAGCACAAGATCACCTTGTTTGGTTCCACAGTTTGAGACAGTTGGGAACTGAAACAGACTAATCCCTGTACCATGAAATGATCCAATGGCAGTTGTACTAGATGGGTTGTAATCCAGATTGTCAAATGCCCCAACAATAAATGGTCCATGACGAAACTGAGCTGGTACAACCACTCCTTTGGTCTTGAAGTTCTGGCACACTGCTGTTGCAAGTTGGCTTTTGACTTGAAGAATTCGGTCATAACTCACACTGAGACCCAATTCATATAGCTGTGTAATTAATGATTTTGACCGAATTTCAGTATGAATTTTCAGACCAAGATACAGAGGCAATGGTGGTTCTCTTTCCAAAGAATGGCGAACCTTAGATGATGATGTATGCTTGTTCCTAACATTAAAAAGGATAAGTTGCGAGACAGTGAGAGTTGCAGGGGAGTCTTCTGGTGTTTGGTCCCTCACGTCAGCACCATTTGTGATCATAGATATAAGGGTTTTCAAGGTTGTAGGTACCGATTCCTGTTGACAACCAGATGGAAAGGCACCTGCAAACTTGAATCCAGTAAAGTTGACGATTTCCTTGCGTATGATTCTAGCAGCTTTTGCAAGAATCATAGTATCTCCTTCAAAATTCTGTCTATTTGTCTCTCTGAGCATTTCCTGAATTCCCTGCTGAAAAACTAAGATTTTGTTCTTGCCATCACTCACTTCCTGGGCATATGGGAAATACTCCAGAATCTTCTCTCTGAATCGTCCTCTGTTCATTTCCTTATTAATACCTAAGTCCCGAAGTCTTTTTTGATACAGATCAAATAGCACAGAAAACTTCATTTGAAAGATTCCTTCTTCCACGCAATTTTCTACATGATTAACGACCTCAACTATTGCCTTTGCTTTCATCAAGTTTTCTTCATAGCCTTCTTCCTTGCTCTGTTTTTGTCTCAAAAGTGAGCGGTAATGGTTCCAATAAAATGTCAAGCATTGCAGATGATACTTGGCTTCAATGGCCATGAGATCACCACCTCCTATTCTAGACATTGGTTCTGTGTCACTGAGTTCTGTAGCCATCATTCGTAAATTGACATCAGCGCCAAATGTACTGAATTCGTGAAGATGCCCATGTGTTTGTTGACAAAACACACAAGTTGCTTTGTCCATAGGATGCCACTGAACCCGCTTCCCCGTAGATGAACTGGTTTCACCTTCATCCGCCCTTTCTCTTTTTTGTAGCCCTTTCAAGCTTTTCTTTACTAAATTTAACATGGCATGACTTGTGCCACACAGCTTTATTCTGAACCAGATCTTCAACAGTCACCTCTTCATTGAAAAGAAGAGGAACTGGTAGTCTTCCAAGATTCTTGAATGCGTTGACATTCTCCATAAATGTTGCATATGCTTCAGTTTTTTTACCACTCACAGCATTGAGTGGACATTTAAGAGTCTCACCTTTGCTCTCTTGACAAACCATGCATTTGCTCCAATCCATGTTCACAAATCACCTGCAAAACAGAAAAGCACATATTATATAGTTATATTATTAAATATTTTACATTAAATAAACATTTAAGGGTAATTCTGATTATTTTATAGCAATCCTGGCATCGAAATATGTAGGTTTAGGGACTATTTATTTACAATTACTCCTCACAATAGTTTGTTGATTTCTAGCTGGCAGCCATCTTGGATTTCCAAAATGGCAGCCAAGATAGGGTTGTGCGTCTTGGTTCCGGGGAAAAATTGGTAGCTAAAGTCCTGAACAACATTTGAGCCAAGTTTGGTGCTTTTGTCCAGAATGTCCACTTACTTCAAAAATCAGGGTCTAAGCTACTGCACTAACAGGGGGAGTATCGTGAAGGACAGTGTTGTGTGGTTGGTCGAGTAGGTATTTCCGGGTAAATTCTGTGTGGAGATGTTTAATGGGGTTGATGTTTAGGGGAGGGGGGATATTGTTCAGTAGCTGCGAATAGTGAGCAGCAGGAGTACGTTTTTTGTTGCGGGGTGGGGGATTGTGTAATGTGAGATGGTGACAGGGGTGGTCTGGGGCCAGTGCTCTGGAGAAGAATTGAGTCCCTGTCATGTTCATGTGGTGTTCAATGGGGAGTATTTTCGTATCTGCATGTAGATGTGGGATGGGTGTGGTTCAGAGGCAGCCAGTAATGCTTCTGAGACCTCTGTTTTGTGTGGTCTGTATCTTTTTCTGGTTTGTGTGGGAGATGGACGGGGACCAGGCGGGGGCAGCGTAAGTTAGGGTAGTACGTACAAACTGTTTGTATAGGATACTAAGGGATTCCTTCTGCTGACCGAATGTTGTGGAGGTGAGTGTTCTGAGAGCGTTGAGTTTTTTTGTTGCTTTGGAGCAAATGTTTGATATGTGAGGGGAAAAGGACATGTGTGTGTGTAGGGTGAGGCCAAGATTGTTGGGGTTTTGTTTAGAGGTAGGGGATGTCCCATGAGGGTGACTCTCGGGTGTGCTTGGGATTCGTGGTGGTCTGAGGTTAGGAGGGTGATGGAGGATTTTTGAGGGGATGCTGACATCCTATTGTTAGTCAGCCAGAGTTCCAGATTGGTAATGTACTGCTGGATCAGGCGTGTGGCGGTGTTACGGTTATGGTGTTGTGCTGTTATGGTCAGGTCATCTGCATAGGAGACGTGGACATGGAGGGAGAGAGGTTGTGGGAGGTCGTGCATGAAAAGGTTGAAGAGGATTGGAGAGAGTATGGAGCCCTGTGGGACGCCATTGTATAGTCTGTAGGTTTTGGATGAGTGTTGTTTGTGTATGACTTTGCCAAGACGGCCTGCAATGAGATTAGTAAGCCATTTCTTGTCATTGGTGGGGATCTACAGATCTACACATTTTGTGCAAGAATGTGGCGTGGGACAGTGTCGAAAGCTTTGTTGATGTCGATGGCAACAAGGACTGTGCGGGCAGGGGGGGATAGTTGGTTGAAGCCATCTAAGATGTGTTGGGTTAGGTTTGTAAGAAGCGTTGTGGTGGAGTGGGCAGACCTGAAGCCGTGTTGGGTTTGTGAAAATGTAATGTGTGGTTGTATGCGTCTTAATATCAGTTTTTCGAGGACTGGAAATGGTTGAGAGAAGGGAGATTGGCCGGTATGAAGCAGGTAGGTTGGGGGGTTTATTGGGTTTCAGTATCGGGATGATGTGTGCCAGCTTCCAGGTAGAGGGTATGATATTGTGAAGCCAGGAGTAATTGAATAGCGTCTAGGAGAATTTGTCTAAAACAATTCGTCTAAAATACAATTTGTCTAAATCAATTTGTCTAAAACAATTTGTCTAAAATAGTTTGTCTAAAATCAATTTGTCTAATAACAATTTGTCTAAACAAACAATTTAATATAATATGGCATACAAATTGTTGCCTGATGTACAATGCTATTTATTACTTGCCACACCCCATCTTAAAAGGTTACCTCTTGTGCGGAATAGTACATCGAAATAGTTTGTTAAAATAGTTTGTCTAAAAATAATTTGTCTAAAATACAATTTGACTAATAACTGAAGATAACTAGAAATGCATTTGTCTGCTTGATAAATTTGGAGTGAGGATGAAAAGATTGAAAATGGGTTGATTTTATTTCATAATATACCTAACCTAACCTAACCTAACCTAACCTAACCTAACCGGGTTATGGGTTCCGGGATAACTGATTTCGATGTACTATTCCGCACAAGAGGTAACCTTTTAAGATGGGGCGTGGCAAGTAATAAATAGCATTGTACATCAGGCAACAATTTGTATGCCATATTATATTAAATTGTTTGTTTAGACAAATTGTATTTTAGACAAATTATTTTTAGACAAATTGTATTTTAGACAAATTGTTATTAGACAAATTGATTTTAGACAAACTATTTTAGACAAATTGTTTTAGACAAATTGTTTTAGACAAATTGTTTTAGACAAATTGATTTAGACAAATTGTATTTTAGACGAATTGTTTTAGACAAACTCGCCTGATTCAAATTGAATATGTTTGTGAGGGCTGCAAGAGCAATTGGACCAAGGTGTTTGAGATATATGTTTGAAATGTGGTCTGGGCCTTCGGCATGAGAGTTTTTAAGGGATTTTATGGCTGCAGCTGTGCCTTGGGGTGTAAATGGATGTGGTTGTTGTGGGTCGGCCGAGAGTTTCCGTATGTTTTTGAGGATTTTTCTATTATTGGGAACAGTGATTTTATGGCTAATTTTTGAGTAGTGGTGCATGAGTAGGTTGCAGTGTTTTTGTGGGGATGGAATTTGGTTACAGTTGGAAAGGAGAGCTTCGTGTGTGGGGGGTGGGTTAGTATGTGAAGTGTGGATTTTTTCAAGGTTTTCCAAAGTTGGGTGCTGTTGGTCTTGATTGAGTGTAGTTAAATAGGATTCCCAGTTTTCTGACTGTTTAGTGTTAATTAGATTTGTGATGTCAGTGTTAAGGTGGTGTATGAGGTCGGTCTTCTGCAGTGGGACTGTTTCTGGCGTAATGAGTTTCTTTGTTTGATTAGATTGTGTATTTGTGGGGAGAAGTTTGGGTTGAAGTGTTTCCTGTGTCCTTGTGGGATGAATTGTTTGCTAGCGCGAGTGATAGTGTTGTTTATGTGGGCGGTAGCCTTGTCTATAGAGGGGAAATTAGTAGTGGAGAATTCCTGAAGCTCGTTTTCAATGTATCCTGTAAAAGAAGGCCAGTTTGCATGTTTGTAGTTCGTGTATGTTTGTTTGAAGGATGTGTGGATGGGGTGTGTGTTGATAGGCGATTAGTATTGGGAGGTGATCGGAGGGGAGGTGGTGTAATGTCTGCCATGTTGTGCGTGTGTGTAGGGATGGTGAGCAGAAGGTAATGTCTGGGGAGGTGTGTTGTTGGTTGTGTTGCAAGGGTTTGCGTGTGGGTTGATTCCTATTGTTGAGGATGATGTATGTATGAAGATCATCTAGGAGTAGCGTGCCACGAGCGTCTGGTATGTGAGAGGAGAGCCATGTTGGGTGATGAGCATTGAAGTCACCTCCCACAATGTGGTTCTCGTATTGTGTAAGTGGTTGCGTGGGGGACAGTGAGCAGAGGTAGAGGGGGGTATGTATATGTTTGAGATGTGAAAAGTGGAGGATTTGATTTTGATTTTGATAGTCTGGATTTTTAGGGTAGGGTCATTATTAAGGAGGGCGTGTGTGTGCTGCGTTATATTTGTGTATGGGATGTCTTTATGGATGAGTGTGATAAGCCCATGTTCTATGGGGTTAGTGTCCTGTCTTAATGTTGAGTAATTGTTGAAGGCTGGGAGCCTGGTGTCTGGTGAGAGTTTAGTTTCTTGGATAAGTGCTATATGTATATTATATGTGTGGAGGAGAGAGTTGAGTTCCTGGTGTTTGTTTTTGATGCCATTAATGTTTACAGTATTTTCAAAATGTTTAGTGAGTGTTTTGGGTGGGGTATGTGTGGTTGGTTGCATTGAGGGTTAGCTAGACAGTGCTGGCATGCCCATTGGGGTGTGTAGAATTGTACTGAGGGTAGTGATGTGCAGGAGAGGTGTAGCCATTCCGAGCATTGACAGCAACGGACTGACCATTGGTTTTGCCTGATTTGATGTTGGCAGGTAGGGCATGTGTAGGAGTGGGGTCCGGGGTTGGATTCAATGTCACCGGCTAGTAGGAGGAGAAGGGAGATGATGGCCGGGACATCATTCCCATGAGCTAGAAAAATGGAAAGGAGAGGATAGTGTTGCGTGTAGGGAGAGAGAGAGAGTTGGGTTGAGACCCATGGAACCCGGTCCAGGGACCGGGGGACGGCCTGAGGCCGCGCCCCCCGAAACGGGGGGCAGGGGAGATGTCCGGATTTGCAGAGTGGCTCCCCAAGGTCGACTGGTGCTGAAGGTCGCCCATCCTCCTCGGGGTCGTCTCTCTGGCAGCTTCGCGACGAGCACGCTCCGGACGTTGAAGCCAATTATATATATATTATATATTATATATATATATATATATATATATATATATATATATACACGTACAGGGTGTCCCATAAGTCTGGCATCATAGGAAAAATAATAAAAAAAGAAAAACAAAAGCTTTTATTTACAGAACGTGCTCAATATGTACAATATGTATTGTTCCATAGCCCATTCACAAAATTCCATCCGCTGGTCGGGATCATCTTCGCTTAATTTCTGTAGGATCTGAAGTTTATATGGATGCCATTTGTGAGCATGAAGAATGCGATGGATGCTACTTTTCGACACTCCTGTCTCGACAGACAATCACCGAAGAGACTTATTGGGACTTCTGTTAAAATGAGCCAGGATAGCAGTCGTTGTATCATCGTCAGTGGACCTCCTTGAAGGTCCACTGCGTGGTTTATCTTCTATGGATCCTGTTTCCTTAAACTTTGCAACAAGTCTGCTAACACAACTCTGTGTTATTGGCTCGCAGTCTGGATGCAGTCTGTTAAATTCAGCAGCAGCCTCTCTCTGACTCCGATTTCCTATGAGTAGAATTATCTGGATTCGTTCTTCCTTGCTCACAGACATTATGGCCTGTAGAAAGAGGAAAATCTGAATTATGGTTTGTAGAAATAGAAAAATATAAATTTCTTCTATGATGCCAGACTTATGGGACACCCTATATATATATATATATATATATATATATATATATATATATATATATATATATATATATATATTACAGGGTGTCCCATAAGTCTGGCATCATAGGAGAAATTCATATTTTTTTATTTCTACGAACCATAATTCATATTTTTCTCTTTCTACAGGCCATAATGTCTGTGGGCAAGGAAGAACGAATCCAGATGATTCTACGCAAAGGAAATCGGAGTCAGAGAGAGGCCGCTGCTGAATTTAACAGACTGCATCCAGACCACGAGCCAATAATACAGAGTTGTGTTAGCAGACTTGTTACAAAGTTTAAGGAAACAGGATCCATAGAAGATAAACCACGCAGTGGACCTTCAAGGAGGTCCACTGACGATGATACAGCGACTGCTATCCTGGCTCATTTTAACAGAAGTCCCAATAAGTCTCTTCGGCGATTGTCCGCCGAGACAGGAGTATCGAAAAGTAGCATCCATCGCATTCTTCAGGCTCACAAATGGCATCCATATGAACTTCAGATCCTACAGAAATTAAGCGATGATGATCCCGACCGGCAGATGGAATTTTGTGAATGGGCTACAGAACAATATGCTCGGGATGCCAATTTCCTGTCCACCATTCTGTTCAGTGACGAGGCTGCTTTTTATGGAAATGGTGAGGTAAATTGACAGAACACCCGCTACTGGTCTCAAAACAACCCTCACTGGTATACTTCTTTAAAGGAACAAGGTGCATCTCGGGTGATGGTATGGTGTGGCATTTGGAAGGATCGCATCATAGGCCCCCTCTTTTTTGATGAACATGTCACTGGAGGCACCTACCTACGTATGCTCAAGGAAGAAGCATTTCCCAGTGTCTTGAACGAAGAAGGAAATTTCCCAACATGGTTCCAGCAAAACTGCGCTCCTGCACATTACAGCACCCAAGTAAGGGAATACCTGTACCAACAATTCCCTGGTCATTGGATAGGACGTCGAGGGCCTGTGGAATGGCCAGCTAGAAGCCTGGATCTCACGCCACTAGATTTTTATCTCTGGGGCCACTTGAAAGCGCTGGTATACGCAGAGAAAATTAGGATTGTTGAACATTTGCGGCAGTGCATTATTGGGGCATATAACACCATTACTCCTGACATCATTCATCATGTGCTTGCTGACTGGGTATCATGTCTGAATTTGTGTATTGAAAACAATGGTGGACATATTGAGCACATTCTGTAAATAAAAGCCTTTGTTTTGCCTTTTTTTATTATTTTTTCTATGATGCGGACTTATGGGACAACCGGTATATATATATATATATATATATATATATATATATATAATATATATATATATACATATATACAGGGTGTACCATAAGTCTGGCATCATAGGAAAAATAATAAAAAAAGGCAAAACAAAAGCTTTTATTTACAGAATGTGCTCAATATGTATTGTTCCATAGCCCATTCACAAAATTCCATCCGCCGGTCGGGATCATCTTCGCTTAATTTCTGTAGAATCTAAAGTTTATATGGATGCCATTTGTGAGCCTGAAGAATGTGATGGATGCTACTTTTCGACACACCTGTCTCGGCGGACAATCGCCGAAGAGACTTATTGGGACTTCTGTTAAAATGAGCCAGGATAGCAGTCGCTGTATCATCGTCAGTGGACCTCCTTGAAGGTCCACTGCGTGGTTTATCTTCTATGGATCCTGTTTCCTTAAACTTTGCAACAAGTCTGCTAACACAACTCTGTGTTATTGGCTCGCAGTCTGGATGCAGTCTGTTAAATTCAGCAGCGGCCTCTCTCTGACTCTGATTTCCTATGAGTAGAATTATCTGGATTCGTTCTTCCTTGCTCACAGACATTATGACCTATAGAAAGAAAAAAATATGAATTATGGTTTGTAGAAATAGAAAAATATGAATTTCTCCTATGATGCCGGACTTATGGGACACCCTGTATAATAAAAGGATGATCAACACCCAGGTCAACATAATGAAGACAATATCAGACATCTTGGGAGTCAAACTCTCATCATCAGTTGCAGTAATATATATATATATATATATATATATTAGGGTGTGACAGTTGCCCCAACTTTGTCCTACAATGCTGTTCAAAGTTTTGGTGTTGCATATTGACATAAAAAATACCCACGTGCAATTTTTTGAAGATTCATGCATATTCGAGTGAGCACCAGCAATTTGAAAAATAGTGATTTTGCTTATACTGCATACGCGCCTATATATGAGATTACACAACCATCATAAGGGATATTAACACAAATCATTTGCCTGTCTTAATTAAAAGCTGTTATCACTAACACAAAAAGTTAATCATTCTTATTCTCTCATGGTACATTAAGGGGTTTTATCATATATTCACAAGGTATTATTTCTCTAGAGCAAGAAACCATGATTTCTGTTCGGAAACAGATGATCATTTGCGCTGATTAGGAATGTGGAGTCTGTCATTTTCAACTACTTGAAGGACTTCTTGAAAGCGCTCCTCATCCCTGGCAACATTAAGAAAGTCATGGCAAAGTTTTACACCACGCTCTGCAGCCTCATTGATGACCTGAAGCTTGTCCACAACCCGTTTCATGTTCAGGTAGTCATCATGATCCGCCCATTCACTGGCTGGACTGTGGAGAAACTGATAGGGCATGCCTAAAATGGTGAAGAACCGGCTTGAGTCAGGCCCAATTAGGTCCACCAGGGCAGTGCCACTTTCTGGGACAAGGGGAAGATATGGCTTTCCATAGCCCCCATGATTGAGCCCCACTCTCAGTAACTTCAGTGCCTTCATGGCAAAGAAGGGCCTTCCTCATCCTCTTTTGTCCTTTCTTGTACTTGGGACGAGAACAAAGCCAGTGGGGCCAACTCCTCAGTTAGGTACCAAGTGTGTCTACCGAGTGCCACACGTGCTTTGTCAACTATTGTGGCGTCATATGGGGCAAATTCAGCCAAGGTTTCGACCAAATTCAAGTCATTCAGTGGCGCACTTGCTGGAACGGGGCAAACAATCCACCATGGGACATAAACAGCGACTGTGAACACAGCAAACTGTTCTAACTTGCTGATTTGACTTTGTCACAACCTCGGCTTTGGGAAACTGCTCTTTGATCTGGCCTGACAAAAGAACAATCTTGAGGGTATAGAGCAGTTTAGCCATCCACCTTGCTTTGTGAAGTGCGCCGGGGTAGACCATTGTGAAGTTCATTGGCTCGGATCCTTTAGTTACAAGCAGCAGACAAAGCTCTACCAGCTCCTTGTAGTCGCCACGTGTAAATGGTTGGGCTAGAGATTCCCGGAAGAAGTCAGCCATCTCCTGCTGGCGCTCCTCAAACACTCCAGGCATTGCGGGGTAGTAGTATTTCTTTTTTTCATTGTACGCCAGTTGAGAGAGATGGTTCTTGAACCTAGAAATGCAATTATTGGGATTATTGTATTTCGTACTAATCTATAATATTGTTTTAGGGGTATTAAGATTGATATGATCGATCATTTGCTTAGTGTTAGTATATCTTATAAGTCTAATAAAAGAAATTCCACTAAATTTGTTCATTAGATAATAATATTCCTTGTTATTTTGTAAAGCTTATGACTCACCTCTGGAAAACCATTATGTTTGGACTTGAAGAGCCCTCCACTTTCAAGCAATCCTAGCAAACACCTAGGATGACTTCGCCCACATGTCTGCGACAGGCGCACCAGAATACGGCACGCTCTAATTCCTTTTGGAGGGAGACGCAAGCAGCTGTTTTTTGTCCTGAAAAAAAAAAATGTAATTGTAGTTTAAGGCCACCATTTCAGGCACGTGCTTTTTGCAGATTTCTGTTAAATCATTCACTGTATTTTGGTATTAATGTCGTGATAAATTCACGCTGATGTTTGAAATAGGTTTACCTGTATTGGATGAAGTTGTGTCGAAAACCATACCAATGACATTCTGTTCACACTCCCAATCAACCAGAAGTTGTTTGGTTGCTGTTGATATCAAGTCTCCTTGAACCAGGCCAGCTTTTTGAGTCAAATGCGGAAGAGGTGGGACTCCAAGAAGCTTTGTGCCATTGACACCAGACACAAGAATGGGCAGGCGATCATCAGTGCCTTTGGAATCCAGCGTGTCCATAAGTTTACCATCCCAGTGCACCAGTACTTTGTCTGATGGTTGCCATTCATCCATGATTTTTAAACTTATTTCTGACACGATGGAAGCTCGGTATCGGTGGGCCGTCCTTGCATTTAGACTCAGCTTTGATGTATCTCCACCACATGCAGATACAAGGGAGTACACAATTGCACTCAGCTGGGTCGGCGAGATGTTGTTTCGAACACTGCATGAAACAAGTTCTGCCAACTTCAGAATATCATGGGGCACAAAATTGAAACTCCCTCTTTCACTGTTCTCCGATGTTTTCTCTTTGGTTCAGCAGTGCTGGCCTCATCAATGTCATCATCCTCATCAGAGCTAATAGGTGAATCAATATCAGCCTGTACATTCTCAGCATGATCACATTGCTCTCTCTCTCTCTTGTCGCTTCTCTTCTCGCATCTGCCTTTTCTGTCGCTTCTGAACCTTTTCTGTGAGTACTTTGTTTACCCCAGAGTAGGTAGCTACTCTGTCACTTAGCATGCTTTTCATAAAGAGTATGTCAGTATCGATGGCATCTTGTTCGGCCTGAGTTTTCCCCTTTTTCGCAGCCGCCATGTCTTTCAACACTGTGTTCTTATAAAATTTCATCGTCAGGCTCAATTCTGATTTAAACTTCATAATTCCAGGATCATCAGCCCGTCTTCTATCCTCATTCTTTTTCATAAGCATCATGTAGTCTTTGTCATAGTAAGTTTTAATCACTCAACCAATATTGTTCCTGCCTGTAATGGTCGGGACATTCGCCTTCTGGTAATGCAAAAGCACATTGTCAATGGTGGCAGATAAAGCCTGGTCCCAATGCATATCCCGAAGGTTTGCTAACAGACATAGTAAGACCTGCCTATTAGTTGGCAGTTTGCAGCCCTTTATTTCCTTTTCTGCTTCTCGGGGTACAGTGCCCAATAACATTCTGACATACTCATCATCTTGCCGTGTATCCATGATTAAATTCTGTATTCACAACATCAAATCACTGTCAAGGGAAAAGAAAAGAGCATCATTAAAATTAAATGCAATAAAATAATACGTGGAAAATTTGTGGGTCAGCGTTCCAGACCTGGAAATGAAAATCTGATAAAATGTGCTATTTTCACACTTATTTATGAAGTTCATAAGCTGAAATAGCAATACTTGCTGGTACGACGGTGCTAGCTCAAACATGCACCGATCTCCAAGAAAATTTACAGGGGTGTTTCCTAGATAAATACACAACACTAAAACTTTGAACAGCATTGTAGGACCATTTTTTGATTTTTGGAGGGCAACGGTCACACCCTAATATAGGGTGGTGTAGTATCATGATAGATTTTCTGTATCTTGTATCGTATCAAAAGATATGATACAAATAAGTGTCAGTAACATGATAATTTATCATAGACTCAGTCAGTAATCTTTTCCCTTCCCTATCCATCTTCTAATTATTTAGTGAATAATTCATCAGACATTCAACAATTACACGTGTATCTTTTGATAAAAGAACTGTTCATAAAATACAACACTCCACTGCCATCAAGCGCTCTGGTTGAGAGACTTTTTAGTATAGCTGGAAATCTTTCCTTCGTGGTTTTATTCATCATAAATATTTTTCACGTGTTACTTTCGTGAAATAATTTTCATATATATATATATATATATATATATATATATATATATATATATATATATATATATATATTTTAGTTCAGGAAGAACCGATTCGCCTCTATTTAAAGGGCATATCTCAGCGGAAAAACAAAGAAAAAGTGAGAGGAAAGACAGAGGAAAAAGAAAGGGTGGAGGGGACAGTCGAAGTGGAAAAAGACCAAGGACTGCAGGGTCGAGCCCCATCATCCTTGGGTGCTAGGGCCGGGAGGGCGCACGTGAAACCTCCAGGAACAAGCACGTACAAAGAGCACTCAAGAGCACGAGCTTAGAACCCCCTTGCGGGGATATATATATATATATATATATATATATAATTGTACTTTGTTTTTGTAAGAGAGGGAATTGTCTTAATGTTAAATGAAGTTGGAGCAAAACATGTTAAAAATGTAACTCATTCTTTTTCAAATAGCAATCTCAGCAGCCTGAAGCAAACAGGAAAAAATCAGTATTTCAAGTTATTCTCTCCAAAAGTCTTATCGCAAAACACCTAAAAAAGGTATACCAAGAGTAAGTCTTCACTCTGTTCATTTACAATGATCACCAGTTCTTTGTGAGCCAATCAAAGATTGTTGAATTGTCAGTTAAATTTTATGTCGTCATCGTAAACCTTCATAAAAAGCATGTTAAATATTTAATCTACCATTTTAGTTTTTTCATTTTCGAAAACATTATCAGATTATTAAAAAAAATGCTGACTTTCGAACGTGGTCTGCTCACCCATCTCGACGGTTTTCTAGTTGCATTGTTGTTGCATATCTTTTATTCACATTTTATCGTCAGATACATCAAAGTAGTGAGGTTTTCATGCTTCATAGTGAACTCCAAAGCGTCTTCTTCAGCCATTTAATTTAAGCAAATATATCACTATAGAGGAATGCTGTGATTAATACAAATGAAAGTAACGTTATACTCCATAACTGAAGTATATTTAATACAATAATTTCATCTTACAGCCTTTGTAACTATGGAAAAGTTCATCTTCGTGTTAATAACTGGATTGACATCAGTTTTTGCCTTCCCCCAAAAATAAATTATGGATTTGGAAGTTCTAAACGCATCACTGTAAGTTCAGTTGGATTGAGTTTAATAAGCAAATGTGTTTGCCTTCAGTCATTAAATAATGTATAGTTAGTTAAAAAGAAATGATTTAGGATGGCATTAGGTTTTTTCTTGGCATCAGAATTTCTTTGGGATCAGAGTGAGGTACTGTAATGCAACAAAGCTGGGTATAATAATGCATATACTGACACTGATTGTTACTGTTTCTGTATGTAGTACAGTATTCAGAAAACAGTGGGCGATAAATATTTGCTCATTCAATGTATGTATCCACCGTATGTTTCAGAGGATGACTCAGAGTGACTGCCAAATGCAGCATAATTTTAGTAAGCAAAAATGTTGAAAGGATAAAGGACAGTATTACTTAACTCGTCCGTCAGTCACATTTTCGTGTCCGATCTATAACTTTTGAACCGTTTAACATACTGTATAGTGTTTTCTTACTTGCAGCATGAAATTCTAATGAAAGGCTTGGAAAAGGTGAAGCCCTACCACACACTGTTTCTCCTCGTTGATCGGCAAGAGCTGTTGCGAACTATGTCGGCTGACGCTTCCCCGGCACTCAGGAGACTTTTACACGTGGAATCAGCAATCAATCCTTTTTATACTTTAGCAGCGGACGCAGACTTAACTCTGCCACACGTTCTACTGGTGAGTAATGGCTGTATATTGTCGTACAATGAAACTGAATGAAATCTTAACTTTTTAAACAATTTCAAACCCCCCCCCTTTTCTTTTTTAATAGCTCGCTGGTCATTTAATCTACTGGGGTAAAGCGACCATAATCTATCCTGTGTGTAATACAAATATATATGTGCTCTCTCCTCATGTTCCTACTGCTCGGTAAGTGTAAGATCAATTGTTATTAAACAACCTGTTCTTTACACTAATCTTAGAAGTTAATTGTCTGTCAAAAAAGATAAAACAAGATGGAAATAGACAAATGTAAATAGACGTCCGTAAGACATTATATAAAAGTCAGTAACAATGGGTGATAAATATTTGCTCATCAGATTTCTGAAAGCTGTCACTTAGACAAGTCCAGATTTTCAATCTTCTAATGTCGGTGTGTGTCGGTTTCGCGGCATCCTACAAAAAAATTTTCATTGGAACTTACAAACCACCACACGGAACATAGCGGAGTAAATGACTGGTTTGAAGTGTGAATTGGGCGACGGAAATCATAGTTGATAGTGTATGAAGGAACTGTGGCAAGCCTCCTTCAAGACAGTGTCCATCTCTCTAGTGAGGGAAGCTTTTTCATGGAAGAAGGTTTTCAACTACCCTATCTCAAAAATGGAAGACGGACTCGTCATCAGAACTTTGTCATGGCTTCGTTAGTCATCTCGTAGAACCCATTTGAACATGTCTGGAATATCTTTTACCTCGCCTATCTTTAAAAAAAGTTTAACTTAAGAAGATTCTTTGTTATAAATTATGTGCAAGTATGTTGATGTTTTGATGAGAAGTAGTCCCATTTTACCATTTATTACCGGTTTCATGCCCTGTATTTTATAAACGCAATGTTAATAGAGGTGTCTGTTCACTTTTGTCGTCAAACTGTTTATAAAAGGGTTGTAGACTTCGTTCTTTCGCGTCCGGTAGCTCAGTGATTACGGTGTCGGGTTCTGGCCGGTGGGAGTATGAGTTCGCGCCCCGTTACTGGCATTGGGTACTCAGCCCAGTGTAGAGCGGATTGATATTTTGTATTCAAAAGTGACACATTGTGGGGGTTTCGTATGGGTCAGTGGGTCACAGTAGTCACCCAGTAAAATATTTTGCGTATCCTAAGTCTCCTACCCCCGCCACAAATTTTCGGTTTTTAGTTTCAATTTGCCAAAATGTACATTTTTCAGTAAAAACTCGGATAAAAATTGTTTCAGCTGTGTTAAACTCGTGTTTCTTATTTTTTTATTCAAACTCAAAGAAAATTACATTTTTACGCGTTTTTTAGTTTATACTATATATTAAGATCAAAAATAAGGAACAAATAAATGAATTACATAACCTTTTTGAGAAATTAAACAATAGAACTTTTCTTCTACAAGAAAAAGAAAAAACATTACCTAATGAAGTGCTCTTTTGCACGATGCACAAACTTAAAGTATTTTGAAAGTAACACTGCATGTTTATTTATTTCACTGTCCTTTCCATTCAAATTTAGGCAATCTTTGCCGTGATTCCAGTAGATTAAGAATATATTTTTGGCGATTTTCGTAGCCAATTCGTACATCAGATGCATTCGTGACTAGATTCACAGCGCTTTCTACTCCTTGGTTGTGACAAGGAAAGGCTGGTATTTTGAGTGGTTCTTGTCTTGCTAGCAAAAGTTCCTTATTGCTAAAGTTTCTCAGAAATGGAGGCGGATAAATTACCTCTTTCTCTGCCAATCACTCATTTCAGTGTAGTTTGAAGAATCAAAATTAAGAGTTCGAGGTAGGTCAAAGTTTCTTAATCCAGAAAATGTAGTTCTTGAGAGAATGATTCTCTGGATTGAAACCTCTCTAACTTCTCTTCTTGAGTCTGTTATCATCGATAGTAGAATATTTTCGGGGTTCACCAAAGTATGAGTTATTCTGAAAAACTGGTTCCATGATCAATCTGTATTTCTCCTTCAAGTCGCGCAGCAGATACCCTAAGTACCAAAAGTTAGATGATCCGTCAGATGTTAGTGGATGTGACTTAACCCAAAACCATCCTGGAGCATAAGATAGCATAATAATTTCTACTAGATCTTTGAGATCTTGGGTTGGATTTGGTGTTGACACATCGAGTCTACGAATTCTATTTGCTCTAGTTAGCCAACGAGCATGATGAATTGTACAAGGAGATCTTTCTGCGAGATCTTGGGAGACATTACAATATGTGCCTAGCTGTTCAATCTGGAAGAGATACTTTTGGTCACCGCTTAAAGCATTAACAACATCAGATGGAATTTCATGAATGTTTCCTTTAACAGGAGAAAAAGCAACCACACTCAGTTTTGTTAGATCAGTTTTCAATTTATTTCCAATTGAACCCTTGAAAGTACTTGGGCCTGTTGTTTTTCCATCTATTGCCTCGTAGACGTGCCTGAATGGTAGTTCGTTCATATGAAGAAAGCATACCAGCCACTGAACAGACCTATTCAGATAGATTTCAACAAGCTTTATTACGCCACCGATTCTTCCAGGGTTCACAGCAGTGCCATCACATAGTAAAGCTTTTAGTGTCTGAACTTTGAGTCCACTATTACAGTAATCAGTTGTTCTGCTACACAACGAGCATTTCCATGATCAGGTGTTATATGATCTATCTAGATATTTCCAGGCTCTTCAACAATGACGTAGTGTTCTTCTTTGATCTTGCCTGCCATGGTTAATGTGTCATCTCTTCTCCCATCATAGCCAATGCATTCTATTCCTGTATTCTCCGATTTAACCCTGGTACTCAATTTTTTACCTACTCGCGCGCTTTCCCTCTCCAGCTTCTTTTTATCAATCATGTTGCCCTGATCCAGGATTTCCATATCTTTTAAAGCAGCATTAACAATTGCTGCTGCTGCCCTACAACTCACTCTGTAACGATCTGCGGTCACTGCCAACTCTTCATAGGTATATCTGTTCTGCTCATTCTCTATTAACTCTATACCAGGCACGAAGTCTTCATCCTCTTGGTCGGTCTCTACCTTCATGCTCTCAGCACCGGCTGCGTCCTGTGATTCCTGTGGTGTTGAAGGAACAACTCTGACAGCTTCAGTCAATTCTGCTTGTGATCTCATTCTGCGTTCGTGTTCTTTTTGAGCTCTAGCAATAGACCTTTTCCTCATCAAAGCAGCTTTTCTATCAGTTGGCCCCAGTTGGTTTGATCGTTGCTTTTGTCCTACAAAAGAATCCCACTCAGCAATTGTTATTTTATCCTTGCACTGGCAGGCATTTCTATCAATCCCTTTATCGTAGCAATCCACAGGTACATACATCAAACATAGCACCATACTCGGAAACTTTTTGTTCAAATCTCTTATCTCTTCGGTTTATAGGAACCTTGTTCAACTCTGAGGTTGCTTCTATCGTTCTAACAACTTTCTGAAAGATTCCGCTAGTACTTACTGTTGGCAAAGAGAACCTTCTCCATATGGTTTCAACGTCTATTGCGACTATGTTACAACATTCATTAAAAGTAATCGATTTATTTGATTCAGCCTCTTCTCGTCGTCACACAAAGTTGTAGTGCCTCACAACATCTGCTTTTGTTGGTGTCATAGCTGCTGGAAACTCTGAAGGATGTCCAAAGGCTGCATTTGACATCTTTTTCTTGTTGTCATGATTAATTTGACTTTATAACCAATAATTTAACTTAACCCTTTATGGTACCATTTTCCTTCTACTTAACATTTCAAATACACGCATTTAGACTTAACCCTACAAAAAAGTTGTGCGATAGAGGGTTAAAAACCAATAGTTTGAATCAGTAATCAATAATAATTTAACTTGATCAATAATCTGAAACAAAAATAAAATAATATAATTTTTTGCAAAAACTACTAAAAAAATTAGCGTTGCCAGACCTATTTGCACATTTGTGAAATTTGGCCACAAAGTGACCAATTTGGCAACCCTGCATAAAACAAAAAGTATCCATAAATAAAGATGGTACAAATAAGGTCGTCTAACTTATTTTTAACATTTTAAATTGTTCAGAATAGATGAAATCTCGGATAGAAGAGTGGGGAAAAAGGGGGAACTATGTGCGAGGGGTACAGGGGGTCGCACATAGCTCAACTTTTGATGTTATTTCTTAACCCAAATGAAAACCCTCACATAATTGCGCCAACGTGAATTACGATACAATGTAGGGAGACGCGGAAGGTAATCGTTTAGTTAATTTCCTCGAGGATAGCTTACTTATTCAAAAGGTTGGGGAACCTACGAGGATGGACACTATTTTAGATTTAGTAATAACTACGGATCTTTTCCGTTTGGGGGCTAGCAGTGAATTTTAATGAAAATTGGTATACTAATGTAGTTTGGTAACTGATTTCAAAAATAACTTTCTTTTTTTTGGAGAAATGAAAAACAAACGTGTTAGAGCACTTTAAATAATTAATGTGTTTTTAACGAAAATATCATGACTTAACCGAACCAATCGTCAAGAGCGTATAGTTGATCTAACCGGACATTAATTCTTGATTTTTTTCCTGCTACTTTTACAGATCTGCCGGGATCCTTCAAAAAATGTATTTTTCGTAAAGTTGCACTTTTTACCGTTTGACCGACGCTTTTGGTAACGAAAGAACTGGGTATTTTTATCAAAGGAACACACTTTCCCACACTTAGAGCACTTCTTCATAAACAGTAGCAGTTTGTTACTCTGGCTAAATTTAACACAATCCTCTGTAACTAGTTTAAGCTAGTTAAAACACACATTAATTATTTAAAGTGCTCTAACATGTTTCTTTTCATTTCTCCAAAAAAAGTTATATTTTTTAAATCAGTGACCAAAACTACATTAGTATACCGATTTTCATTAAAATTCGCTGCTAGCCCCCAAACCGAAAAGACCCATAATGACGGATGATTGGCTAATCACGGATCTTCAAGTAATAGAACTATTAAGCAATAGCGATCACATTATGGTAGAGTTTGTCCTCTCAGTAAGTCACTCGAAACCAGCTAACTCGACTAAAATTCCTAACTTCAAGCACGCGGACTTTCATAAATTTCGAAATGAATTGTCACGTCAATCGGGAAAACGTAATGGGGATCTCCAACGCAAAACTAATGTGGGAATCGTTTGAAACGGTATTTAGGACTATAAATGAGGAATGTGTACCGTACAAGATTAAGCGTGCGAAAGTAAACAAGAAGCCCATGTGGATTACTTCTAGAGTAGGAGATATTATAAAGAGTAGAGATAGGGCTTATAGGCTACCTACATAAGTGCGATAAAGACAATTTGTGGTTACGAAACAATTATGTGAAAAAACTATATAGGGCTATGGGTTGATTGCCTGATATCCTCATCCGTTGGGAATTTTCAGATTACAGTGGAGAGTTAACGACAAAAGCCCTACGTTTTTTCGTTATGTTTATTTGCCTTCGGTATTTGCGCTGCTTAATGGTAAAGAAAAGAATTGCCTTACTTTATTATTTCGTTGGGCCTCGCTTCTGTTTCGATGTAGGGCCGTGGTACGATGGAGTTACACAACGAGTTGATTTGATGTAATTAATATAAGCAGTGACTACACTTAAATACCTGAAGGAATAGGCCTATCCTTTTTTTAGTTATTAGGTTTTATATTAAGAGAATTTCACTCAGAACTTTTAGGAAGATAAAGTGCATCATCTTTGCTTAAAGCATCGCTGCAACATAGCAGCTCAGAGTGCCGCCAGTGTAATATAATCTTTGTATTTTTATTATTTGCTGAATTTGCAAAGTATGTTGACTCTTCTCTCGATGTAATTATCATGAGTCGGCAGTGGAAAATTTTGAACACGAAATATTTTTCTCGTGGTTGGGTGGGCCCAGTGTCTCCATATTGGGTTCTATGTATGTATGGCAATTATTTTCATTCACAATAGGCTATGTCGCCAATCCCGAGGCAATTTTGTAGATATTTAATTCAATTAATAATTTATATTTAATTAAGCAGTAAAGGTACCACATACGATACCATGTTGTAAGCGTGTATAGTTTTTCCATAAACTACATATCTCTAAGGCGTGAAGCGAAAAGTGTAATAAAAAAGTCCATGCGCGAATTTGAAATCTCCATAGCTCGTGACGGCAAAGAAAACACCAATCGATCCTTTCAATACGTCAACAATAGGAATCCGGTAAGTGTCTTGGGGCCGTTGAAAAATTTTAACGGAGCTAGTTTCTGTAAACAAGCAAATGGCTACCTTACTAAACGAATTTTTTACTATAGAAAATTTAACGAATATCTCTACGGTGATAGACATAATACCCTTTGATAATGGTAATACTTTGGATAATATTGTGGTTAGTAAAAGGGAGGTAATGCGCTATATTGATAAAATGAAAATGCGTAAATCACCGGGCCGGATTCCATATATCCCATACAACTAAAAGAATTAAAAGAAAGCATTGTTGTGCCGCTAACAAAGATTTTTAAATGCGTCTATTTCTGAGGGGTGTATACCAGATAATTTCAAGTTAGCAAATGTAACACCTATCTTTAAGGAAGGCGATAAAGGTGCGGCGGGAAATTATAGGCCAATCAGTTTAACGTCCGTTACAGGTAAGCTACTGGAATCAATAATTAGGGATCGTATAGTCGAACACTTAAAATTGCATAACTTGGTTAGAAATACGCAGCACGGTTTTAGGCGAAACAAATCTTGCTTAACTAATCTTTTAGAATTTTTTCAAAGCGTGGTTGAAGTTTACGATAGTCATCGGGCGGTTGATGTAGTGTATTTAGATTTTCAAAAAGCGTTTGACACCGTACCGCACAAAAGACTCGTTGAAAAAACTAAGGCTCATGGAATCAGGGGTGTAGTAACAAATTGGATAGAAGGGTGGTCGTTGATGGAGCGAAGTCGTTTTGGGCTAATGTAGCGAGCGGCGTTCCTCAGGGTCCTGTATTGGGCCCCTTGCTTTTTCTTATATACAGGGTGTACATAAAGTCAGGATCTATTTTTGTGAAGCACTTGGAAATTATATGGAATTCAATCATAAAATGATAGTGGTAACATTTATTAAATAATTAATTAAGAGTAGGATTCGACGTGACGCCCATCAGTATCCCTGCACAGCTCAAATCGTTCCGCAGCATTTCTAAACACGTTCTGGAGCATTTGCGGGGTTATGTTATCTGCAGCAGTTCGTATACGTAAGTTTTCAAAACTCGTAATTTTCGTCTGATAGACGTGCGATTTGATAAAGCCCCATGCAAAGAAATCTAAAGGGGTTAAATCTGGTGGTCTCGCTGGCCAAGGTCTGTTGCTTCCGCGTCCGATCCAGCGATTTGGAAAACGTCCATTTAGATAATCCTGAACAATTTTGGCATAGTGACAAGGAGCACCATCATGTTGATAGACGACGGAGATAGGATTGTTAGTACCGTCGTCTATCAACATGATGGTGCTCCTTGTCACTATGCCAAAATTGTTCAGGATTATCTAAATGGACGTTTTCCAAATCGCTGGATCGGACGCGGAAGCAACAGACCTTGGCCAGCGAGATCACCAGATTTAACCCCTTTAGATTTCTTTGCATGGGGCTTTATCAAATCGCACGTCTATCAGACGAAGATTACGAGTCTTGAAAACTTACGTACACGTATACGAACTGCTGCAGATAACATAACCCCGCAAATGCTCCAGAATGTGTTTAGAAATGCTGCGGAACGATTTGAGCTGTGCAGGGATACTGATGGGCGTCACGTCGAATCCTACTCTTAATTATTTAATAAATGTTACCACTATCATTTTATGATTGAATTCCATATAATTTCCAAGTGCTTCACAAAAATAGACCCTGACTTTATGTACACCCTGTATATTAACGATTTAGATGTCGGCCTAGTCAGTACAGTTTCAAAGTTTGCGGATGACACGAAGTTGGGTGGTAGGGCGATTAATGACGAAGATAGAGGTAAAATCTAGGAAGATCTGAATAAAATCGTTGATTGGTCAGTCACATGCCGAATAAGATTTAACGTAGAGTGCAAAATTTTACATGTAGGTTCGCGTAACGGTAATTTTGCGTATAGTTTGTCAGGGAAGGAGTTAGCAAGCGTAGAGCAGGAAAAAGATTTAGGAGTTAGTCACTGCTGATTTAAAAGTGGCGAAACAAACTACAGCGGTGGTCAATAAAGCGAACAAAGTGCTAGGTTTTATAGCTCAGAATTTTGAGTACAAATCGCGCGATATTATTGTTCCTCTTTATAAATCATTAGTTAGACCCCATTTGGAGTACACGATCCATTTTTGGAATCCACATATACGAAAAGATAGTTGCTCGTTTTTGAACTCTTTCGATTTTGTCTATGATGATTCCGTCGCTTTGGTCGAAGTCGTACGAGGATAAGCTTCAGGCGTTAAATTTAACTACACTCGAGACTAGGAGGCTAAGGGGTGATCTAATCCAAGTTTTTAAAATTATGAATGGGTTCGATAACGTACAGATAGATAGCTTTTTCGAAATATCTCAATATAATTAGGATTAGAAATAACGGGTGTAAGTTGACAAGTAGAAGGTTCGAGACAGCAGTTGGCCAAAACTTTTTAGGCATAGAATAGTAAATAGCTGGAATAGTTTGCCGGTAGAAGTAATTAGTAGCACGTCTATAAACATGTTTAAAAATCGAGTAGACGCATATGTTGATAGTGGGTATAGTTTAAGGTAGTAAAATTAAGGCTTTGTGGTTCGGAATCCACGTAAAATTGTAGGTCCTCTCTGCCACCACGGAGGACATACACAATTACAAACACAGTTAGGTAGACCAGCCATGAGTGGATCCTAGGGTCTTTGTTGGTGTGAAACATTATATAATAACTCTGTCGATTTAAAAAAAAAAAAGACTAAGGGTAGGATTGGCCCGACCACTCGCCCTTTCTACTCTGGTTCAGGTGACCCTTGGGGCTCATTTAACCCTTACGTAGGAAAATTAGTTTCCTGGATGTTAGGCTTATTTTTTAAGTGGATTTAATTATTCTAAATTAAAAAGGGATGAGAGACCGGACTTTGTTAGTCACTTGCTGTAAATGAAATAGTTCCTTCATTTTTCACGCTCTTCATTCTTTGAAATAAAGTAATAATCCCGCTGTTCATCGTAATCATATTAAATTAAAAATCTATTTCCTTTAAAGTTAAACTTAATTTTTGCATGTCAGATAATTTCATGTACAATTTTTACTTGCATTTGTACTTATGCTATTAAGAATATCTTCTTTACATTTCAGAATGAATAAATTGGTAGAAAAGTTTCAGGAAGAATTTCCAGGCTTTTATTATCACCAAACGTTAGCCGAATACTCTCTCCCAATTTCATTGAGAGATAAATGCACTCCGATGAGTCTGCCGCAAGAACAGGTGCGTAGAAATGGTGTATCAACCATTTGGTACCTCGGAGTTTTCTCTTAAGATTGAATAAACTCGTCTGGCGTTAGCCAGATTAGTATCAGCAGAAAGGAGACTTATCGTTAAAGGTTAATTAAGATTGAGATCGAAATAGATACTATAATTAATTTCGTATCCGATGTTCTTTTCCTGTACTCATTCCATGGGCACGAGATGAAGTTGACATAACTTGCAGTTCCATAGAAATTGTCAGTGTTGCAAGACTAGAAAGGGGTTGAGATACGGCACAATGGGTGAACGCTAATCATATTTGTAGTGTGCAGTTGGAATTAAAATGTGAATGCAAAATAAGCATGGATGATTATGAGAGAGGTCAGAGATACGCCTGAGTAAATGTCGAAAATTATATTTATAGATCTTACTATGAGATGTCTAGAATCGACCGTGAAGAGACAAGAGGTTTTTACAATTATTCTTGCTCACATTTATGAATGCTTAAAAGTATGCAGTAGCCTTTAGCCATTACTCTAAATTTATTTTTAAGTTATTTCTTTTTTACGTTTTCAGCAACAAGAAAAGAATAAGTTATTGTGGCTGTTGAGACACGGATTGCTCCAACAGCTGCACACCTACATCTACATCATTCCCCAATCTTCGCCCAAGGTGAAAGGTGTTCCTATGGCCACTGCCCACTCTTCCTCTGCTAGGGGCCTTCTTGCCACCGTCGCCGAAGCCATCACGGAGAAGCCTTGCGAGGAGACTAGCTCCTCCTGTTCCTCCTTTAGGGACGAGCTGGAGTGGCATGAGGAGTCGAGAGATATTGCCAAAAATCAGAACGGGTTGGACGCGAGGAGTCCCTTCCACAAGGGAACTAAAGATCATTTGGACGATGACCAAAACAGTCAGGATTCGATCTCGAACGGCTTCCTCATAAGGAAAAACGCGTCTGCGGAAGACGTAAGTTTACCGTATCCGTTGTTGTTCAACCAAAAGAACTTCCCTCAGAATATTTTGAGTCAAAGCGTCACGCCGAGCGAGAGCGATTTTGGATCAGGTGCGTCATGTTAGTCTTCAATGTTTTGCACCGTTCACAATCTTCACATGAACACAAGAAATTGTGAAAATTGACAAAGTTTTAAATGAATACCAAAATAAATAGCAATTACATGTATTGTTTAATTTTTTCAGTATGCAGCGATGATAGAAGTTTAAGTCCAGGGTGTGGCACTTCCCAAGTAACGGAAGAAACTGTTCTGCAAGATTTAGACACTTGGCTGACTTCGTCGGAAAAAGAAATAGTTTTGAACACTGAATCTGCCAAGAATTTTGAAGATTTAAAACTTTTCTCCAGGTGAAGTTAAAAACAAAAAAAAAAATAATTTTTTTTTTCACTTTAAAATAATCATGCAGAGTATTTTATAGGAATACAACATGTGTAGTGTGTGCTCCCCTTTACAAAATTAAGTGACGAATCTGGACAGTAATTTCTCATGGCCTCCAGCGTGCCGTCTTTATTGACAACGATGGACCAAAATGTTCATCGCTTTTTCTTATGAGCTAAGACTGATATAGAGTTTGGCTTTAGCAAAAAGGTGCAGACCCTGTAGCAAATATTTTGAGTGAAACTTTGTTGAGAGTCCTGTTTAACAGGTACTGCCACTTTCGCGACTGTGGTCTTGCATGGCCTTCTCTGTCACCTGACTGAGATTTATTAGCAGAGTATTTAAAGGATAGTGTTTTCAATTTAAATCTCAGAACATTGGAAGGTGTAAATCAGCGATTGAACGTGAAACCCATTATTTTTCTGCCGAAACGCGCAACAAATTACGTTGGATGCATCACGTAATTTCGCGAAGGGACACTTGAGCATGATGTATATTCATACATAATAATCTTCCCATCCTTGCACGAAGTTGTGCAAAGTTACATGGATGCAAGTTAATCGGCTAATTTCTAATTGATCATTTAATTAGGATATTTTCAAAACTCGCTGATTTATACTTTTTAACTGCTGAAAGAAAAGTAATTTACAGAAGCGTGAAGACATTCTTAAATGAATATTTACTTCTTATTTGTTAATTTTTTTTTAACAAGTTTTGGGGGAATTGACTAAATCGCCTTTCAAATAAAATTTGAGCATTAAGTTCTTCACTGTTTTAATATTTGCTATAAAACTGGCTAAGCTATTTGACGCTAACTAAAATTTTGATGGGTCATTTTTGCTTTCAGCTTGTGTCGTTATTTCCGAGGGGAACATCACATGGAAGAGATTATGTACCGGGCCAATATTCACCGGTCGCAACTACTGGAAATCCTTGACAAATTTCGAACAGTTTTGATCACTGTGCAGCGGGTCGATCCTTCCATTTCTTTTTGCGGCGATGCGCAGTCTTGAGTTATGGTATTTATTTTATGGTTGCTGAATTCTTCTACTTAACGGACTGCAGAACGATACCCCTCCATTTTTCTTTATTAGCTAACTCACTGTTACTGCAAATGGCTGTTTAAAACATTCATTCTATGCGTGGTTGGTAAACTGTAATAGTTTGGAGTTTGTATGAAACACCATATATTTATCTGTTGAATGAAATTAAAAAGCAAATAAATTAGTACCTATTTTATTTAAATTCTTGTTTTAGTATCCTATATAAAGTTTAATATGTATATATAAAAATACAAATCATATAATGCACTATTTACAACAAAACTCCTTGGAACACTTCTCAAAACTTTATAAACAAGCAGTTTAAATTACCAAATAAAACTAAATACAGCGAGTCTTTTGTGTACATGGTTTAGTTTTCTATGCTTTCATAATTATTGAAACCTCCCAAATTAAACTCATATTTTTCTTTAGGATTCAGAATGTCTGTTAATGAACTCTTTGGTTGAAACATTTTAGACATTATTACTAACTTCAGAGTATTTCACTCAATCCTTGGCGTCTTTGATGCCATCAGCGTAAATACCAAACATGGCTTCTGCCTCGGGTAAACAAGGAGAATCGTATATTTTGCATATTCTTGTTTCTCCTCTGCCCTTGCGCAGGTACAGTCTGAGGAATTGAAAAATATAATCCAGATACATCCCTAAAGTCGTTTCGTACTACGACAATTATTAACCAAGCTTCTGTAGAGAATAAAGTCCCTTCTCAGCCTGCTAAAAAACATTTTAAGTTCCAAAGGAAATGCAACAGTGGTTTCTGTGAGAGACGGCCATCGATATATCGACTGACTATCCATTTTCCTTTCGCATCTTTCAGACAGACCACCATTAATAGGCAGAATTCACCACCAACTGCCTACACAATATTCCTAACGTCTGAAGTCAAAATAATGGACAACGACCGCTTGAGTGGCACTCTTCTAAAACTTGAAGTGAAATAATAATAGAAATTAAAGCAATTATTTCATTTACCTCGTGGTAGACGCGTGTGCCATAATGTTCCCTCCAATTGGTTTTTTCGGGTCTGCTGCAAACATGGCTGCTCCGTCCACTTGCGCCACAACCTGATTCGTAATTAGGACAGCAACTCCAAACTATGTTCAAATGTAATGCACATTAAGTTGGGGAAAAAATGTAGTAATGAACTTGTAAGCAAGAGGTTCTACCTTCTCGATTTCTCCAATCCATCTTAAAAGTTATACTGTGTCCATTTCACAACTTTAGCAGTGACATGAAACAAAGCCTTTCAAGGGTCAGACGTAGATAGAGGCTAGCATTTAATTATCATGCATTAAGGTCAGTGGCTAAACACTACATTTTTAGGGCCTTGCATTATTTAATTTTGAGCATAGCCAAATTCCCCAAGATTTCCAAGAGGAGAATAATCATCTGACAATGATTTTAATCACCCTTTTATTTTTTTCTCAAATAATATTTTTCAGTAAATCATTAAGTTGTCGTCTAAAATTTAAGTTTTATTGATGAAAGACCAAGAGAGGTAGTGATCAATCGGTTTCAACAAGAATGTTAATTTTTTCCCCTTTTCAATTATAACTTCCTATGTTATAGACTGAACAAGCCAAACCCGAGACACTTTCCCATATAATTATAGTAATAAGTAGCTAACAACCAAACACCTCGGAAAATGCTCAATACATATAAAGCCGAAACTGGTCAAAATTCACTATATGAACTCACTTCATCGGCTAATCTGAGGAGCATTCTGAGGAATCTCGCCAAGTGCATCTGTCTCGCCGAAAGCTCTCCTCTGCCCGCGTAGTCCGTTCTGTAGAGAGACATCGCGCTGTCGATGATACAGAGGGCGTACCTGCAACGCAATTCATCGTTAACCTTAAAAGAGACTACATCCGAAAGGTTTTCGTGTCAATTTTAATACACTCTCATCCTCATATCATACAAAAGCAAAATATTTATTTTCTGTATAATTGCTTATTATTATTTTTTTTTTATTAAATGTTCATTATTATTCGATCGAAAGGACGCCAAACTTGGGGTCATGTCTGGAAGCTGCTTCAGAACAAAAACGAGTTACGAGTTTCGATTTTAGAGCGTAACCTAACAAAATACGTTAGGTCACGTATTCATTTATGTAAGGAATAGTAAGTTTTTTTACTCAAGTTCGCCTTAAATGGAAAATGTTATCAGTGCTGCATTTGGTTCTTTAAAACTCGCGTTTTTTTTTTTTTTTTTTTTTTTTTTTTTTTTACTTACTTAAAAACGACCCAACACCAATCGCCTGAAAGGCACAGTTCTAAAAAGTGAGACTAAAGTTACCACTTCGAAACCAGAACGAGTATGAAAAATACCGACCCAAACGAGATAATGGAGAGGGGAAAGGCAATAATATAGGAAACTGGGAGCGAATAAAATTCGAACCCGTGTCACGTGGCTTATTTAAGAGCGGTTATTGCATTTAAAACTCATTCAAATGAGATGTTGGCGAGGTAAATCAGTGACTCGATAAGGAAATGACCAAATTCAAAACAATACTTTAAAATAACAATGAAATAAAAAATTTAAAATATTTCAAAAAGTTACCTCGATTCGGACATCATGGCTGCGGCTTGAACAAGCAGTTGGGTTTGATGGTCAGAGTTATAAGCCCTGGCATATGCTACGTTGTCGAGTACGTCAGATCCCGACAACTGATAACGTTCGGACACGGCCAACAACCGTTCGGGTCGAAAAGTTCCTTCCGTGTCTATGTACAAGCACTTTCCTTCTCCCCCTCCCATATCGATTGGTAACTGAAAGTTCCGAGCAAAAACTGAAACTTAAATGTAGCTACAGAAAAAAAATTATGCACGCAATTTCACTCCCTCGACCAAATCCAGCAAATGAGGCGGGATGCTGCAGAGGGGTGTCGCAGGTCGATCCTGAACCGTCGTTCAAACCCTCAAAGTAAGTACGCAACAGTACCAAAATTAAGGTATGTATAACATTCAGGAACTAAAAATCTAAACCACCAAATAAATTACTTACAGATGCGCCACACCTGATCCATATTCAAAAGCCGCATTGGTAAAATAATTTGAATTAGCTACATTTTATTCAATATAAGATATTGAAAAGTATCTTCATGCATTAATTTTGAAACATAACATTCAAGAGATTAAAACTAATGCAAAGGAATATTTTACTGAAAATAGTGTACCAAACAATTTGGAACCCAGGTTACGAGTCTAAGACCACACTGCTCTTAACCCTTTAAGGACGAGTCCGCAGCATATGCAGTCACTCTTGTTACCAGAACGTATAGGTTTTATTGTTATTCAAAACTAAATATTTTAGTAACTAGTCACTGAAATGATACACATTTTGGGTTCCTTTCTCGACAATTAAATAATATCTATATAAACATGTAGAAACATTTAGAGAAACGAGGCATTGTAGTACAATTTATATTGTTCCAGAAATAATAATATATATTGTACTACAATGCCTCGTTTCTATAAATGTTTCTACATGTTTATATATAGATGTCATTTAGTTGTCGGGAAAGGAATCCAAAATGTGTATCATTTCAGTGACTAGTTACTAAAATATTTAGTTTTAAATAACAACAAAACCTATACGTTCTGGTAACAAGAGTGACCGCATATGCTGCGGGCTCGTCCTTAAAGGGTTAATCTATGGGAACTCTTCTAAGATATATTCACTACTTCAGTAAAATCAACATTTTTCTTTTATACATCAAAAAACGGAAACTTGTTACTTTGTATGTATTTCCTCTTATTTATACTGAAAATTTTCCAACTCCATAATATTAATAAAATATTCAAACCTTCAACTACATATAAAAATTAAAAAAAAAAAAAAAAAAATTTAACGATTGTAGGCACTCACTTGACAAGTTACAGCTAAAGTGTGACACAGTTGAGTTTTCCCGGTTCGAAACTCTCCAAATACTTCCGTTATGGAACCTGTCTCAATTCCCCCTCCAAGTAACTTATCTAGTTCTTTGGAACCAGTGGTGAGCTGCAAGTTTTGCAAAAAAGATATTACTCCAGTTAATGCTTGAAAAAATTTATTTTATATGAATCTATTGTATATGAGGGGCGACAAGCTTGACCGCGAAATGAGAAATCATCGCGTGAAACCTTTGTAAGGTTGTAAGGTTGTAAGGTAAGGTGTGTGTGTGTGTGTGTGTATATATATTAGGGTGGCCCTTATTTTTCAACTTTTGAAATTACTTGCTCCCAACCCCTAATCTTCTTCCAATATATAAAAAAGTGCTCTGTGCAAAATTTCAGCTCAATTGGGGTATATTAAGGTGGCCCCCAAAGGCCCTAAAGTTTCAAAATTCACCGATAATATAATTGGTATTTCTAATATAAAACCTTTATAATTCATTTGCAAACTTTGTTTGGGAAAATAATCACAAAGCATAATCGAAAGTGAATTTTATTTACAACAAATAATTACGCTGCTTATATAGGCCGCAGGGGCAGAACTTTCTAGAACCTTCCAGAAGCGTTTTTTTTACGCACTTATGATACTTTTCAATTTCCGTGAATATCTCGTCCAATTTTGGTTTTAAGTAAATAATGGTTATAACTAAATTTATTGTAAATTGAATTCTCTTTCGATCATATTCTATATTTCTTTCGAATAAAACACTGTAAAGAAGATAAAAACGGTTTTATATGAAAAAATATCAATATTGTTAAAATCTGAAACTTTAGGGCCTTTGGGGGCCATCTTAATATTGTCTGATTGAGCTGAAATTTTACACAGCATTTTTACATGGATTAGAACAACTTTGGAGTTTGGGAGATGAAAAATATTTCATTTCAGAAAATCACATACAACTAAGGGCCACCCTAATATATATATATATATATATATATATATATATATATATAGATCAGTGGTTCACTCTATTGACTAAATTGAGTTGGTGTGGTTGGTTGTTCGAAAAAGATGGATTAACAGGCCTTCAGGTCATATAGATAACGTGTGTTAAGAAAAACATTATGAAACTATTACAAACAAATCTAAACAGTGATTTCTTGAAAATTTTATAAAACAACACTAATGGATGCCAAACATGGTAGTTCGGCTTTTCTTGATGTTCTGACCGACCGACTAATAAGTGTGTATTTTCTTCAACATTATAGGAATTTTTTTTTCTGAATGACATTGCCATACACATATTTTAATATTTAAGACAAAGTTGTGAAGTGGAAAGTTGGTGTACCGGACAGTTGACGAAGGTGTGTGTGTGTGTGTTTTATGCTGAAAGTCATTTAATTTCAAGCATGAAATAGTGAAGCTTATATCTTAAATGCAGTCTGATTGCAAAATAGTCACTTAACAGTACACAAGTTTTCTGATACTGCATTTAATCTGGAAACACAAATCCCCACTTAAATAAACAAAAAACATTCACAGGGGTTTACCTGAATAATTTCTGATCTTTTTTGATGAAATTCTGTTGCAGTTGTGAAACCCATTGGAACTAATTTAGCAGCTTCTGCTAATATTTTATCAGCTTTTGCTTCACTAATTCCTTTTATTTGAATCAGAAACTTCTTGGGAGCAAATGCCACAGATTCTATGGTGTAGTAACCTGCTTCCTCTAGCTTCTTTATGTCTGCTACTGATACGCCATTTTGCTAATACAAAAGTATAATTTAGTACCGTATGTAATTATTAGCATGAAATATTCCTACATAACTAAGTACTGGAACATGATCAAGTTACAGACCTATCAGGCCAAAGAGGTATGCTATTCATGCCAGTTAGCTATAGCAGGCTATAACTTACAAGGCTCAGATAGATAAATATTCAGTTGAAGAGGTCTTCAATAAAATACATAAACTATCTAAAATCTACCTCTGATATAAGATACTTTACTGATACTTCACTTAAGTTAGACAACATAGTACCCAGCCCAATAAATTAATTCTCTTTTGTTCGTACTACCTCAAATGAGGTTTGGAATATTATTGGTAAATTAAAAAATACAAAAAATAACATTCCTATAACTATGTTGAAGCTTGTTAAAGATAAAATATCCATAACTTTGGCTAAAATTCTTAACCAAAGTATTTCCAAAGGAGTATTCCCATCAATACTAAAAATTGGTTGTATGATATGTCTAGATCCTGCACTAGCAACTAATTACTGGCTGGTGTGTTCATTATCTGTATTCAGCAAAATTTTTGCAAAAATTGTAAAAAGCAGTGCAACAATATTTAGAATCATACGATTCATAATATCCAAGTCAATATGGCTTTCATAAGAATAAAACAATGGAAATGGTTATTTTAAATCTTATAAAAAGTGCCACTGTCACTAAAGACAACAAAGGAATTATGATTTCTATATTTATGAATTTGAGTAAGGCCTGTGAAGTGATAGACTATGATATTCTACTTGAAACACTATTGGTACTGTTATGGCTTTAGAGGAACGATCAGTGATTTGCTTAAAAGTTAATCATCCAATAGATATCAATTTGTATCAGTAAAAAATGTCTGCTCAACTAAAATGATGGTAAACCATGGTGTACCCCAGGGTTCACTGTTATTTTTATTATATATAAATGATCTTCCAGGCTCTTCTGACATGAATAACATGTTTGCAGAGGATACAACCATGTCTTTTTCTTGCAAAGATGTTAACACAAATAAGGACATATTTAAAATAGAATTTAGCAAAGTCAATCAATCAATCTTATTTGTAAAATAAACACAGCATACCCTGCATAACACAGGTTTGTTCAATGTTGATTCATCATAATGCAGATAAAACCTTGACACCATTCCCCAAACAGCAATGCTTCAGATTCACTCTTGCACATTTTTGTAGCAAACATTTTTGACAAAAAAAAATTTCTCTGCACTTTATTATTTACTATTTAAATAAAATTTTTAAAAACAAATGCATTTTTTAATGTTGAATGGAACAAAGTTAATTTTAAAAATAAGCATGATTTTAAAATATATAGAAAATATTAACATATTTTTACCAAAATTAAAGGGGTTAATTTTTAACTAAAAATTAAACATACAGTATACAATGATTAATAGGGAACAGCTTTTATGTTGATATGTAATAAAAAAGAATTCTGCATAGCAAGATGATAACTCATTTGAAAACACTAACATATGAAGAAACTTTTACTGTTGCTAGTTGCAGTCTCGTGGATGGTTTGACAGATTAAAAAAGAACGTAATAATAAGCGCACTTTAGCTAAAATTAAACACATTTGTAACTAAATTGTTTGCAGTTGTTTCACAATTAAAACTAGTTCATTTTCACACAAAAAGACAGTTTTTCAGATTTTTCTTTATCATTGACATCTGAGAATGAAACACTTTATTTCATATTGATTACATTCCCTGATCAATGCTGATTCACATAACATGGTACTTTCTGCAGATGAATTAACTCCATTAATCAGGGTATTGCTGTACTACAATTTCTGTTATGTTAAAATAATACAATAATACTGTCAATTGGAATATTTATTTTATATAATTTGGTCTTTTAGCTTTAGGCTTTAGTGGGCTTTCACATTAATTAGTTAATATATAAATATACAGGGTGGCGCAAAAGTCACCTATCATAGGAATTTTGTGTTGACTATTATTTTTTTCTTTTATGTTGGGGATGGTGGCGAAATTAACAATAGATGAGAGGGTGAGCTTGGTTTTAATGTACAGAACACCAGGTACAACAAATCAATGAATCAGTACAGAATTTAAATTCTGTACTGATTCATCGATTTGTTGTACCTGGTGTTCCATACATTAAACCCAAGCTCACCCTCTTGTCTATTGTTAATTTCGCAGCCATCCCCTGCCTAAAAGAAAAAAAAATAATATATTATAAACTTAGGGATGTACCAGATCACAATATAGCCGGATAACCAGATACCAAATATCTGGCTTTTTATTTTTGCCAGATACCAAATAATCTGGCCGGATCAAGAAATGGCCAGATCATGTATTCTTAAGGGCATAAAATTTTAAAACTTGCAATTAACTAGTGGTTTAATAAACTTTTATGGTTCTTAATAATTTTACAAAATCATTATTCTCCTAAAAAAATGCAGATTAGAAATTGTTTATTCAAAAAAAAACCCATAAACCAAAAATAAGATATGAACTTGTATATATATATATATATATATATATATATATATATATATATATATATATATATTATTATTATTATTACAAAAACCATTTTCTTTCTTAATATATAACTATTAACTGTAAATGATAAATGTGTGAAAATATATACCGTAGTTATATTTTTCATTATGAAAAGAAGTTTCTCAGCATTTTCGTGCAACAAATAGAACAGAAAAAACAACAAAAGAGAAGATAGAAGTACCCTACATTAAATTTTCAATGACTTAAATTGTCTTAATAGAAAATTTAACATATTCTGGGGTGGAACTCTCGCATTCAATACTGGAAAGGAAAAAGGCGAAGTTGATTGGACCTAGTTCTGTTAAATTTTAGAGAAATCCAACTTTTAGTATGTTTTTTGTTTAAAAGAAAATCATTATAAATGTTAAATTTAGTCCTTTATTGCACACAGCTCTTCCCACAGCTGAATAAAATCATCTGGCATTGGCCATAATAAAATGATAAAGTACACACAAAAACTTGAAATATAAAGTTTTTTATCAACAAAATGTGATTGAAATATTAATTAATTATCCACCAGCCGGATCATACTTGATATCCAGTACCCAGCCGGATCATACTTGATATCCAGTACCCAGCCGGATCATACTTGATATCCAGTACCCAGCCGGATCATACTTGATATCCAGTACCCAGCCGGATCATACTTGATATCCAGTACCCAGCCGGATCATACTTGATATCCAGTACCCAGCCGGATCATACTTGATATCCAGTACCCAGCCGGATCATACTTGATATCCAGTACCCAGCCGGATCATACTTGATATCCAGTACCCAGCCGGATCATACTTGATATCCAGTACCCAGCCGGATCATACTTGATATCCAGTACCCAGCCGGATCATACTTGATATCCAGTACCCAGCCGGATCATACTTGATATCCAGTACCCAGCCGGATCATACTTGATATCCAGTACCCAGCCGGATCATACTTGATATCCAGTACCCAGCCGGATCATACTTGATATCCAGTACCCAGCCGGATCATACTTGATATCCAGTACCCAGCCGGATCATACTTGATATCCAGTACCCAGCCGGATCATACTTGATATCCAGTACCCAGCCGGATCATACTTGATATCCAGTACCCAGCCGGATCATACTTGATATCCAGTACCCAGCCGGATCATACTTGATATCCAGTACCCAGCCGGATCATACTTGATATCCAGTACCCAGCCGGATCATACTTGATATCCAGTACCCAGCCGGATCATACTTGATATCCAGTACCCAGCCGGATCATACTTGATATCCAGTACCCAGCCGGATCATACTTGATATCCAGTACCCAGCCGGATCATACTTGATATCCAGTACCCAGCCGGATCATACTTGATATCCAGTACCCAGCCGGATCATACTTGATATCCAGTACCCAGCCGGATCATACTTGATATCCAGTACCCAGCCGGATCATACTTGATATCCAGTACCCAGCCGGATCATACTTGATATCCAGTACCCAGCCGGATCATACTTGATATCCAGTACCCAGCCGGATCATACTTGATATCCAGTACCCAGCCGGATCATACTTGATATCCAGTACCCAGCCGGATCATACTTGATATCCAGTACCCAGCCGGATCATACTTGATATCCAGTACCCAGCCGGATCATACTTGATATCCAGTACCCAGCCGGATCATACTTGATATCCAGTACCCAGCCGGATCATACTTGATATCCAGTACCCAGCCGGATCATACTTGATATCCAGTACCCAGCCGGATCATACTTGATATCCAGTACTCAGCCGGATCATACTTGATATCCAGTACCCAGCCGGATCATACTTGATATCCAGTACCCAGCCGGATCATACTTGATATCCAGTACCCAGCCGGATCATACTTGATATCCAGTATCCAGCCGGATCATACTTGATATCCAGTATCCAGCCGGATCATACTTGATATCCAGTATCCAGCCGGATCATACTTGATATCCAGTATCCAGCCGGATCATACTTGATATCCAGTATCCAGCCGGATCATACTTGATATCCAGTATCCAGCCGGATCATACTTGATATCCAGTATCCAGCCGGATCATACTTGATATCCAGTATCCAGCCGGATCATACTTGATATCCAGTATCCAGCCGGATCATACTTGATATCCAGTATCCAGCCGGATCATACTTGATATCCAGTATCCAGCCGGATCATACTTGATATCCAGTATCCAGCCGGATCATACTTGATATCCAGTATCCAGCCGGATCATACTTGATATCCAGTATCCAGCCGGATCATACTTGATATCCAGTATCCAGCCGGATCATACTTGATATCCAGTATCCAGCCGGATCATACTTGATATCCAGTATCCAGCCGGATCATACTTGATATCCAGTACCCAGCCGGATCATACTTGATATCCAGTATCCAGCCAGATCATACTTGATATCCAGTATCCAGCCGGATCATACTTGATATCCAGTATCCAGCCGGATCATACTTGATATCCAGTATCCAGCCGGATCATACTTGATATCCAGTATCCAGCCGGATTCTGAAGAAGTGGCTGGATTGGCCAGATACTGGATTGTGATCCAGTATCCAGTGCATCCTTAATTATAATCAACACTGAAAATTCCTATGATGTGCAACTTTTGCACCACCCTGTGTATATATATATACAAGAGTATAATGGTGTAGTGGTTAGTGTCACTGACTACAAATCTATCAGCCCTGGGATTCAGACCCAGTGACAGCAGAAAGCATGCAGCAAAACCCAGCTGTTCATCTTTCCACATAAAAGAAAATGGTTGGTAGATAAATGGGTACCCTGAGTAGCCTTGTGGTTAAGACACAGGGCTGCTAGTGGGGTGTGGTTCAGATTCCATGTTAAACTGCAGGTCTAAGATGGAGTGACAAGCTTGACCTTCATCAGAATGAACAATTCAGGCAGAAGCAAAACCAAAGTTTTATATAATATGCAAGTCATTTAAATTATAATTAATGCACAAATGAACTAATAGTGGAAATGCAGTATAAAATAATCTTAAGTTATTACCATAGATATGAAAAATATTAATTAAGTTATTATTATTATATAGATACAAAACAAATACAAAGTCAATATTGAAATATGAGAAATGAACAAGTAACTTAGTAGCTTAACCCATTTGCTGTGCAACCCGTAATATCATGGGCTCTCACTTCTGACCATTTCTGTGCAGCCCTGTGTATATACACATGTGTTTAAACTTTAAACTCAGATCTCTCTTTGCATAGCCCGTGTTTTTGGCTTGATTCGTAACTGGGCACTCATGCAGTTAATGGGTTAATATACATTTAATCCTAGATTTTTATTAGTATTCTAGTATTAATAGAGATTTCAACATTTTTAAAACAATCTATGTTTGAGATATTTTTTATATCACCACTTAAATCACTCCACAGTTTCAGTTCAATGAAAATGGGTAATTTTTGAGATGACACTAAATTGAGGAATAACATGCTTTGATCTATTTTTAATCTGATATGACTGAATTTTTTGAGGAGTTACAAAATACTTATTTATCCACTGTAAGTTAATGATTTTGTTCTTACATTTGTAAATGAATAGATGTGCCAGTTTGATTACATCTTTGATCATTAATAGTTTTAGCTTTTTAAGGAATGTACTTGAATGATCATGGAAATCTCCATCAATAATGTTATTGCCCATTTTATTGCCCATTTTTGGGTGACAAAGAGTGTTTTAAAACATTGTTAGTGGAATTTTTGCATATATATATATATATATATATATATATATATATATATATATATATATATATATATAACAAAATCATAGGCCTTTGTAGTTTCTTATGCATCAAGTGCATGGAAAACAATAGAAAATTAGTACAGAGGGGAACACAAAATGTTGAAATAGAAGAATCAAGTACAGCAGTTTTACTGACAAAAAAACATGAAACAGAAAACACCTGCACAACCGAGAAGGGAAAAAAAAAACTGCAGGGAAAGGCGAAAGCAGCCTCAGAAAAAGAGGTACCCACGGCAGAAGAGGGATACGAAATACACGCCAAAGAAAACAACCCCACTGAGTAGGGAAGAAGTGGTGGCGAAGCAGAAGGAAATCAAATCACAAGACTCAGAGGGAATTGAAATGACAGGCCATATGCGAATATTATAAAATAGGTGCGTGCAAATATGGCTCAAACTGCATATACAATCACCCTACAAAATGCTTCGATATGATGAGGAATGGGAAGTGCAAGTACGGACCAAACCAACTTTTTTCACCCTCGTATGTGCAGACAGTCAATTACTGAGAAAAAATGCCTGAACATAGAGTGCTTGCATTTTCACATAAAGGGTACGCAAAGAAGAGAATGGGAAAGAACAGATCATATTCGGCATAGAGGAAATAGCAAGAGTAATGAAACATATGTTTTAGAAGAAATGAGGATAATAAAAGCTCAGCTTGCCCTTCTAACAAGGAGAGAGAGAACACCGCAAACATATGCACCATAACATTATGCACATCACCCGCCTATTCAACACCACCCACCAATAATACAACAACAACAGTAGTATCACAGGGCGCAACCCCAATATGTACTCCCAAATGCAGCAACCCAACCAATAACACCAAACAGGAACCGACATTGACCAGGAAATGACCATCATTTAGGAGAATTGAACACAAAGATTAGAAACCCAGTAAATGTATTATACACAAATATACAAGGCCTCTATATGGACCATGCAGACTGCAAATTACAATACTTGCAAAATTTAGCTACAGAAACCAGCATAGGGTAATTCTATGAGAAATAGACAAATGAAGTACACAGTCACTGCTTCAAAATTCAGGAAACTTGGTGTGAGGGTTGGTTTCGGTCCAAATTACAAATTTCTGAATTTTTTTGAAAATTGGTCAAGTTGGTCAAATTTTATGGCTTGACCAAATTTTGGTCAAATGAAAAAACCAATAATTTTCAAACGTAAATATCTCAGCTCCTAATTGTGGTAGTGTAGTAAGTCTTAAACGATAAAATATGTAAAATTAACTGTAGTTTCTAAATATGTATCATTTTTTTAGGGTAACAAAAACAAAATTATGATTTCTTGGAAAAAATGTCAAATTGTTTTTTTTGGCGATTTGGCAGTGAAGATATCACTTTTCGAAAAAAAGACCAAGAATAAAAAATGTTTATTTGATGTATGTACACCATAATAAGTAATAAAAAGTCAGCTTATCGACGATTATTATGAAAAAATGAAAAAAAAAAAAAAATCCTCCAAATTTTAACAATTTTTTGCTTTCTTTCCAGATTTTCAGTATATACCTAATTTTCTAGTATACATAAATTTACCTAACCCTTAAAATGCCTCAAAACAAAATTTTGTTGCGATCCTATGAAAAAACACTCGAGAAGAATTTTCTGTAACATCAAAAAAAAAAGTAAACTCTGCCATGGCAGCTGCAAGCTATGGAATTTTGGAAGAAAATCAATTACTATGCAGCAATTGCTATGTCACAATTAAAAAGAAGCCAATTGTATTAGAACATGTTCAACGTTCATCCAGAGAGCCGGAACCTGCACCAATACCTGAGCCAGACATACTTAACGAATCTATGGAGCGAAGCAGTAGCGATTCCACGAATCCACCACCATTGGAAGAATTTGTCATTCAAGACAGGCAATTCAATAAAGATTTGCTCAGCGACAATATTTTACCTTTATTTGATGAAAGCCCTATTAAAACAGGTAATAAAACAATAGAGACTCCGGTCAGGACATTTGTTTCTTAATGCCAAATTCATAGTTTTCTGTTTTTAAATATTAGCATCAGCACTTGAATACATATATACAAAATATTTGATATTTGATTATTTCACGCAACCTAAATTTATGAATTTGTTTTACAGCTGGATTGAAGCCAGGACAAAAACAGATAAAGGCTTCTACGAAGTTGTAGATGTAGCGCTTTCTTTGCAAAAATGTCTGAGTGAACCTATTACTTCTATTAAAGGTACTCAACAATTACATCGCTTCTTCCCAATTTCCAAGAATTCATTGAAGGTTTATCCACTCTCTCAGAGTGCACAGTCAGTCAAAATAAGAGAGCTCATTAGAGTTTCTGCTTCGGTTCAAGAACATAATACTGTCTCTCAACGCGAAATTGAAACAGGCTCTTTTGTGGGTTGTATGTATGAAAATAAACTATGACTCAGATTAGTCCAGTCCTTTGACTGTGAATATGATGATTTTCTGATAAAATTTCTCCATCCTTCGGGCGTATGTCCCTCATACATTTTTCCTGCACAAGATGATGTTTGTCACGTTCCAACAGAAAATATATTTGGGAGTACTGAAGCAAGTTTACGAGGAGAAACAAGAACAGAATACATTTTTCCGCTTCAAGAATTAAATAACTTTTCAAAGAAGATAAAATAAATTCTATCGAATGTATACTCTTTAAGATTGTCTATATAATATTTCTAAAATTTTTATCTAAGATTTGTGTATCTACTTAATAGTTATAAAAATCTTTTCAAATTATTTTTTCTTATTATTATATTATTAGTGTCTAAAATTTGGATTCACTGGATGAGAATACTGTCTCTTAATTCATTCTCAAAGACTTGTGTGTCCACGTGTAGTATTAGGAAGAGTATTTTATACTCTGATAAGCGCTTTATAAATTAAACATTATTATTGTCAATATATTCTGTCCCTAAATATAAGAGGTTATGTATATACATTGTACATATATTTTAAAAGATTTTTTCTCCTTTAGTTTATCTACATGTATTTTTTATATGAATTGAAAATTGTCTTTTTTTGGACCAACAAGTCTGCAAAAAATCTTCGTCGTCTGAAAAAAAAATTTATTACTTAATTTCAAACTCAGTTTTGAGCCTTATGGGTAATTCCAGGACAAATAGACAAATGAAAGTGCCAAATGTACACTCCACCATCTCCAAAATTCATGAAACTTGGTGTGAGGGTTGGTTTTGGTCCAAATTACAAAAATCTAAATTTTTTTGAAAATTGGTCGAGTTGGTCAAATTTTATGGCTTGACCAAATTTTGGCCAAATGAAAAAACCAACAATTTTCAAACATAAATATCTCAGCTGCTAATTGTGGTAGCGTAATAAGTCTTAAATGATAAAATATGTAAAATTAACTGTAGTTTCTAAATATGTATCATTTTTTTAGGGTAACAAAAATAAAATTATGATTTTTTGAAAAAAATGCAAATTCTTTTTTTTTTTGCGATTTGGCAGTGAAGATATCATTTTTCAAAAAAAGGACCAAGAATAAAAAATGTTTATTTGATGTATGTACACCATAATAAGTAATAAAAAGTCAGCTTATAGTTTATTATAAGGCTCAAAACTGAGTTTGAAATTAAGTAATAAAATTTTTTTTCAGACAACGAAGATTTATTAAAGACTTGTTGGTCCAAAAAAAAAACAATTTTCAAATCCTATAAAAAATACATGTAGATAAACCAAAGGAGAAAAAATCTTTTAAAATATATGTACAATGTACAATTTAGGGTGACAATAAAAATCGAAAGTTGGAGTTTTTTATTGGCCATTTGTTCAATGCTGCTACTACATGAGAAAACAATGTACTGTAAATATTAGGTCATTCCGATAATATTTAAGGGTGTCTCAAGTGAGGTAAATAATTCTCCTTATAACAAACATTAATTATTCATTACCTAGTAAAAATAAATTAATATTTTTTTTAATTAATGTAAATAAACGTTAGTTTTAGTTCATAAAGTTTAAGTGCAGGCGTACTCCAATCGTAATACGTAATTAAAAAAAATATTAATGAATAAGGAGAATTATTTACCTCACTTGAGACACCCTTAAATATTATCTGAATGACCTAATATTTACAGTACATTGTTTTCTCCTGTAGTAGCAGCATTGAACAAATGGCCAATAAAAAACTCCAACTTTCGATTTTTATTGTCACCCTAATAGGGTGACAATAAAAATCAAAAGTTGGAGTTTTTTATTGGCCATTTGTTCAATGCTGCTACTACATGAGAAAACAATGTACTGTAAATATTAGGTCATTCAGATAATATTTAAGGGTGTCTCAAGTGAGGTAAATAATTCTCCTTATTCATTAATATTTTTTTTAATTACGTATTACGATTGGAGTAGGCCTGCACTTAAACTTTATGAACTAAAACTAACGTTTATTTACATTAATTAAAAAAAATATTAATTTACTTTTACTAGGTAATGAATAATTAATGTTTGTTATAAGGAGAATTATTTACCTCACTTGAGACACCCTTAAATATTATCGGAATGACCTAATATTTACAGTACATTGTTTTCTCATGTAGTAGCAGCATTGAACAAATGGCGAATAAAAAACTCCAACTTTCGATTTTTATTGTCACCCTAAATTGTACATACATAACCTCTCTTATATTTAGGGACAGAATATATTAACAATAATAATGTTTAATTTATAAAGCGCTTATCAGAGTATAAAATACTCTTCCTAATACTACACGTACACAAGTCTTTGAGAATGAATTAAGAGACAGTATTCTCATCCAGTGAATCCAAATTTTAGACACAATAATATAATAATAAGAAAAAAGAATTTGAAAAGATTTTTATAACTATTAAGTAGATACACAAATCTTAGATAAAAATTTTAGAAATATTATATAGACAATCTTAAATAGTATACATTCGATAGAATTTATTTTATCTTTGAAAAGTTATTTAATTCTTGAAGCGGAAAAATGTATTGTATTCTTGTTCCTCCTCATAAACTTGCTTCAATACTCCCAAATATATTTTCTGTTGGAACGTGACAAACATCATCTTGTGCAGGAAAAACGTATGAGGAACATACGCCCGAAGGATGGAGAAATTTTATCAGAAAATCATCATATTCACAGTCAAAGGACTGGACTAATCCGAGCCATAGTTTATTTTCATACATACAACCCACAAAAGAGCCTGTTTCAATTTCGCATTGAGAGACAGTATTATGTTCTTGAACCGAAGCAGAAACTCTAATGAGCTCTATTTCGACTGACTGTGCACTCTGAGAGAGTGGATAAACCTTCAACAAATTCTTGGAAATTGGGACGAAGTGATGTAATTGTTGAGTACCTTTGATAGAAGTAATAGGTTCACTCAGACATTTTTGCAAAGAAAGCTCTACATCTACAACTTCGTAGAAGCCTTTATCTGTTTTTGTCCCGGCTTCAATCCAGCTGTAAAACAAATTCATAAATTTAGGTTGCGTGAAATAATCAAATATCAAATATTTTGTATATATGTATTCAAGTGCTGACGCTAATATTTAAAAACAGAAAACTATGAATTTGGCATTAAGAAACAAATGTCCTGAACGGAGTCTCTACTGTTTTATTACCTGTTTTAATAGGGCTTTCATCAAATAAAGGTAAAATATTGTCACTGAGCAAATCTTTATTGAATTGCCTGTCTCGAACGACAAATTCTTCCAATGGTGGTGGATTCGTGGAATCGCTACTGCTTCGCTCCATAATTCGTTAAGTATGTCTGGCTCAGGTATTGGTGCAGGTTCCGGCTCTCTGGATGAACGTTGAACATGTTCTAATACAATTGGCTTCTTTTTAATTGTGACATAGCAACTGCTGCATAGTAATTGATTTTCTTCCAAAATTCCATAGCTTGCAGCTGCCATGGCAGAGTTTACTTTTTTGATGTTACAGAAAATTATTCTCGAGTGTTTTTTCATAGGATCGCAACAAAATTTTGTTTTGAGGCATTTTAAGGGTTAGGTAAATTTACGTATACTAGAAAATTAGGTATATACTGAAAATCTGGAAAGAAAGCAAAAAATTGTTAAAATTTGGAGGATTTTTTTTTTGTCATTTTTTTTCATAATAATCGTCGATAAGCTGACTTTTTATTACTTATTATGGTGTACATACATCAAACAAACTTTTTTATTCCTGGTCTTTTTTTCGAAAAATGATATCTTCACTGCCAAATCGCCAAAAAAAAAAAAAACTTTTTCCAAAAAATCATAATTTTATTTTTGTTACCCTAAAAAAATGATACATATTTAGAAACTACAGTTAATTTTACATATTTTATCGTTTAAGACTTGCTACACTACCATAATTAGGAGCCGAGATATTTACGTTTGAAAATTATTGGTTAATTCATTTGACCAAAATTTGGTCAAGCCATAAAATTTGACCAACTTGACCAATTTTCAAAAAAATTCAGAAATTTGTAATTTGGACCGAAACCAACCCTCACACCAAGTTTCATGAATTTTGAAGAGGTGACCGTGTACTTCATTTGTCTATTTCTCATAGAATTACCCACAAGCCAATTGACAGCTTACTGTTATGAGTGACATTGGTGTTTGAAGCAGTGTTAAGAATGCCACACACCTTCACACATGCCAAATATGCAGATATGGTGTATGTCCATGGTTTTTGCGATGGAAGTGTAACAGCTGCTATTGCAGAATACCGTCAACTGTTTCTGAACTGCAGAATTCTGGATCGAAGTGTGTTTACCAGGGTTTTCAACACATTGCATGAGATTGGTACACTTCCCAGAGCTCATGTTTCATCTGAACGTGAAGGTCAACAAGATGTGGATGAAGTGGAAAACATTCTTCAGTTGGTAGAGCGTAGTCCTACCACTAGCTCATGAAGAATTTCTACATGTCTCGGTGTATCACACACAAGAGTATGGCAAACATTACGTGAGGAAGGCTTGCATCCATATCATGTACAGCGTGTACAACACCTTCAACCAGGAAAGACTGCCATGCGACTGGAATTTTGTCATTGGGTAAATGCTAATTGCTGATTGTTTTGATTAATACTCTTCACCGATGAAGCTACTTTCACCCATGATGGTATCAACAACACTCGTAACTCTCATCGGTGGTCAGATGAAAATCCAAATGGCACTGTGGAAACAAATTTTCAACATCGCTTCTCTGCCAATGTGTGGTGTGGTATCATCGATGATCAGCTGATTGGCCCTGTTACTTTAGAGAATCATCTTACAGGACAAAGTCACCTAGAATTTCTGCAAAATGAATTTCCAGGACTATTGGAGGATGTTCCTTTGGCTACACGCGCTGGTATGTACTTTCAGCATGATGGAGCTCCTCTGCATTCTACCCGTCTAGTGATGCAATACCTAAATCAAACTTTCCCTGGTCAATGGATTGGCTAAGGTGGTCCCATTCAATGGCCACCAAGGTCTCCAGACCTCTCTCCGTTAGATTATTGTTTGTGGGGGTGGATGAAAAGTCAAGTTTACAAAAGAAAGGTGGATACACGAGACAAATTGCTCGCGTACATTTTGGATGCTGCTGCCCGCATAAAGGAATGTCAAGATCAACTCAGACAAACAACACGCGATCTTTGCACACGAGTTGCAAAGTGCATCGAGGTTGATGGTGGGATTTTCGAAAACGTATTGTAAACTGTAACAAATTTGTCATTTCTGTATCTGATACCATTCAAAATGCCAATGTTTAAACATTAAATGTTAGAAACAGTAATTGGTTTCTCTTTCTTGATTACCATTAACAATGCTTTTGTATTTGTAGATTCAAACAGCTCTATCTCCGCAACCATTCAGAATTAGACACATGTTCATATGAACTTTTTTTCTCACAATGACCAATACTATCACCTCCCAAAGTATTGACCTTTCCTCCTGAAACACCCTGTATAAGGTATGTAAATAGCGCTTTTCTTACTTTATTTTGTCACTTTTGCATATACACCCCATTTTTAGCAAAAAATCTTAGCATAGCACATCAGTCATGCAAAAAACCTTAGCAGTGAAAATGTTAATAAAAGCTCTTCTGGGACTGCATGTCCAAGTTTAAAAATTATGAAATGTTATGAAATGGGTTCCTTCCAATAAACTCTTTCTAAATACCAAAACAAATTTCATGATTTTACTACCAAACAAAATGTTTATCTTCATGAACTGAATGTTGATGAAATTGCTATAAAGTACTGTAACAAAATTTCTTGGTATAATACTTGACAAAAATTTGCACTGCAATGACCATGTAAATTATATATCAAAAAAGATATCTAGGAATGTTGCTATAATGTTTGTGGAAAATTTCGGAGTACCAAAATGGAAGACCCACCTAATCTTGGATAAGCCATATTGATATTAAAAAAAAAAAATAACAATAAAAAATAACTCAGAAGGAGAACATGAACTCTTGCTGAGAAAAATTAAAAAGACACCAACGAAGAAACAAATATGGGATGAAAAGAAAAAAAGATCCCATAGCCAGAAATGGCAACACAGTTTTAAGAAGAAGGAAAAGATCGGGATAAGCGGAATAAGCAGAATAACAGGGAAGAAAAAAAAAGAAGCTGAATAAGCATAATAACAGCGACGAAAAAAGGCAAGATGAAAGAAGCCGGAATAAAAATGTTTATTATTGGTGTCAAGAAATAAAACTCATAACAGTTTCAAGGTAAGAAGTTCATAAATTTCCCTTCGGTTATTAAATTTAGGTTAAATAAGCTGACATTTCAGCTGTAATTGTTTAACAAAAGAGTATGGAAGTCCTGTTTATGGACAAATAGTTAGGCTGGTTCATCTTTGGCCTAGGTCTTCCATCTCCAACATAGCCTAGGTTGTGTTTAGGCTACTCTGGTTGGAGCAGGACCTACTTTTTCCATATCTTTAATGGTGGCCCGTGTGGGGAAGGGTTATTTGCTGTGAAAACCTTAACCTTGAATAAAATAAAATAAAATTAAATTAAATTAAAACAAACAAAAAAAAAATAAATAAAATTACGCCTTATTAAACATTTTGACATCTGAACAGAATTTATTCCATGTTTGGCTTTTTCAAATACTTACTACATATAAATAACACTGGTATGCATATGAAATTTTTTTGTCTGCTGTGAGGGTTTTTTCAACTCATATTATATAATTTGACCATGCTGAATTCGAAAATGACATTGGTTTTCCTCAATCAGGTCAGGTTTTTTCTCTATTGGCCATTTATTATAAGTCCAATTTTATCCCCAAATTTATTGATTTTTTTAGCTTAAACACTGTAGATATGAGTAATATTATAAGAACACTCGTGAAAAATTAAAACATTGTGTGAATAAATACTTTTATTCATACAATGAATATGGAAAAAAGTTTATTGAGGAAGGAATGAAGTTTTTTTGGCTTTCCATCTGTTTTTCTTCAGGCACGTCTCGCTTCAAACACCAGCAATAGTCCACCAGCATATTGATATCCCAGTTTCCCTGGTACCATTCTTCCATTATTTTGATATCTTGGTGAAATCATTCACCCTGTTCCTCACTATAATCCCCGCAATTTTCAGGAAAATAGTCCAAGTGGGACCACAAAAAGTGCATTTTTATGGATATGCGTGACCCATGAGCTTTGAAAGCCTCCATCAAGTTTTCGACAACAGACTCATATTCTGGACTTCTACACTTGCCAAGAAAATCAGTGACAACCGATTTGAATGCCTGCCAGGCATTCTTCTCAGTTGGAGTCATTGCGTTTTTGAACTGAGTATCCTTGATCAAAGTTTGAATTTGAGGACCATCAAAAACCCCAGCATTTAGTTTAGCATCAGATATATGAGGAAATTTACTCTCGAGATATCGGAATGCTGAACCCTCCTTATTCATTGATTTGATGAAATTTTTCATCAAGCCCAGCTTAATATGAAGTGGTGGGAGCAAAATTTTTGTTGGTGGTACAAGGGGCACTGAAATGACATTATGTGACCCAGGTTCAAAATTCTCTCTGAATGCCCATTCACGCTGTGCATAGTGCTTCTCATCCACTCGGCTATCCCATTTGCAGAGGAAACATGGGTATTTCATGTATCCCCCTTGCATTCCCAATACAAATACCACAATCTGAAAAAAAATGAAAATATTTAAAGAATTTAGAGAATTTGTTCTATCAGATAAAAAAATCTATGCATTGGACTGTATCACTTCTGTGGGGAAGTTAAGTGTTCTTATACGCTCTCAAATAACCTTTGGAAAAACAACATAGTCAATAGCGATAGTTTACTTATGATATTAGTATTACCTTCAAATCTCCACAGATCCTCCAGTTATGTTGGTCATATACGAGAGCATCCAGTAAAATTTTTATGTTATCGTAGCTCTCAGTAAGTTGTACGGAATGTGCTACAGGGACTGATGCAACCCTATTCCCAATGTTGAGAAGTACTACTTTCAAACTTCGTTTAGATGAGTCTATAAATAGCCTCCATTCTGATGCGTTATATGGCAGGCTTAAGGATTCAATTAGCCCCTCAACATTGCAGCAGTACACTAAGGAAGAGGTATTTTCGTGCACTGCAAAAAACTTGCGGAATTCTTCCTCTCATTTCCTATACCAGGAGAATGTTGTTCCCGGAGCCAGCAAGTTGTCCTCTCGAAGTTGTGAGCCCAAGATCTCGGCAGCTAATTTGGAAAGTCCTAAATCCCTGGTAAGATCATTAAGTTTGGCCTGGTTGAGAGGCCTCGGCTCATTTGAAGCGGTATTTTGAGGTATATACGACTGGGACTGGTCATTGGCATTGGTCATTGATTCATCATCAGAATCATCGAAGTCCAGGGTTTGAGGTGGGTCGGGTATTGGAATTCCAGGACCATGGGGTACAGGTCTCATAGCAGAAGGAATGTCAGGGTATACAACAATGTGTTTATTCTTCTTGTTAACTCCTGAAAATAGAAACACAGAAACATGGACATAAAACTTGCATATGAAATAGAAGAAGCATTCAGACAGTGGTGGCTCGTGAGGGAAGGCTGCGGTCTGTAAGATATGAAATAGGTCGATGGAGTCTGTATATTTTTTCTTTCTTTTTCATTCATATTGTCCCTTCGGGGACAATATGAATGAAAAAGAAAGAAAATATACAATCATTGTATATGTAAATGTAACTTGTATAACAATATGTATGTGTAAATGTATTTTCTATAACAATATATATATGTATATGTAAATGTATGATTACCATTATGGTGAATATTATGCTATATATGGTGAATATTACATTATGGTGAATATTATGTCAAGTTTCATACGAGGATTTCAAAATATTTAAGAAAAATAAATTTATAAGCCCACCTTGGAGGTTTGTCATGCAGAAATAGCAATCTGTCACGTGATCCTTTCCTTCTCTCCAAATCATGGGAATTCCAAAAGGCAAAGATTTCGCTCTGCCTTTGCTCCATCTTCTCAAATTTTCAATGCACGTCTTGCAGCACATATGAGGGGCGAAATTTTTGTCCTGGTCCCCTAACTTAATTCCAAAGTATGCTCTATACATTGTCTTCACAAATTTAGTGATTTGGGACTGGTTATTTGGCATGGTAACCGTCCCACATATGTAGCAGAATCTATTGGGATCATTTTTACACGCTCTATTCATTATGAAATATTTTATCTATATGCCTGAAAAGTAAAAAAAAGATATTATACAAGTGAAACAAGTGATGATAGATGTTACTGTTCCAATTCCGCTTTGACAAAATCACGAAAAATTCTATTTTACTTATGAGGCCATACCAGATAACCTGAGCTGATTGAGAAAAACGGATTGCAGATTCGAAATCAGCAGGAAAAACTCTATAAGAATCACTTACAAAACCCTTGACAGCAAAATTGATGCATACCAGTGTAATAAATTACGAAGCCCTAACTAAAAATAAAAATAAAAAGAAATAATTCAAATACTTCAAACTTACCATTTGGTCATAAATGTGGTAAAATTCTAGAATAAGGGTAATCAGAAGCCTAGCCTATTTAACCAAAATAAAGCTATTTTGGGGACTTATTTTTGGAAAAATAAAAAACAAAATATGGCTGAATGTGAAGCAATTGAGGCAAACATTAAATCATTAAAAAGGAAGAGATCAGCAAGGAAGGGAGTCATTACCAGGCTTTTAACTAGCTTTAATAGCAAAGAAAATCCAAATAAAAGGGATTATGATACTATTTTGGGTGGTTTAAATAGAATTAAACAGGAAATAATAATTATAGATGAGGAAATTGTTACAGAAACTGATGGGTTAAATGTTGGTGAAGAGACATATACAGCACTTTTGTGTGAACAAGAACAGAATATTTTTGAAATAGATTCTCACATAAATGAATTATATGCTGCTTTAGATAATCTACCAAATAATTTAGAGGCTACAAATCAAAGTTTGATTGAGGCCTTCAGAAATGTATCCATTTCTAATGATGACAATAACAACTAAAAGCCAAGTTACCAACATTACAAGTACCAATATTTGAGGGTGATCGAACAAAATTTCAGTCTTTTCTAGAAAAATTTGATAGTTTAATTGGCAACAAAGATTATATATCTGATGTTGACAAATTCAGTTATCTGCTTAATTATTTAAAGGGCCCAGCCCTAAAACTGGTTGATGCCTTACCGGCAATTGGCAGTTCATATAAAATAGCTCTCAAATTACTAGAAAGAAATTTCCTAAATAAAAGAAATAGTAAATGATTTAGCAATAAAATTAAAAATATAAAACCAGCCAAGGATAACCATCAGGATCTGTACAATTTCTATTGTGAAATTGAATGCATGTTAGGTCATCTACAAAATAATGATAGATCTAGAGAAATCAGCATGGTTTATCCAAGCCATAATATTTGATTGTTTACCTACCCAAATTAGGGATATTTTCCAAAGAATAACGGGAAATACATACCCTACCCTTGGTGAAATAAGGAATGAATTTCCAAATGTTTTGTCAATGTACAAATCTTCAAAGATTGATTCACAAAACAAACAAAGATTGATTCACAAATAACCAAACAAAGAAAATTCAAACAAAACCAAACCACAACAAAACAAAAAGACAAATCAGAACAAAAAGTGATAGGTCTAACTCCTACACTACAAATTTTAATGTTACGACAGAATTTGTACGTAAGTGTAAATTTTGTTCGGCTGATGATCACATAGCACACGATGTACTAAATATGTAGACTTAGAATCCCGGATAAACAGGTGTTCTCAGTTAAACCTTTGTACTAAATGCACAGCTGCAGGACATACTAACAAAGACTGCAAAACAAAAATAAGATTCAAATGTGTTAATTGTGGAAGTTTAAATCATGTCTCTTGTCTTTGTGATTCATTTAAAAATTCAAATAAACAAAACCTAAAGAAAAATGAAAACATTTAATGGACATATATCAATAAATAATGTCAATAAAAATTCTAGTGTACTCCTACCTACAATAACCTTGGATTTAAAAAATAAAAAGGTGGGACAACTCCTATAAGATGTCTAATAGATTCTTGTTCCCAACAAACATTTGTAGATCAATCATTAGTTAATCAATTAGGCCTACAAACTCATAAAAATGAACAAGAATTGTGTATAACATCATTTGTCAAAGAAAATGAACAGAAAGAAAAATATAGTACAGTCAATTTAGATCTGGATATACCCACAGAGAATAAAACAACAAACATAGAAGTAGTCATTGAACAAGTTGGTCAACAAAAATTTAAAATACCAAATTTAAAACAGTAATACAACAACTTAAAAAGCAATATAAAATTGCAGATAGAAATTTAAATGATGATACAAGATAATGTTCAAATGTTAATTGGAGCTGATTATATTCACTTAATTCAGAAGGGCATAGTCAGAATAGGAGATGGGATTGCTCTAGATACTCACTGGGGTATAGCTCCACTGGGACACATAGATAAATATAAAATAACAATGAAAAATAAAAATATATGACTAACAAACTTGCCCTATTATGACAAGGTCTTACACAACTCAAATAATGACATAAATACTGAAATATTAAATAAATCATTAACAACTGAAGAATTAGATAAAGGTGTACAACAGCTCTGGCTATTAGAGTCAGTGGGGGTGCAAGATGGTGATCATACAGATGAAAATCAATTAATGGTGAAAATTTTGAAAACCATCATGTATGAAAATGGCCATTATTCAATTGAACTACCTTGGAAGATCAATAGTCCAAAATTAAATGATAATCTAAAGGTAGCTAAAGGTCATCTCTATAATTTGATGAAAAGATTAAAAAATGACAATAGAATTAAAATGTATGATGATGTTTTCAAGGACCAGTTAGAAAAAGGCTTCATTGAAGAAGTTAAAGATCACCCCTTTAAAAAAGACAACTGCCATTATCTTACTCACAGGAGTCTATAGAAAGGATGCACCCACAACAAAACTTAGAGTTGTGTATAACTGTAGTCTTAAAGATGGCAATAAGCATAGCTTGAATGACTGTCTCATAGAGGGGCCTAATCTTATTTCAGACCTTGTAAAAATCCTTCTAAGATTTAGATTAGATGACTATGCAGTTCAAAGTGATATAAGCAAAGCTTTTTTGAGAATTCATCTGAAAAATAACTATGACAAAGATCAACTAAGATTCTTGTGGTTTAATGATCCATATGACTTAAAGGGTTTAAAACATTTAAATTTAATGTGGTTTTGTTTGGAGCAAATGCAAGTCCTAGTTTACTGGCTTTAACCATCAAACATCACTTAAATTTGTATGATGAAAATGATTTAACTGTTCAGTTCTTGAAAGATCACTTCTATGTAGATAACCTTGTAGGATCAACCAAAACAGAGTCAGAATTAAATGAAGTTTACATAAAAGCAGATAAAATAATGAAAGAAGGTAATTTTGAATTAAGAGAGTGGATCACAAATAATGAGAGACTAAATCAAAAAATAAAATCAGAAGACAAAGGATTAACAGAACCAACAAACAGGGTGAAAACATTAGGCATGATCTGGGATTTGAACTCAGATTCTAAAGTTCATGACTCACTCTGCACAAAAGGCTACACCTTAGATACAACAGCTAACACAAAAAGAAATCTTATCCGAAAGTTCAAAAATATTTGATCCTATGGGTTTACTCCTTCCTTCTACTATCAGATCCAGGGTTCTTTTACAAGAATTTTGGAAACAGAAAGTAGACTGGGATGATCCTATAACCAATAAAACAAGATAGCTGGAAAAGGTTAGCTAAAGATCTCAATAAATACAAAACATAAATATTCCCAGAGTTTGTGGACACAGAGATACACCTCAAACCTTGCATGTATTTGGTGATGCCAGTGAAAAGGTGTATGGCTGTTGCGCTTACCTTGTAGGTGAGGATGGCAGCCATTTGATCTATGCCAAGGGGAAAGTAACACCCTTAAAACAAAAGAAAACTATTCCTCAGCTTGAACTACTTGCGGTTATCTAGCTGTAAAAATAACAGTATTTCTCCATGAAGTCTATTATGATGTAAACATCACAACTACATATATTTGGCTTGACAGTCAAATCTGCTTGGCATGGATCAACTCTGATGACTTAAACTCAAAAAACATCTTTGTCCGTAACAGATTAAGAGACATTAAAGAAGCTAGACAAAATTTGGACATAACCTTCAGATACATTCCAACAAAACAAAATCCTGCAGACTTTCTTACAAGAGGATTATCCAGTAAATTACTAAAATCCAACAAAAATTGGTTTCATGGACCTGAATTCATTTAGGATGAAACAATGTGGCCAGCAGAACAAATTAATGTAAAACTTAACATGATAACCACAAATAAAGTTCAGCCACTATTAGATTATAATTATTCTGACTTTGGCAAACTTGTAAGGGTAACATCTTACTGTCTCAGATTCATTCACAACTGTTTAAAGAAAATAAATAAACAAAGAAATAATGATAATGAAATGTATACAAGTCTAGCTACCAAATATTGGATTAACCACATACAACAAACAGAATACAAAAATGAAATAGATTTTCTAACAATTGGTAAACAAATGAACAAAGTACCCTCTGTGGTAATAAACTTGAATCTTTACATTGACAAAGATGGCTTATTAAGATGTAAGGGTAGATTAAACAAATCACAAATCACATATAACAGTAAACAACCCCTTCTTCTTCCTAGGTTCCATCACATTACAACCCTAATTATTAGAGAGAAACACAATGAACTTTATCACATGGGTGTTCCACAAACATTAAATGCCATTAGAAAGTTGTATTGGATACCCAAAGGCAGAATGACTGTAAAGACAGTTTTGAATAACTGTGTCACCTGCAAAAGGATTCATTCCAGATCTTTCAGGAAGACCAATCCTCCTGATTTGCCAACAGAGAGAGTCACCTTTAATAGGCCTTTTGAAACAGTTGGCATAGACTATACAGGAAGTTTGACTGTTGGTCTGGGAACAACAGAACAAAAAATGTACATCATACTTTACACATGTTCATCTTCTAGAGCAGTCAGCTTAGACACAGTGAGTAATCTCTCCGCAGAATCATTTGTCTATAGCTTTAGAAGATTTTGTGCTAAGCATTCTGTACCCAAAATTGTTTGGACAGATAATGCAACCTATTTCAAGGCTGGTGAAAACCAAATAAATGACATATTACAAAATTCACATACCATAACATCTACAAAATAGCAAAATAAAATGGAAATACATCCCTGTTGCATCACCATGGCATGACTCCAGATTTGAAAAAATTTACTGGAGCACAGCTCTGAATTTACTTTTTTCCCCCTTACACCACTAGATAGGTTAATGATAGTAAACTCTTGAATTGACGACATACCAATTACAAATTGTTTTAGCTAAACATAATAATACAATAATGTACAGTTTATAACTCACCTTAAGTTTATTTATTCATTGCAGCAGCAACAGTGGACGATGTTAGACCTTGCATGTATGCATTTGTTGTGAATTTACCACCATGTATGCTTGGCCACTGATCAATGGCTTTCTGTGTGATCATTACAGCAGATCTAGTGCATGGAGCTGGACCCTCCTTCACAATTCTGCACAGCTTAGTCAAATGAGATGGCTTAATGGATCCTTTGTGTTCAACAATGTAACCAAGAATGGAGAATGTCCCTTCAGCTGGTGCTTCACTCCAGGCAGTTGATCCATCTTTATCAAAATGCTTTAATATCTCTGTGATTCCTTTCCACAGCTGTTCTATATATTCTGTCAGCCAATTTATCACTGAGTCTTTTGTAAAACTACTTTCAGATCTGGTTCTGGATGGTCTAGCAACTTCAGCAACCTGGTAGTAATCAGAACGTTTCTTGATGTATTTGTAAACTTCATTTAGGATGTAATCCTCAGCTGTTAGTTCCTTTTGCTGCCCTGTGGTATCGTGCTTAAATTCAGAAACTACATCATTTGCATTTCCTCCATTAGCTAATTTGGAAATTGTTTCCATCACTCTTAACATAACAGTTTTCCCTCCTTCTTTATAAAATATTTTTCTACAAATTCTGCACTAACTGTGGTTTTTTGAGCTACTTGCAACATAATCTTTGTTACATAGGAAATCAATACATAGAACTTGGCACTAATTTCTTTCTCTTGTGGATGATCAAAAAACACAATTTTCCACAAATCTGTCAAATTGATCAAATTCGTAATTAACCATGCGAGTATCAGATTTGAGTTTTGGTCTCTTAAAACCAATGATATTGTCAAGAACCATATTGGTATAGTCAAGGCCTGATCTCAGATTTGAAGAGTGATTCTGAATAAAGTCTAAAAGCTCACTTAGTTTACAAATTTTCTTCAATGCATCAACGTGGGCTCTGTTCACAAGATGCATTAAGTCCCATCGAAATTTGAAATTTTCTCCAAACAACTTTTTCATTTCATTTTTAAATGGCTCGTTGTCCTTACAAAAAGCCCCATCTCCAACCATTCCAGATACCTTGGATTTAATTGCTTCTTCAGATAGTTTCAAGTGATTAGGAGACTTCAACACATCAAAAATTTCATTGGCCAAATAAACTCCTGATTTGCTGCGTACTAAATTTATCCCAGCAAGTTTTACAGTCTTATCTTCTTCACTCATAACTAATACAACTAGCATGCTTAATCCCAAAATTTTTCCAATGTCAGCTGTTATTGTTACTGAAGTTTGTTCTAAGAACCACTTTACAGTTTGTTCTTTAAGTTGATTATCTAATAGCTCACAAATTGTCTCGCACGCATGTGTGCTATGATTCAAATTTCCAACCTCACAACCTGACCTATGTAATACAGCTAGAAGTACTGGATATAGAGCCCATGCAGTGTTTGTTTTCATTATGTAGTATAAGATGTTGCCACATAAGTCTTCTATGCGTTTAGTAGTGTTCCAAGATGTTTTCATCACTTCATAAACAGCAGCTCTTTGATGATGCTGAAGTTTAATTAAATGTCTCTTCAGGTGGGTTTTCAGATTTCTAAACCATCTCTCTTGATTTTCTCCTTGTTTGCATACATAGGTTAAATCTTTAACATTGAAGTAACCTTTTATGTTAGAATGTTTGTCTGAAGCACATGCTTTGGGGTCTGTGCAAGCTATGCAATATAATGTAAACATTTTATCATCAGAAGCATCATCAATATCTTCTTGATTATCATCATCTTCATCCTCAACAGCTATATCTACATCAGGCATATTAGTGTCACTATTTGCAATGTTTTCCATTATATCACTTGGTACTGAAAATGAATCATCAGCATGCCCTAGATCCTTCTTTTCCACCAATTTGAATATAGATTTGATCAAATCATTGTTCAGGATTTCTTGTATTGATTTACACTTGCTTAAATGGGCTATGGAAATGTCAAATTTGTTGCTTTTTGCTTTATTAGATTTGGATGCAACACTTGAACTTGAAGGCATATTTTGACACTTCTCTTTATTAACCACAACAGCTTGGTGAGTTTCTTTTGTTAGGCGCAAAATTGCATTCAATGTCTTCTGGATTTGGGAATTTTCAAATTCCTCTAAAGCAGTTTTGTTAGTCTGATGCACAGATTCCTCACTTACCTTTTGTTTCTTAGGTGGAGGAGAAGCACTTTCTTCAGTCTGTGAAACATCTAGTGAAAAAGTTTCATTTTTTAGATTAGCAGTTGATGAAGTTGGTTCATTTTTCTGAGGTCTAGCACTAGCACATTTTGTGAACAAACTAAATGACTGCTTTGCCGTATCTCTTTGCTGCACTTCATCCTGGTATTTCTTTACTGCAATATCTAAGCTGTGGGCCCAAACTCTGGGACCTCTTGTATTGTAACAAATATTTTTTTTGGAATTAAAATGTTCCTCCCAGTTTTGCTTCTTTGAATATTTGTTCTTGCATTGACCACAAAAGTAACCCCTTTTAACACCCTCACTTTTCTCTCCAACTTCATCAATATTAGGATCCATTATTGATTATTGACTACCTGAAAAAATACAAAATAAGTAAAAGTTAGTAAATATAGTATGGTAAAAGTGAGTAAAAGTAAGTAAATATAGTACAATGAAAGTAAGTAAAAGTAAGTGCTTTAAACTTAGTAAAAGTAAGGAAGAGTAAGTAAAAGTAGGTAAGTTAAAGTAAGTAAAAGTAAGTTTAAACTTAACTAAACTTTTCAATTCTAGAGTCATGGTGGATTACTTAAAACCACACAAGTAATTATCTGGCCAATTTATCAAACCTGGCCGAGATCAATGGAACATAGTCCAATCCTGATAATTTTATATTAAAAAAATATACGTTTTAATAAAATTTTAATTATCAAAACATTGAAGCTTAACAAAAAATAAAAATAATTGTTAAATATGGAATTACCAACTAAACTTAAAATAACTAAATTTGTAATTTAAAAAAATTGGTTTGTACAAGAACGTATACGCAGAAAAATTGCATAATGTCTAGCGATGAACAAAACCCAAACCCAAATTTACTTTTTCTCATGGTCAAATTTAATGGAGCAATGCTCCCAAGATCCCAGGAATCTGGAGTCATGCACCATGGTATGGAGCAATCTGGGAAAGGAATATCCAAACAATAATGAATTGCCTAAAGAAATTAATAGGTAAAAAACAAATTGAATTCTTTGAACTTCTCACTCTCATTAGTGAAATTGAGAATGTTGTAAATAACAGACCTCTTACTTATGTAGGAGATAATATTAATGATGTAGAGCCTCTCACCCCAAATCATTTGATTAAGGGAGAAGTCATTAATCTTCTACCTGATTACAATATCTCCTTGGATGATCCACCTTGGAGCGATGATAATCATGATTTGCAAAATAGATTATAACAAATATAAAAACAAAATTTAAAAAGCAATGGAGTGATGAATACCTTGTTGGGTTGAGAGAGAGGCATAAATATATGCAAAACAAAGACTGGGTTAATGAAATCAGGGTAGATGTAGTTCTAATTAGACAAAATACACCAAGAGTGTTGGCCATTAGGTAGAGTTTTAGAACTAAAAACTGGGGAAGATGGATTAACCAGAGTTGTAAAACTTAAAACTGCTTCAGGTGAAACTATAAGAGATGTATCACTCTTATACCCCCTAGAAGTAGGACCAACTACTGTTAACAAAAATGATCATGAAGATGAATCTATAATAGATTCTGATGATGATCAAAATTTGACCCAAACTATAGTACCAAACCTAACCTGTTCAATAAATGATGTAACTAGTCCTACTACTACAATAACCTATACCACAAATAGTAGACCACAACGTTCAACTGCTCTATGAGCTAGGCAGATGTTACAACAAAAGATAAGGGCTGGAGTATTGTAATATTTCCTATGGAAAATAAGTTAAAATGCAACACCCTTTCATTTTGGAAAGGGTGAGGACTTTATAAAATGCTACACTTTTTATATTAAAAAGTGAGGAAAAACAAAAATGGAATAACAAATAAAACATAAATTATAGGTAATCTAAGATGGGTTAACAAATATTAAAGAAAAAATTGGGTTTCACATGCAATTTTTCCTTTCTGGCTGGCCCCAATGTGTGGAAAATTTGGGAGTAGGTACCGAAATGGAAGACCCACCTAATCTTGGATAAGCCATATTGATATTAAAAAAAATAATAACAATAAAATATAACTCAGAAGGAGAACATGAACTCTTGCTGAGAAAAATTAAAAAGACACCAATGAAGAAACAAATATGGGATGAAAAGAAAAAAAGATTCCATAGCCAGAAATGGCAACACGGTTTTAAGAAGAAGGAAAAGATCGGGATAAGCGGAATAAGCAGAATAACAGGGAGGAAAAAAAAAGGAGAAGCTGAATAAGCATAATAACAGCGACGAAAAAAGGCAAGACGAAAGAAGCCGGAATAAAAATGTTTATTATTGGTGTCAAGAAATAAAACTCATAACAGTTTCAAGGTAAGCAGTTCATAAATTTCCCTTCGGTTATTAAATTTAGGTTAAATAAGCTGACATTTCAGCTGTAATTGTTTAACAAAAGAGTATGGAAGTCCTGTTTATGGACAAATAGTTAGGCTGGTTCATCTTTGGCCTAGGTCTTCCATCTCCAATGTAGCCTAGGTTGTGTTTAGGCTACTCTGGTTGGAGCAGGACCTATTTTTTCCATAATGTTCAAACTTAGACATGTAGACTCTCAACAGGTTTTATTAACTCTGTAGCCATTGCAAGGCATGTATATGTAAGAATGGTTCAATATAGACCCCTACACTCAATGAAAACCTTACTTTCCAACAGAAATAAGTAGCTGAGAATCTTGGGGCATGAACATGATGAAGAGCCTTGGGTTTTAGTGAAATGTGCTATCCTCCAACAATTTATATCTAGAGGGTAGACCTAGGTATGGCAGAAACCAGGTAAAGTCTTCAACCTTCAGTGCCTGCAGCTTACTATGAAGTGTTGCAGAATAAGTATGTCAGCTGGTGTTTATTGATTGGCATTTAAATTTGGCTAGCTTAGGTATATTGATATCATAAAGAAAAAGTTACTTCCATTGCACCAAGGCATTCTGTACCATAACACTCATTTTCTTTAGGAGCATGAAGCAACAGTGGCAGCCATATAGGGTGTGCAGTGCACACGGGCCCACCAAGCTCTTGTCATAAAAAACAATATACTTTGTATCTATAAAATAAACTATATTTGTGAAAAAATATTTATTTCCATATGTCATTCGTTCAAAAGCTTTATTTCAATGTAATTAAGATTCTCACTTGGAGAAGTTTTTAACCTTCGTATAAAAAGGTTGTATAACCATACAAAAATGTTATACAGAATTTTATAGAACTGTGGACATGACAAAAAAATTGGTGGAAAACCTTAAAGTGCTTTAACAAAGATAAGACAATTTAGCAAGTACACATGTCCACAGACCCATTGTTATATTTATACTTAGAATTTTAGAAATTTTTGTGTGATAAATTGATTTTTTCTTGTATATGATTTATTAATTATATTCATATTTTTCTTTTGTAGCACAATGTCTGATAAAGTAAAAAAAGATGCATGCTAATGGTGCTACAAAGTGTAAACAGAGCAGCAGAGATTGAGAACAAGGTAGCAAAATTACCAAAAATCACAGCTTTTTTTCAACAAAGTTACAAACACCTGAAAGTGACAAGGACATTGAGTGAGGTTGCCAGCAATGATGGAGCTCAAATAAAAAATGCAGAACCACAGGAGGAAGGTGAACAATTTTCTACCCATGATATTTGAAATGCTCCAGAAGAACCAGAATTTCATGATGTAGCTATTGTATTTCCAACTGACGCTGTGTTGGGAAGGGGAACCCAAAAATCTGTCTCAAACAGGGACCCACAACCATGTATGGCCACCACTGTGGAGCAACATGTCATACGGTACTGATACTGGACTGACAACCACACAATGGAAATCAAGGACACACTGTCCACAGCCCTCAAATAGGCCTTCCTATTGACAAGAAGGAAACAAATGCACAAATAAAGAAAATGGCCTAAAAGCTGTGCTACAAAACTTCTTTAATTCTAAGCTGGCTGGGGTCAGGGACTTGTCACTGCAAATGAGGATGCAACCAGATACCAACAAAATGTTTACTCAAGTGCTTACATTTCAAAAATTATTTCATAGTGTGTACAAATTATTCTGTCAGAGCTTTAAATAATAAAAAAGCTTTCTCTTTAATCTAAAACTGTGTTCTACATGTATGCTAGGCTTATGCCACATGTGAATTTAGACAGACAAAATAATATAACTAGGCCTATGCAGACTAAAATGAGACTGTGTGAGTACCTAAAAATTCTATCCAAAATTTGAATAAAGAACCTAACTGAAATGGGTTTAATCATTAAAAAAAAGTGGGAGAAATTTCTGTCAGCTACAATATTCTTAAAAATATTCAAACTACACTATTCCAGTCATACTGTTTTAGTCTTCATTAGTTATATATTCATTGAAGCAAACATCTTATGCTTGTAAGTTTTTCTTACCTCTAATTTATGGATTAGTTGAGGTCCAGAACTTTCAACATCTTGTTCATCTACTGTCATTTCTCTCTCTTGCTGTAGTGCAGCCATTTCAAGTCATTTAGGGTTTTAGGTTTTTGTTTTTTTTTACCAGCTGTACAAAATATTAAATGTTTAAATCAGACTTAGTATTTTAAATTTTGTTACTATGGTAAATGGTAATTGTTTAGTAGCCTCTGTGATTCTTATCTGAAAATAAATTATAAAACTGAAGCCACAAATTAGGACCAAAAAATGGACAACTACTATCTACTAGTATCTAATAAATATATATAGTATATATATATATATATATATATATATATATATATATATATATATATATATATATATATATATTATCCCCGCAAGGGGGTTCTAAGCTCGTGCCCTTGAGTGCTCTTTGTGCGTGCTTGTTCCTGGAGGTTTCACGTGCGCCCTCCCAGCCCTAGCACCCAAGGATGATGGGGCTCGACCCTGCAGTCCTTGGTCTTTTTCCACTTCGACTGTCCCCTCCACCCTTTCTTTTTCCTGTCTTTCCTCTCCCTTTTTCTTTGTTTTTCCGCTGAGATATGCCCTTTTAAATAGAGGCGAATCGGTTCTTCCTGAACTTAAAAAAAAAAAAATATATATATATAGTGTATATATATAGTGTATATATATATACTATATGATCAAAAGTATTCGGACACCGCATGGTTTTGGGAAAAATGGTTTTATTATGGCATTTAGTAACCAGTAGGTCCACCCTTTGCTTTTATTACAGCGTCAACATATCGAGGCATACTTTCCACCAGTTTTCGGTAAGTCTGTGCAGGAATGGCTCACCATTCCTCTTGCAGAGCTGATGCAAGAGATGCAAGTGAAGCCGGGCGTGGTGTGCAGTTTCGTATCCGTCGCTCCAGTTCGTCCCACATGTGCTCGATTGGGTTGAGATCGGGGCTCTGAGCAGGCCAGTCTAACAAATCCACCTTATTTTCACGAAACCAGTCCTGCACACGCCTTGCAGTATGGCAGGGAGCTCGATCCTGTTGAAACAAACAATGGCCATCTCCGTAGTATTGCCACAGTGTAGGGAGGGCCGAATTGTCCAGAACGTCGAGATAAACGTCAGCGTTCATGGTAGTGGGTATAACAACCAACGGGCCGAGCCCTAGCCAGGAAAAACAACCCCATACCATGATGGACCCTCCACCGAACTTCACCGTTGGACGTACACAGTCAGGAAGAAGCCATTCTCCGGGCTGTCGCCATACCCAAACACACCCATCAGACTGGAAGAGTGAATACCGCGACTAGTCACTCCAAAGAACAGTTTTCCAGTCCTCCATGATCCAGGAACGACGGGACACACACCAGGCCAAACGACGCGTGGCCAGGGCCAGTTTTAAGCCGATTAGACCGATTTGTTCAAATTGGGCCCCGCGCACGCGCTCGAGTGGGGGACGCTATGATGAATTAATGAGAGTCCAGTGTGCACGAAGTTTCTTGTTACTGTGAAGGCAGTGAAACTATTCAGTCCATCCTCGTATATCTATGTTTCAATGTTTTATTGCTAATTGTTTGTTTATTTGTTTTGTAATTTCAGTTTATCGTCGCCATTTAGCTTTTTTAAAAAAAAGGTAATTTGTGGATGATATTCAAACCCTCAACACAGAAAGAGCGCTGTTAATGAGATTATATAACATAAAGCTTGGAATGTAAAGTTGTGTTGTTTGTTAAATATGTCCAAATTGTTTATATGTCCAAACTGCAAACTTGAAGTGTCTTAAGCCTGCATGTAACAGAGAAACGTGGTGGTAAGTAGATCCTACATATTAAATTAACTAGTTTTTGCCTCATTATCATGAGAGCATTTACATTTCTATTTACTAGAGCTTGTTCTTTTGCCCCCTGCGCTTTTCTTCTTACTCCCAGGCTTTTAAAAATCATGAAATCTTTTGCTTTAATCATTAGATGCAAACATGCACATCTTTATTATTTTTCAGTGCCAGGGAGTCTTTATTGTGAATGATTTTGTTTTTTGTTTTGTAATTTCAGTTTATCGTCGCCGTTTAGCTTTTTTAAAAGAAAAGTAATTGAAAAAGCCCTTACATCATCATCATCATGGCAAGCACAAGCAGAGATAGAGACAAAGGGCGAAAGTATTTGAGCGGCAATCAGAAACGAGCACTGGCCAAGGCTAAGGCAGCTGAAAATAAAAAACAAAGAGGTGCTCTAGTGAAATTTCTTGTCACTCCAACTTTGAAACGACAACGGGTAGAGGGCCCCGCTAGGCGCTAACAATTTTCTAATTGGGCCCCGCACTTCCTAGCACTGGCCCTGCGCATGGCATTAACTTTTGTAATCAGTGGCTTGTGTACATCTGCTCTACCATAATAACCGAGTCTGTGCATCTCTCTGCGGATAGTTACAGTACCAGTACTAACGGAGGTACTGGATGCTCTTCCTACCTCCTCAGCGATGGAAGCGGCAGAGGACGTGCGGGACTTCTTCACATGTCGTACCAGACTACTTCTATCACATTCCGTCAGTTTGCGTGGTCGTCCAGAACATTTTTTCGCGTTAGTTGCACCGTCGTGCTTCCATCTCATGATAACATCCGCTACAGTCGACTTTGGTATATCCTGTTTGGCTGCAATGTTTCGTATAGAAACGTTACTTAAATAACATCCGATGACGAGTCCATGTTGGAACTCGGAGAGTTCACGTCCGCGCGGCATGGCTTCACAACAGTTACTGATAACTTAACAGAACATCTCAGCATTATAGTTTCGCCACGCTTTTTCCCAGCATACCTTTCGGCGAAGGTGATATTTGCAGAAATGCGGATTTTCCGGGGTGTCCGAATACTTTTGATCATATAGTGTATATAATATATATATTAGGGTGGTCCAAAAAGTTAAAGCATCGACTAAGTTCTCTCCACAAGGTTGGTTTTATGCCTCTTGGTGTGGACAGTATTTGTGCAAAGTTTCATGTTATTCGGTTAATATTTAGGGGTCGCCCCACTTGCCCCCTTTTTGAAAATTTGGGAAAATATATAGACAACTGAATAACTAAATTTTTTTTTGGTTCTCAAAGAATATGAAAGAAAACAGTAAGACAATAGGACATGATAATGGGTGTATCTTCATTATTTCTTCTGCATCAGAGTCGCCTTGGATGGTATTGGTATCTGTTTTCGGTGGGCGGCTACGAGTTGTAGGAGGTACTGCTTCTGGTCCTCGTTTCGTGTCAAAGTGTCATTGTAGCGTTGTGCGAGAGCAATACCTCGCTCGCAGCATCATTGACGACTTTCATCTTTAAGGCGCGATCTCTAAGTTCCCTGTAGTTCTTGTCATTTGGCCATTCCCGTGGATCTTTTTGAAGTAACTGGCGCGCTTCCTCCTTACCTCCAACTTTCAAGGCATCAAAGAGGGTCAATGTCCTTTTCGTGACGAAGGATGCCACATCATTTTCAACACCAGCTTCCGCCATGTCGATTCGTCGGGGGCAGCCATTCTTTTGGGGATGTTGGAGGTGTTGAACCATTCTCCTTTTGGTATCAGATCGATCCTATTATCGAAGAAGGCCAGTCCAATCAGATGCTCCGACAAGTACCACAGGTGGCGTCTTAGAGCTGTCTTCGCCGCTTGTGCAGCTCCTCCGTGTGGATATTTTTCCAGAAGATGCAGCATTTTGAGATCATTGAGAGGAGCTTGTCCCCCCATTGGCGCTTCATGCCAGTACTTGACGTAAATCAGACTGACAAATAAAGCCAGCTGAGTCACGTTTCGTTCTTCGCGTGCTGTGAGCTTGAATTGATAGTGAAAGAGGTAGATTTTGAGCACATAAATCGCCTTCGCCATCCATCTAGCGTGGTGCATGGGACCCGGAGCTCGGATAAAGAGTTGACCACCAGTCTTTCCCCCCAGGAAGAGCAAAGATAGTTCAAGGAACTCCTTGTAGTCGTCACGAGGTTGGCTTGCCTGAAGAGCGTTAGGTAAGTAAGTGAGCATCTCTTTTCTAATCTCTTGGAGTTGAGGGTTCTCGAACAAGCTGTCCGATGCTGAGACAAATGCTTCTTGGGAGAGAGATGGCCATTCCTTTTGAAATCGCTTAAAAAGGCCTGTTTCAGGACTTCCTGTTGAGCCAAAGACATCAGCAAGTACGACTTCAAGTATATGATGTCGACAACCGATCCAAACTAGCTCGTGACCCAATGCTGCTTCAATCCTGACACAGGCTCCGCGATGTAAACCCGTGTTTGACGCAGTGGTATCGAAGACGAGACCTCTCACATGCTGTTCCACGTTCCATAATTTCATAGTTTGAAGGCATGCCTGGGCCTGTGCTTCTCCAGTTCCTTGTTTCATCTTTGGGACACCAAGCAGCTTCTCCTGTCCATTGAATGTTATAAGGATTGCTATCCGATGCACATTCGTCTTCTTCCCTTCAATGCCGGGGAGAAGCTTTCCGTCCCAATGGAGAAGGACAGGGTCTTCTAGAGAGAATGATTCTAGGTCTTCTCGAGCTGCCTGTTCTCGCCCACTTTCTCTGTAGCGATGAATAGAGCTCCGAGAGCACGTCATCCCAGACAGATCATGCCCCGCGGCCTGTAATACAGCTCCAGTTACGAAAACAGCATTCCGGTCAGAAAGATTGGTGCGATCCATTGCTCCAATGACTTCTGGAGATTGGAAAATGTTCGTAACCTTGTTCTTGGGACGCTTTGGTGCCGGAGCTTCAGACGAAGAAGGAATCGGAACCGATGGTCTATAGTCGTCGTCGTCTTGTGAAAAAAGGGAAGAAGAAGAAGAGGAAAGATCAATTGATGACACTCCTGCTTCTTCCAAATCTTTCTGTGTTGCTTCATGCCTTGCCTTCCTCTTGGCTTCCTTCTCCATTCTGGATCGCTTTCTGTCCTCTTTTGTAGTCGTTTCCTTATCAATGCCAGCCATGCTGCAAGAATTGACGTCCTTGCGCTGCATGGACAGGAAATTTCGGTCCTCAATGTTGACGATTGTGCTCATGGCATCACTGGTTGCGATGTCAAACAGTTCCTGGATGTCCGCTTTGAAGATGTCTTCATTCATTCTATCGCTGGCACGTTGCCTGGTCCTGTGCTTCTTGAGTGTTTTGTAGCGGTCTAAAAGCTTTGAAAGCTTACGGACACAGGAGTCGATCCGTTGAGTTGGGATCTGCGCTCGGGTCCAGACTTCAATCACCCTCTGGCATGCCTGGTTCAGACTGTCGGAGGTGGTTTGCTTTTGATTGATGTGGTGGTATTGCCCCAAGAGGAGGGCGTCAAGGCATGTAGGGAGCCTTGACGTGGATAAAGTTCCAGTTGCCATCCCTAGAAGCCAAACTTTTGGAATTGATCGAGTTTGAGCCATCGGACCTACGGAAGAAAAAGTACATTACAGTATATAATATATATATTCAGAGTGGGGCGACCTCTAAATATTCACCAATCACGCTGCAATTTTGCACAGACCATGTGGACACTAAATGGACAAAAACCACTTGTGGAGACTATCTAAGACAATTTTGAAATTTCCCCCTATGGATTTGGACCACCCTAATATAATTATATATATATATATATATATATATATATATATATATATGATACACACAGACCATGCATGGAACAAGGAACTCTTCTAGGATAATTAAATCCACTATAGTCCGTATAAGTAATGGTAAATGACAAATACCATAGTTTTTCTTTTTCATGATGCAAGCTCAACATGGGCAACAGGTCTCTTGCAAACCATTCTGAGTTCATTCCCATCATGAAACGGACATGTTATGTGCCTTGAAAAGTGGACGCTCAATTCTGCCAGTTGAGGTTTAAGTTTTGGTTTTGGCTAAAAATACAGGGTGTACATAAAGTCAGGATCTATTTTTGTGAAGCACTTGGAAATTATATGGAATTCAATCATAAAATGATAAAGTGGTAACATTTATTAAATAATTAAGAGTAGGATTCGACGTGACACCCATCAGTATCCCTGCACAGCTCAAATCGTTCCGCAGCATTTCTAAACACATTCTGGAGCATTTGTGGGGTTATGTTATCTGCAGCAGTTCGTATATGTAAGTTTTCAAGACTCGTAATCTTCGTCTGATAGACGTGCGATTTGATAAAGCCCCATGCAAAGAAATCTAAAGGGGTTAAATCTGGTGATCTCGCTGGCCAAGGTCTGTTGCTTCCGCGTCCGATCCAGCGATTTAGAAAACGTCCATTTAGATAATCCTGAACAATTTTGGCATAGTGACAAGGAGCACCATCATGTTGATAGACGATGGTACTAACAATCCTATCCCCGTCGTCTATCAACATGATGGTGCTCCTTGTCACTATGCCAAAATTTTTCAGGATTATCTAAATGGACATTTTCCAAATCGCTGGATCGGACGCGGAAGCAACAGACCTTGGCCAGCGAGATCACCAGATTTAGCCCCTTTAGATTTCTTTGCATGGGGCTTTATCATCACACGTCTATCAGACGAAGATTACGAGTCTTGAAAACTTACGTATACGAACTGCTGCAGATAACATAACCCCACAAATGCTCCAGAATGTGTTTAGAAATGCTGCAGAACGATTTGAGCTGTGCAGGGATACTGATGGGCGTCACGTCGAATCCTACTCTTAATTATTTAATAAATGTTACCACTTTATCATTTTATGATTGAATTCCATATAATTTCCAAGTGCTTCACAAAAATAGATCCTGACTTTATGTACACCCTGTATAATAGTTACCCCTGTTTCTTTTATTTATTCAATCCGACGTGAATGCAATGAGTCTTTTACTTATATTGAGGTTCTAAATGTAGTGGGGCTAGGCTGCTTTAAACCCTAGATCCATGTCCCAAAGCTGGATCCTGTCTGCTTTGCAGATAGCTGGTGAGGGAAGCTATATTTATGGGACCTCTTTGCGAGAGACCCGTTGCCCACGTCGGGCTTGCATCATGAAAAAGAAAAACTATGGTATTTGTCATTTACCATTACTTATACGGACTATAGTGGATTTAATTATCCTAGAAGAGTTCCTTGTTCCATGCACAGTCTGTGTGTATCATAAAAAACTCAGGGAACCATTCTGAGTTCATTCCCATATATATATATATAATTAGGGTGCATTAAACGCCCCATGATTTTCAAACAGTTGTTGGATTTTAATGTCTATTCCCTCAAATGTTACACTTGTTGGTAGAAGTATGTATGCAAAAAATAAATCAAATCGGAGATGGTCCTGGGTAGCCACTGGCCACTTTTATATATTTAGTAGTGATGCACTGAATATTCGGCAAATATTCGGTATTACTTATAATACTAATATACAAATATTCGGTATTACTATACTTACATTGATTGAAAGTTGAAAATGTATAAAACACAACGCCAATGTCACTACTCCAACTTTGCTCGTTTCCGCAAATTTGGCCTCGCTTTGCGGTCACATTCAACCACTTGAAGAAGATTTTGGAAGTGGTCTTCTCCTCTTGCAGCTGAGACAAAATCAGTTGTGAGCTTTACTGCTCTCTCCGCAGGGTCATTCACAACATTTAACCCATCCACAATGGACTTAGCTGCCTTGAAGTGGTCATTGTTCTGCCAATTGTCAACATCCTCTGTTAGGAAGGTCATATCCAGGTGAAGAAGGTTCACTGTAAACCACGAGTCCTCGTTCACAAGATCAGCCAGGGTTGTCGCTTCTGTAATTTTTGGAAATGACGGTTTGCCATATCCAGAACCATAGCGGTGTTTTGGAGTGCTTGGCATTTCATCTGGTTGTATGGCCAGTAACACATCTGCAAGGGCACGACACTCCTTTTGAGGTACTGCATTGCTGAACAGTGCCAAAACAACCAGTTCTGGGGTTAAATACCACAAATGTCTATCAAAGGCTTTCACAGCGCTGACTGAAATGATTGAGTTGACAGCTTTATAGTTGCAGAGTCTTGTATAAGCACAAATCAAACCATGGGGCATTTGAAGCAGACTGACATATGAGCCACCAATCACAATAAATATAAACAACAAAAACAACAAACTCCTTCAGTTTTTCCTGTTGATGTTGTGTTGTTACAGTTCCTCGAGGTAGTACAGAAATTTGCTCTTCAAGTAGGCATATTTTGATGGAATAAAGAATCTTTTTCATCCACCTTGCTTTATGCATGGCCCCAGGTCTGTGGAGTGTTCCTTGTTTTGTGACATCATCATCGAGGACTACCTGGCAGAGTTATGCCATTTCCTTGTAGTCTTCCCTACAGTATGAAGCGCTTGTGCGGATTGTGCTTAAAACCTTGTTTTTGCAGGATAAAAGCAGTTGTTGTGCATCGTCATTGTACATTGAAATGTCAATTTTGGTTAAACTTTCATCCTTTGCATGCGATATGCGTTCCCAATTCTTCTGGAATCTTTGGAACAAAGATGCTTCTGGAGACTTTGATGTCTCAATTTTGAGAGCGTCAAACACATGATCCAGGATTACCTCTCCAACATGATGGCGACATGCACACCACAGAAGAGCACGGTCCAGTTTTGATTGAATGGTAACACAGGCAGCTGTAACGTGTCCAGTGTTTGATGCTGTTGTGTCAAAACATAAGTTGACAACTGACTGTTTGCACTTCCATGAATGTAGAAACGTGTAAGTGTGCTCAGCAATGATGTCACCTGATGACATATCACTTCCACGAGAATATCTAGCCACTCCCAGTAGCTTTACATCAGTGGCATTCCCAACCAACACTGGCAATCTTTCTTCCTTGCCATTCTTGTTTGTGAGCGTATGCATCTGCTTGCCATCCCAGTGAAGTGTTGCAGCTGTTGGGGCGATCCAATTTTCTCGAATATCTTTGGCGATAGCACTTGTTATTGATCATCGAGCCTTATCAGCAGTTGAATACGACTTGGCCACACGACGTGGATCACCTCCTGCCTCTTGAATTACAGCTTCGGTGAGCACAGCCTGTTGAACAGGAGTTATGTTTAGTTGAGTAGCAACAGACACGACTGAAGGCCTTTTCAGAATATCATGAGGAATAAAGGCAGACGTACCTGCATATGTTGATCTATCTGTGGTGACTACGCTTCCTTTGAAGCTCTGGAATCGCCTCTTCTTCAGTTTCTTCCAAGCTATCTGCAGAGGCACTATCATCAGAGCATACAGAACTTTTCATCTCTTGTACACTGGATGATTCATGACGTTCTCGTCTTGAAGCTTCCGCTAAGATGCGTTTTTCTTTTCTACGATCTTTATCAGCTTTCTTCTTGTCAACACTACCAAATGAGGCTACTCTGTCAGATTTCATTGACTCTAAAAATGCTCTATCTTCCTCATTCTTAATGTTTGTCATTGCATCTTTTGTCCATACACCAAAGGTCTTATCAAGACGTTCATTCATGGATTGCAACTTAGCCAAAGTGTTTGGAGATTCTCTGCGAGAAACAGGTATTTGACGCAATTTGTTATTGTCATTAAGAAGGTCAAGTATTAGTTTGCAGCTTTGATGGTCTGAAAGCATAGGAATATTTGCTTTAGTGTAGAATGTTTTCAGCTGGATAAGGACTATGCTGGCAGATTTCCATTTGAGTGGCTGTGTTTGTTTGCCTTCACATATTTCTTTCTGGATGTGCCACATCACGCATCGAAGAACCTGCCGGCAAGTTGGGAGGCGGACTCCTGTCAATGTACCATCTCCTTCTGTAAGAGCATTGCCAAGACCAAAAATGGCACTTGCTAATCTGGTCTTCTTAGCTTCCATTGTTACAGCTTCCATTGTTTCTGAAAGACAATAAAGGATATTATTAGACTATAAGTGAAGTTTCGTTTATGGTACATGTTTTATGAAATCACCCCTTTAGGGTGCATCAAACGCCCTTAGGTTCTTGGATTTTAATGTCTATTCTCTCAAATGTTATGTAAATCACCCCTTAGCAACTCTATATTAAAAGAAACAATGTAAGTAGTCAACTGGTTGGTAAATAAAAAAAATAGATATTTTTACATAGCGCGGCCCACGAAAATTGCCGCAAAAATATAAAAGTGACCGGTGGCCACCCAGGACCACCTCCGATTTAATTAATTTTTGGCATATACACTTCTAGCAACAAGTGTAACATTTGAGAGAATAGACATTAAAATCGAAGAACCTAAGGGCGTTTGATGCACCCTAATATATATATAAAGTGAAATTCATTAAAATTAAGAAAGTACAATATAGTTTACATAAATTATCACCAGTTTTAGAGTATATATTTAAAATGAAATACAGTTGGTATTTGAGAAATTTTGAAACAAGGCAGGAAAAAGGTCAGAAAACCCTCAACCATCAAAAGGAAAGAAATAAAAATAAAGAATTTGTGTGGATATTTATTTTTACACTACCGGTAATTAATGAATAGCATGGCCATGGGTCCAAATTCTCACTTAATCTGCAATTTGTGTAATCTGGAAACAACTGAAAATGTTGCAATTCAGTGTGTGATTCTTGTCAAAGACTGCAAGACTATCTGCATGAATTGGGATGATAGGGAAATAACTCTTGTCTTGAATGCGAAACACATTGTAGGGATCAAATTTCTATGTGGTGCATGTACACAGATGGTAAATTCATTCGCAGTATTTAAAGAAATGGAGATAGACTCAAATGTTATAAAAACGAATGAAATAAAGGGGGGACAAGGGTCTGGAAATGTCCCACTGAAAAATCAGGTGGATGAGAGAGGATGAAATAAATAACAGCATAATTTAATGAACAATAATTTAATAATGAATAACAATATAAACAATATGGAATGAAGACATAAATGAAAGAAAAGAAATAAGTAAAAGTTGCAAGGTAGTCAAACTGTCCACCGAGTGAAATAATAAAAAGATAGTAACTAAAAATGTAGAAAATAAACACCCAAAGAAAAATTAAATACCAAAATTAAGAACTTTTAAAATAATAATAAAACAAGAAGTAGAAGTGTAGAAAATATTGCATGTAAATATTACATGAACGGGAACTGCAGATATCGGGATGGGCAATGCATATACAGTATGTACATCCCACATTATGCAACACGCATTACACAAGTGGATACAGGAATACCCCACTTTACGAATTATTCCATTCCTAGCGCCCGTTCGTAAAGCAGAGCATTATTTCCCATACATATAATGTTATATTTTGGGTTACGTTTTTTTCTTAAAAAATCGAAAAAAAAAAGGTTATAAAACAGCAAATTTTGCAGAAAAAAATGTTTATTAACATAGAAATGAAAGCAATGAACAAAGAAATAATACAAACGAAAGTAATGAACAAAGAAATACAATAAAAATGTAAGCAATGAACAAAGAAATAGTACAAAACATTACATATGCAAATTTAGTTTTCATTAATAGATGCGTCAGTAGACATGCTTTTGGATTCGTTTCTTCTGATTAATGTCACAGTCTTTACTATCACTCTTTCGTTTTGGCATAATTGATGATGGGTACTGTAATTGCAATGTACGAAAAGAATATCAGTGAAACACTTAGCGTGCGCGAGAGTGAATAAAGCACAAACTCTCTTGTCAAAGCGCACATATAAACTGACAACAGCTGCGTTGCCACAGTGCAAAGTGAGCTAAAAGCGAGCTAACTTGGCACCGCTGTAATGCAGAATACGTAATAGAGTACAGTACAGTATGGTATGCGCGACGTAAGCATATTATTTTTGTCTTAAAATCGAGCTAACTAAGCACTGCTGTAATGCAGAATATTAGATTGTGGTATGCACGACGTACGCATTTTATTTTTGTCTTTTATATTTCTTCATTTAATTTTTTATTTAGCACAAATACAATTCCGTAAACCCGGGGTTTCGTAAAACGAAGCATCGTAAAGCGGGGTATTCCTGTACTGCAAATTTGATAAGAAATGCAAGTTCCACCATCTTATGGTCTGCAACACCTATGCAAGATATGGCAGTTGCAAATACAGAAAAAAATGCCATTACCACCACCCTCAAAGGAACACAACAGGTGAACAGGAAAAATGAACATCAAAGAAGGGTACCAATTTTTTAGACACAGCCAACACAACTCAGCTGCTAAATACTATCCAGCAATTACAAAGTCAGCTGACAAATATAGGAATACGATAGCCAGACAGAAGGCATGCACAAAGACACTTCATATGTAATTGGGACAATAGGCAGGGCCGTTTCTAGCCATTAGGGGGCCCTAAGCAGTATACCCATTTGAGGCCCCACCCCTCCATCCACCAACTCACGCCTTACTACATCACCTCAGCACACGCACACAAAAAATGGCTGTGTTAATAAAAGACAATTATGAAACAATTTTAATGAAACATTTATGTCCAAAACAACAAATATGTACTTTCAGAAGACAAACAGTAAAAATACTCATCATGAAATTCCTGAAAATTAGCTTACCGTATACATTATTTAGACTAAATGAGACAGAACTATGTATAAAAAAATAATGCAATTATCAACTACCAAACAATTACTAACTCTACAATACAATTGTGTAATAGCTAACAGCTATACAGAACAGTTTCTATCTTCAAAATTTTTGCCTCCTAGATTTTTTTCTGGGCAAAATCATCAATAACATCATCATATGAAATCTCCCTGCCAACATCCTGGTTGATGCTAATGATGCCAAGGCCACTGAGGCGATCCTGCCCCATTGATGATCTGAGGTAGTTCTTGATTAGCTTCATCTTAGAGAAGCTCCTCTCGGTTGACACTACTGTCACAGGTAGAGTGCAGGCAATTCTTAGTGCAACCCAGAGATTGGGGTATAGTTTCTCCAGTTGCTTCTGATGAATGAAGGAGAGAAGCTCCATTGCAGTCATGTTGTGTGAAGGTAAAGTCGGCAAGTTCTTAATTTCAAGGGCCAGTTCTCTTCCATCAATGTCAGAGTCAGCTCCATAGCTCAGTATCTTAGAGAGCTTTTCACACTTGCAGGACAAGTCTTCCTTGTTCATTGTGGTGAAGTTTAGGAGAACCCCAAATATGTCCCTCACATCATCTAATGTTTTGAATCTCTCATTTATTGACCCAATGGCACAATCCACCACCACATTGAAAAATTTGACTTCCAGCCTCTTTAAGGCTTCTGCAAATGGTTTGTCAGGAGCTTCGTAAGCAAAGTGCTTTTTTGTGGATCTGAGCCTCTTCTTCAGCACAGCCTCCACATTCATTTTTTCACATATGCCCCAAGCTACAACTTGTGCTGCAACAAAACGTGTGTTTCTGTAGCTGGTGAGCGAGTCTTTTGTTTTTGTGAGGAGGTTGACTGCCATATCAAACTGCATTGTAGGAGACTGCAGAAGTTTGCTCACATGATTAACTGCATGAAGAATGTCAGACCATACTACTGTGCAAATCTGAAAGTGATAAGACCCTACCTCCTCTGCAAGTGCTTGTGCTTCAGTCCTGGCTATGGCATCTGTGACATTGTTTCTGACTTCCAACAGGGCCTCTCTGATGTTGTGGCTCTGGTATCGCACAGCCTCAATGCTCTTAAGCCAGCTCTCCCACCTGGTTTCACTCCAAGACTTGAATGTTATGTTCACATGCTGCTTTAGGATTGTCCATCTCTGTGTAGCTGCTGCAAAAAGGTTGTACAATTTTTGTACATTGCCAAAGAAGCTGATGACATCTGTGGAAGCTTTAGCTGCATCAGCCACTACGAGATTCAGAGTGTAAGCCCCCACATGGAACATAGTGCACAACAGTTCTTCTCTAATAACCTTGCCTGAACACCTTTGTTCTTGCCCTTCATGTTCGCTCCATTGTCATATGACTGTCCTCTGCAGTCATCAAAGTGAATATTCAGTTCATCTAGACTCTTCAGAATCAGAACTGATAAACCCAGGTCTGTACTTTCTGAAGCCTCAAGAAAGCCCAAGAAGTATTCTTTTATTTCTGGTACTGCACCCATTTTAACAGTTCTGATAATAATCGACATCTGTTCTTGGTGGCTTATGTCTGGAGTGCAGTCTAAAATGAGTGAGTAATATTTAGCTTGTTTTATTTCTGCAACAATGGCATCCAAGATCTTCCCACTAATGGACCCAATGAGCTCATTTTGAATGATGTTTCCTAGGTAACTTGAATGACGAAATTGGCCACTTTCAATTCTGCTGATGTGTTGTTTCATTACTGGATCAAATTTGGCAAGCAGCTCAACCTCCTTCAAGAAGCTGCCATTGTCTCAATTGTACAATGTAGAGGAAGACCCCCTGAAGGCAAGGTTTCTCTCTGCCAGTGATTGGATTATACTTACAAGACGTGTGAGAACATCTCGCCAGTGTCTTCGCTCTACCTCTATTAATGACATTTCAGTTTGGTCAATGGTCCTCCCAGTTTTTAGCCGCAGTTCCAGATCCTTCCATATTGCCATGTTATCTGCATGTTCTGAACTATTTTCATGGCCTTTCAGAAGCAAACCAACGTTTATCCAGTCTGAAAGTCCATCCGTAATTAGTTTGTACGACTTCCTTGAAAACAACTTGCAGCAGAAGCAATAAAGAGCATCATTCCTTCTAGAGTACATCAGCCAGCTTCACTTTATTTTTTCCCCATTAATTAATGTTCTGTACATGTAATGGTGATGAATGCTTCTACCATCCTCTCTTTTAGGGAATGTGAAATCTGGACTGATTTGAAATGGTCCTCGAAACACCAGACCTGTCTTCAAGGCATCTGACAAGACAACTGGCCAGTCATACAGATCAAGCAGTGGAGCAGATCTTGGTTCTTGTTGCTCAGTAGAAATGCCTGTGTGTGGTGTTTGAAGCTGAATAGAAGATGGGCCACTTGTTGGTTCATCAGGCTCTACTTCTACTGGTGTTTGAGGTTGCATAGAGGATGATCCTGCCGTTGGCTCATGATGCTCATCAGGGTTTGCTGAGGATGGCTTTTCCAAATATTTCAGTAGTGCTCCTGAGAAGAACATAACATTACATATTCTGTTAATTTTTGCTAAAATACTCTTTCTTATCTTGTTTGATAATTGAGCTGTGTGAACAGAATTTGAGGTGATGTGATCCATTAAATTTCAAAATATTATAAATATTACAGAGACTACCGTAGCTTACTCTACACAATTCCTGAGCACTTGCCTAGCTTGATGGTCTACCTAACCTAGTTGCCTGAACTGTAATCATAATAATATACAAGTGGCACATCTCACCTGTGCTACTAGAAAGCTTCTCCTCCTCTATTTCCTTCTTTTTCCATTTTTCAGCTCCTGATGGATATGTCATTTCATTTTCCAAGATGCACAGTCACATCTAGTTAACCACAACTAATCTGCTAAATGATAATAATCATGATGATGATAATAATAATAATAATAATAATAGTAATAGTGATGGGACGATACCAAAATTTTTAATGATTCCGATACCACTAAAAAGTCTCGATTCCGATACGATTCTCAATTCCGATTCTCAATATTTTTAAATATAATTCTATACTTGTTTTTCTGGAAATTGTCATATTTTACTCTGGTAAGATTAACTATTTACATTATGAGTATGATAATATAAATTATAAATTATAATAGATTGGTTTAAAAATAAAAATCAACTAAGTTGTAACAATTCATTTTAATCTTCTTGATTACACATCATGGATATACATGTTTTAATGTATAGCTACAATACAATAAAAATAAAATTTGTTATCCTCTTTCATTTAAATTTTAAAGTTTACATTGCAAAACTGGTTCAATTAAAAGTTAAAGAATCGTTTTAAGAATCGGAAATCATGGTACAATTCTCTCGATTCCGATTCCTGAAAAATGCTCGATTCTTCCGATTCTCGATTCCGATTAATCGTCCCATCACTAAATAGTAATAATAATAATGTTTTACAATACTAGAAAAATTAAGCATTTAGGAAAGTATAAGCATATAGTATGTAAGAATAAAGTTAAATAATATAGAAATAAGATATCACAATAGTTATTTACACATAATGACCAAAATGTTTCATTTGTCTCCGTTTGATCACATTGTCTCATACAAAAACTTTAATTAATACGACAATAATAATAATAATAATAATAATAATAATAATAATAATAATAATAATAAAGGATAATAATAATAACAATAATATTAATAATAACTTCAGCTATATTCCTATTCTTGCCCACTAAGCTATGACCTGGGAGCCTGTCTAGGGGCTCCCTAGTAGCAGCGGGGCCCTAAGCAGCCACTTAGTCTGCTTATGCCAGGAAATGGCCCTGACAAAGATAAAAAGAGGTAAATTCTCGGAGGACCACAAGGCAATGAAACCAGCACCCCAATTGGAAAATGAATTGGGACCACCTGTATGTAAAAACAATAGAGAAAAAAAATAATCCTAGCCAACATTCAGGGCCTTAAATCAAATTCCCCAGACAAAGTTTTATACCTGAAAGGACTCATGCAAGAAGCTGGAGCAGACTTTGCATGCCTCATGGAAACTCATCTAAGGGACTGCCAGGCAAACTATGAAAATGGTGAGTCCTGTGTTGATAAAAAAGAAATACAAATTGACAACTATAACATCCTCTGAGTTGACAGAACAGTGAGACATAAAGGAGGATGTGCTATTTACACACATGAAAGGCATATGGAAGAAATGACTATAAATACCTCAAACAGCTACATAGAATGTGTAGCAGCAAAAGTTGAAAAATTAAATATGGTACGGTACTAATTGTAATGTACAGACCCCAAAACATGCCAACCTCAAAATTTTCAGATTCCATTACAGAAGTAAGGAACTGAGTAAAAGATCTACACTCTCCAACCCCAAATATTTTTCCCATTCATGAAATATAAAAGGATAGGAAAAAATATATGTATACACCAGGACAAAGGGGGCATATGAGAAGACCAGGAGCAAGTAAAAATGCTACTAGCTCTAGTGGATGAATTTATGTTAATGCAAGAAATAACAGAAAAAACAAGAAAAAACAACTGCCTAGATTTGGTATTCAAAAACAATAGCAACCTAATTGGTAATGTAGAAATATCCCCAACTATGATATCGAACCACATCATTGAAATAACAACTAATATAAAGGCAACAGGAAAAGAAAGAAAGACGCACAACAGAAAAAAACAAATTTGAAATTCTTAATTTTCACTCCAAAGCTATAAACTGGGAAGATGTTACATCCAGCATGGAAGTAATAGATTGGAAAACCATTTTCGAAGCCAAGACAATGGAGATGAGATGATGCTAATGACTTTAGAGAAGACATTAGAAATTGTGGAAAAACATGTCCCAAAAATACAACACAAAGAGGAAAGAGAAGCAGGTTTGAGAGACAAAAGAGGGCATTGTTCCAAATGAGAAAAAGAGTGACTGCAAAATTAAGTAATTGTAAAGATAATCAGAAAAATATTAAATGATAAACTGCAAAGTATCGATGACATCATACAGGAACTAATTGAGAAGCATACAGAAAAAGATGATGACAATGCTATAGAAGTGATAAAGGCTAACTCAAAGTACTTCTATAATTTCGCAGAGAGAAAGTCAAAACACAATGCAACTATCTGACCTTTAAAAAATGAGAACAGTACAGAGCTCAGTACAAACCATCTTTCAGTATCCCAAAAACTGACAAACTGATATGTGATAGAAACGCGTTCTTTGAAGAACTATGAGGGGAAAGTATAATGGACTTCAACTTTACAATGGATGATATTACACAAGCCATAGGGAAACTAAAAACACATTCAGTGGCAGGACCGGATAAATGGAATGCCACACTGATCAAAAACTGCAAGAATGCAATCACTGAGCCCCTATATTGGATATGGAGATAATCACTAGACATGGGAGAAATACCAGGCATCCTGAAGAGCACAAACATAGTCCCAATATATAAAGGAGATCGATCCAAGGGCAAAAACTACAAGCCAGTGTCACTTTCATCTCATCTCATTAAAATATTTGAAAGAATAGTTAGGCAGAAAATCTATGACTTTTTGGAAACTCAGAAAAAATTCAATGATAACCAACATGAGTTTCAGTCAAGCAGATCATGCCTGTCACAACTAATGGAACACTACAATAACATTATTGATGTACTTGAAAGTAATAAAAACTATAATGTACTACACACAGACTTTGCCAAAGCATTCAACAAGTGTGACCATGGAATCATAATACATAAACTGAAATATATGGGAATAAAAGGAAAAGTAGGGAAATAGATATATAATTTCCTTAGTGAGCGGTAGCAAGTTGTTACAGTACAAGGAGTATCTTCATCAGAATCAGAAGTCCTCAGCTCAGTACCACAAGGAACAGTACTGTATTAGCTCCACTAGTCTTCATAATCATGCTGACATAGATGAGGACATTACCAGAGACAGCACAGTAACGTCATTTGCGGATGACACAAAGATCAGTAGAAAAATAAGAAACCCAGAAGATACACAATCTCAACAAACCAACATGAACAGAATCTACAAGTGGACAGAAGACAATGTTCAATACGAAGTTTAACACTGAGAAATTTCAGCTGTTACAGTACACAAAAAGAGAAGACCTAAAATCCATGGAATATTATACCCCAAATGGACAGGAAATTCAGAGAAATTCTAGAGCAAAAGATTTAGGGGTTGTTATGAATGATGATGCAAAATTTGAAACACAAAATAAGATAGCAGTAAACAGAGCAAAAAGAATAATGGGGCATATATTGAGAACCTTTAAATGAAGGGATAGGAATGTAATGATTCCTCTACTGAAAACCCTATCATACCCAAATTGGAATACTGCTCGGTCCCAACATCCCCATATAAAAAAGAAGACATTAGACAGCTAGAAGGGATTCAGAGAAGCTTCACAGCCAAGATCAAGGGTTACAAAGAACTAAATTACTGGGAAAGGTTACACGAACTAGACCTATATTCACTGAAAAGAAGGATATATATATACACCATTATTTACACTTGGAAAATAATGGAGAAACTAGTCCCTAATATTACTCTGAACCCTGTAACTCCCCAAACAATGGTGGAAAGTAGAAAAGGAAGACTGTGTTGTGTTCCCAAATTAAAGGTGAGACAGGGAACATCCTTAACCCTGAAAGAAAATAGCTTTGTTGTGACTGTAGGGATGCACTGGATAATAATTTTGCCAGATAGCCGGATACCAGATATCCAGCAAACTAATTATACTGGATACCAGATATCCAGCCTTATTAGCAAATATTTTTGCTGGTTTTAATATTTTAATTCATATTATTAGCAAATATTTTTGCTAGTTTTAATATTTTAATTCATATTTAAATGAACCACCAGTTCCTTCTCGCAGACCCAAATGTTTCAGAAACTCAGTTGTCTATAACTTCAGCTAAAGAGAGATCCGTGAAAAAACTCAAGAAACCCACTCTGGAAGAGCTGTACATTTTCAACCATGTCCAGATTTTTATTACTTTTAATTATGTTTAATATTGTATATCGCTCCGCTCCTGGTGGAGATGTATCTGTGGTGTTGCAGATGTTGCAAATGTTGCAGCGTGTGTTTGCAAGTGCAGGTGATTTATGGCTTTTGCTAAATAATGTAACGCTGCACGTGTTTAGAATTCACTCGACTTGACTTTTTGTTAGTGTTGTTTGTGTGTATAAGCTTTTTGTCATGTGCTATTTTTCTGTGTGTAGTGTGTTAATAAACATAAGATTTTCTTTAATGGTGCATTACATTATCAATGTTACAATGCTTCAGTTACAACACTGTTGTGTATATTCATTATTTTCATATCTTAATTACATCCACATTCAAATAAATGTCTACATTTGAAAATGTGTCAATTCAATCTATTATAATTATAGTAATGTTAAAATATTTTTCTAAATTATACATATATTAGTTAACCTAACTAAACTTACCTAATTGAACTAACATCTCGCTAATGCATATTTTTAATATAATATCGTATAAAAACTGAAAAATACTGTAATATGTGGAAGTGTCTGTATATATTTTATGTCTGTAGATAATTATGTAAATGAAAGAGAGTGTTGTCGCTTTGAACTGCTGTAACTCTGGACATTTTTCTAAATGATCATCATTCTTGTAATTAAAATGTTTAAATATTATCATAATAGTTATAGTTGTAACTTGTAATCACGTCAAAAAATTTGTGATATCACTTTGCTTGTGTCAATTTTTTTCATTTTTTACCCTTGATTTCATTATTTCTCTTTACAGATTGTAGAACATAGGCATTATTTTATGATTTTTGTCTAATTTGGAGTAATGGCTCAAGCAAGATCTATTATTTGGAAATATTTTAGAGTATATACTGAACAAAATAAAGCAGAATGCATGATTTGTGATGTGAAATCTTCATCAAGACTAATAAATTGGGGGAAAATCATACTCAACTAAACCTATGTGGAATCATCTAAAAAGCAAACATCCACAAGCTGGTGAAGAGGACACAGGACTGAATTTATCAAAGGAAACAAGTAAACCAGTCGCTGGTCAACCAACTCTTGAGGCAACCATGGAAAGAACCAAGATGTGGAATTTGACGGAGCCTCGAGCCAAAGCCATTACCAATAAGATTGGTAAGTAGAGTAATTAGTATTCCATTTTTGCCCAAGAAAAATAGGTAATTAGTAATTTTTTAATTAATTTTTATATAAAGAATTGTAATTATAATTTTCATAAATTTCTTTAAAAAATATTTTTACTAAAAATTATTTTTATCAAGTATAAATAGATGTAAAAAAATCTTGATGTGTTGATGTAAGTTTCTCAATTATTCTAATTTCAGTTCAAATGATGGCTTTGGATGCTGAACCCTTCGCTTTGGTGGAAAGAGAGGGATTTTGTGATCTCATAACTACAATTGCTCCAAAATACCCACTTCCAAGCAAGAAATATTTCACTGAAACGGCCTTACCCAAGTTGTATGGAAAAGTGAGAGAATCCGTACAACAAAAGGTGTCACAAGCCACAGTCTTGCCATTTATGACTGAAATCTGGACCAGTACAACCAACAATCAGTCTTTCATCAGCTTGACAGTTCATTTCTTGAACTTGGACAATATGAAAAGCAACATTTGTGTGTTAAGCTGCAAACATTTTCCTCAGTCACAAACAGGATTTAACATAGCAGACATGTTGAATGGCTCATTGGATGAATGGAAGATAAAACTGGAGCAGGTCCATCTCATCCTTAGAGACAATGCTACCAACATCACCATTGGGACAGGTAAGTTAAAAGTTTAACTTTAAATATTTATGTACACTTTGTCTTAACTTAAAACAAAGTGTACATAAACATTTATTACTAGATAAACAATATTTGTCTAGTATTCCTAAAAGGTATTCTATATTCAAATACCTGCATAATTTAGAATTAAAATTTCATTTAGTTATACCACTTACTGTTACCTAATTTGAATAGTGTTTTATGTTTATTCTTTGTACACACTTGAAAATAAATATTAAGTAATGACATAAAATACAGGTAAAAAATATGTTCATTTTTTTTTTACAGGCCTGACAAGTGCAGAAGGAGTGAGCTGCTTCATACACACTCTTCAGCTTGTAATTAATAACTCCATCTTCTCTCAATGATCAATAGCAGATGTATTGGCTAAAGGACAAAAAATAGTTACTCATTTCAATCACTCCTCTTTATCCTGCACCAAACTAAAAGAAATTCAAGAAAACCTAAAGCTACCACTGCACAAACTAATCCAGGATGTGCCAACAAGGTGGAATTCAACCTACTACATGTTGGAACAACTGCATGGACAGAGGACAGGCTGTGGAGTCGGTGATAAAATTTGCCGACTCCAACTCCAAAAATGTTAACATTCCGACTCTGACTCCAGAAATCTGACTTGTATAATTACGACTCTGACTCCGATGGAATGTTAAGGCCAAACTGATTACGATTAGCTTTATTAGGCCAATGGAGATTCATAAACAAGGCATTTTGTCACCACCACATGACTCATCAGGTTACTTAGTGGCTGTAACTATGCCTTAATGGCTTTTTTTCTCTTTATTCAAAAATTACAATAAATCCCAAAATACAAACTGATTGAAGCTTAAACAAAATAAGATTATTATTGATTTAGCAAATTAATAAGATGTTTTTGTATTATTATAAACATCCATAACAAAATGTACTAACCTAAACTGAATTTTTAAATTTCCTTATTATTAATTATGTTAATTAATTATAATCCTTATTAATTATAAGCAACTTAATTATAAGCAACTAACTCCGCCTGGGAGTGGGCAAGCCAGCCCAAGTCTCAGCTGGTCCCAAGCCCAGAGAAAGGAGGAGGGTTGGCGGCAGGAAGGGCATCCGGCCATAAAACTTTTGCCAAAACCTTATGAATGCAGATCCATTATAACAAGAGGAACAACAAAAGTAATGGAAATCTCCAAGAAGGCACAGGAAAAGAGACTGAGATGGTATGGGCATTGGGCATGTCCAGAGGAGGGAGGAGGAGTATGTGGGACAACGGATGCTGAGGATGGAAATTCCAGACATGAGAAGAAGAGGGAGACCTAAGATGAGGTGGCGGGATAGACTGAAGAAAGATAGTGATAAGGGACTGGAGGAAGAGGTGGCTCAAGACAGAAGTGAATGAAGAAGAAGGATCTGCAACAGCGACCCCACATAGAAGTGGGCTAATAAGGCTGCGGAAGAAGAAGAAGATTAATTATAAGCAACTATATTTATATATTATTTACATTTATATATTTATATATTATATATTATTTATATATTATATTATATATTAAAACATTAGGTTAAATCTATTTTATTCATAAAATTGAGCTAGGCCTAGGCTGCTATGGTTATCATTGAAGGATTTGCACAGACTCCATCCAACTATGCACTTCCAACTCCGACTCCACTCAAAATTGACCGACTCCACAGCCCTGCTGCTGAGCATGACGTTCCAACCATGGCAGCTTACGAGTGGGCTCTAGTAGAAAGTGTTATCAGAGTTTTGCAGCCATTTGAAGAAATCACAAAACAGGCTAGTGCTGATAATGAAACAATCTCTTATGTAATTCCACCAATAATGATGCTTCATTCCTATCTTTCAAAGAGGCAAAAAGATGCCAGAATACAAACACTAAAAGATGAGCTGAAGAAGTCTGTAGAAATTCGCTTTCTAAATGAAGGATCCACCACCAGCACTCCAGCAGTGACAAACAAAACAACATAATGAATAGAAAATGTTTTGTTTTGGCTACCTTTCTAGAACCAAGATTCAAAACAAAATTTCTAAGAGATAAAGCAAAAGCAAAACAATGGGTCATAGAAGAAATGCTTTCCAATGAAAATGTAAATGAAAAAAAAGAGGTTGGAAAGGAGACCAAATGAGATGAAACAACCAAACAAACATCATTACTTTCAGAAACACATGAGGATATCTGGAAGTGCTTTGATGAGCTGATTGACAATACAACCAAACAAGACACTGATAGCAGCATTGATGAAGAAAAAGATAATGTCATGGAAACTATGGAATCCTATGAAAGTTTTTCATTGGATAGAAGTCATATAACTATGACAAGTCCTGGCAGTGTGACCAAAACCACCCAAAAAATCAAATTGAGCAAGGTTTTGAAAGCAGAAATGGAAAAATATCTTGATGAACCACTTTTACTGAAATGGGGGCACGATGCCGGTAAGTGTATCTGTGTAAAGATGCGTTTGCGTTACTCACCTACCGGATACTCTGTTAGTGGGGTCACGGCAGCTGCTGCTGGTTGCGGAGATGGGAGATTTAGTTGCCAGTGAGGACCACCCAGAGGGCCTTCAATTGAATAAAAATCCTTTGACTTCAGCACCACCCACACTGCGAAGAATGAGAGAAATGAGGTGAGCAAGTTACCAATTTTAGTGTGGTTGAGATTATGTCAGATAGGCAGCTCCTACCAATCTGAAACTGGGTTCTCACCTTTAAGATCTCTGGGGCATAGCCAGTCTGCCTCTTTTAACGACTTTCTCTTTGGCTTATGGTGGGAAGATTTAAGAAAAGTAAAATGTCCTTTGCCATTTAATCAATGAACAACAATAACACTTACAAGGTTAACTGCATCCGCAAGCAAGTTTTTACAGGTAACTAAAGAAAATATGAACAATTTTATTGATCATACACCAATGTGTATTCAGAACCAACTAAGCACTTGAAAAAAATTATTACTACAAAGCAAAAAACAAACATCATTAGTCCCATACCACACACAAAAATGTCAACATAAAATAAAACCATTAAATTATTGGCCATCACCAGCCCATTACCACACAAAGGAGACAAGACTTACAGAAAAAAAAAATGGAACTTGCATAACTAATGCAAAAAAATAAAGAATATTAGTCACTAGGGCAAGGTCAATGAGTGTTACCCAAATTGTATAAACCTGATAAGTCCCAGATGTGTCATTTTAAACTCCACTTCATCTCACAATCATTAAAGGTATTCTTGGCTCAATCAGTACAAACAAAAGCAATGTTTATAACAAAAAAAATTGTGAACACTGGCTTCAGCATTTGTGCAGGCATTGGGGAAGAAAAAGCTTTGTCCAAATTCACTTCAATAAGCAAATGTCCCAGCCAAAAACAAATCCCTGATAGAGAGAAAAAAAACCAACAACATTTAGAGATTATCCCCCAGCACTGTCATCAGTGGACTCACAGGAATCCATGAGTGCAATGATGCCAGAAAAGGGAGCAAAACTGACAATGATAATTAATGTTCTAAAATTTTGGGATATGTATTTGCATTAATATGTTGCTCATGAGGCAGTTAAAAGTACAATTTAGTTCACAGCCTGAGAAAGCTCAACATCCATTGTGATGCATATTGATAACTGAAGTTAGGTTCTTCAACAAGGTCTTTATAAAGGAAATCAGGCATTCAAAAATGATTATGATACATGATAATTTTAAGTGATCCAAATATGTGAGACATGGTTCTTATAGCTAATGGTTAAGCAATACAACACACCAATGGTAAAAACAAGACTATAGGATCACCTACAACACCATCAAGGAGAAGTGAGATGCTTTCCCATCTCTTGAAATGGGCATATGATTGCCTCAAGCTTCCGATTCTCTATACTGAGAGAATTTCAAAGCTGTTATACTCAGGCATATGATTGCCTCAATATTTTTAACATTCTCTATATTGAGAGAATTTCAAATCTGTTATAATCAATTAAAAAGAGAAGCAAAAACATTTTTAGTAATTCTGAAGGCTTGGCTTTCTAAGAAAGCTCTGGCCCAATGGGGATTACTGAAACCTCCCAGGCCCGACTGAAGGGTTTGGGAGCTCTCAGGAATCCTTCCCAATAGTGGAGTTCCCACCAACTTGGGGTGTTAACCATACCATCTCATTACCACGCCAGAACAGCCCAATAAGGTGGTGGAGTATGAAAAACAATGAATATCCACACTTAAAACCTCTGGTTATCAAGTATCTCAGTGCACCACCCAGTTCTGTCAGCTCAGAATGTTTGTTCAGTGCAGCAGCCAAGATTTACACAGACAATCGAAACAGACTATTGCCTTCAAATGCGGAGAAACTACTATTTCTCATGAAAAATACAAAGTACAACAAGTACATGGACTCTCCATCAACAAGTAGTACTATTGTTTAATATGTTTTATGTTTTATAACAGCATTATAAAGGCCACCCTAATATATATACAGTGGAGTTCCGAAGTTCGTGATTAATTGGGACTGCCAAAATTGTCTCGAACTTCGAAATCACGAACATTGGAATCCATTTTCCATTCATTTTTGCTAATGCATTCCAGAGCTTAGAAAAATTGATACCAATCTAAGAAAAAACAAAAATATTACAATTATGTACAGTACTACTAAACTAACAGAGAATAAAAAATAAGAGAATAAAAACTTGCCATGTATTAATTTTGAAGTTACAGTAATACAGTAGTTAATGGTTGAAGTGTGTTACTGAGAAGTTGAGGCTTTGGATGATGATGCTGTAGAGGTGGATGGTGATTGGCTGGCTGGTTTAAAGAACTTGTCTATTGTGGTTTGCTTTGCTGCAAGTTCGAGTTCTTTCATTTTCGTCTCATAGGGAAGAGCGCTTGATAGGATTCCATTGTAAACTTTACAAGCTGTGTCTTGCAGTGGATCTTTATCTGTGATCTTCTTAATGAGGTCTATGTAGTAAAACAATTGTTTAAGATCATTCCTGGTAAGATCTTTTGGCTCATCTTCAGTTGTTTGGTTAGGGTCCAAATCTTCTGAAATGGCTTCCTCATCAAAGTTTAAAATGTCATCTTCAGTCATAACTTCACTGTGTGATTCTAAAAGGTCATCTATTATGTCAGAGGAAAGTTCAAAGCCAAGGTTACCTCCAACTTCTACAATTTCTGCATTTAATTTCTCTGGAGAGAGATCGTTAGGAAAGCCTTCAAAATCTGGAACTGGATGATTTGGCCATAGGTTATTCCATGCTGCCCACAGTGACTTTTCACTAACTTTCTCCCAAGCTGCAGCAATGTTTGTCACGGCATTTTTTACATTGCACAGTTGCCAAAATTGAGAAAGTGTAGGAACATTTTCCCCTTCACCATCTGTCGCACGGAAGCATTCCTCAAATGTGAGTTTGTGATAATATCTTTTAAAGTTTGCAATAACCTGCTGATCCATAGGTTGAAGTATTGGCGTAGTGTTTGTGGGCAAAAACTTGACTGTTATGAAGTCACTTAGGGAATCTAACAAAGGTGAGTGTACTGGAGCATTGTCTATAAGCAGCAGCACTTTTTTAGCCAGGTTTTTCTTTTTTAAGTAGGCCTCCACGGCTGGTTGAAAATAGCAAATGAACCAATCATCAAAAATATCCCTCGTAACCCAGGCTTTACAACTGCTTTTCCAAATGACAGGCAAACAAGATTTTACAACATTCTTGAATGCTCTCAGATTTTCCGAATGATAGACTATGAGCAGCCTCATTTTGAAATCCCCAGATGCGTTTGATCCAACCAACAAAGTTAATCTATTCTTGGAAGCTTTATGACCAGGCAACTTGGCTTCTGCTTGGGTAATGCAAGTTGTTTTAGGCATTTGTTTCCAGAATAAACCTGTCTCATCAAAATTAAAAACTTGTTCAGGCTTGTAGTCACTTACAATTTCATCAAATTCTGCTTTATACTTTTCTGCGCTTTCTACATCCACTGAAGCTGCTTCACCGTGCCTCACTACACATTTGATTCTAGTTCTATTCAAAAATCTATTGAACCAGCCTTTACTAGCAGTGAATTCAAGCTGACATTCTGGATCTTGTTCTTTCAACTTTTGAAAGAAAACTAGAGCCTTCTCTCTTATGAGAGTGGAAGAAATAGAATCACCCACTTTTTTCCTTTTCACGCACCCACATCACAAGATATTTTTCTACTTTTATAAGAACATAATCACAAATTTTTAAACTTTTAATGGATCCTGATGTAGCTTTAGCTGCTTGTTTATGTTTTTCTTTGCTTTTCAAAATTGAGTCCACAGTCACCATGATAAACTAAACATTTTTGATATTTCACTAGTTTTTAAACCTTTCTCACATTCAGAAATAATCTTTAGTTTAGTCTCCAAATCAGTGACATTTTTGGTTCTTTTATTACTAGATTGACTAACACTATCTACTTTACATTTTGGAGCCATTTTGACTAAACACACTAGACCAAAAACTAGATTTTTTTTCAAAATGATATCTGAAAAATACAGGATAAAATTAAAGCAGATTAAATCAAACTAAATATGTTGCTAATAAACAGTAATAATAATACAGAAAAAAAACAATCCTAAGAAGTTTTTCAGGCACTTCAATTTGAAAAGTAGTGAAAAAGAAAATTGGCCCCCTCCATATAGATGATAAAACTATAGATGATGATCTTGAAATAACTGAAGAACTAAACAAATACTTCTCATCAGTATTCACAAATGAAAATTTAAATAATATTCCTAATCTTATACAACCAGGACAAGATAGGGACCTTTTCCAGTTTGTGTACCATTTTTCATATAATTTATTTTTGAGAATATTTTTGTTAAAACTAACGAAAATATCACAACTTAACCTAACCAATTATCAAGGGTGTACAGTTGATCTATTATTAATTATAACATTGTTTGTTCCTGGAATAGTATTTACTAATAGATCAACTGTATGCTCTTGATAATTGGTTAGGTTAAGTCGTGATATTTTCGTTAGTTTTAACAAAAATATTCTCAAAAATAAATTATATGAAAAACGGTACACAAACTGGAAAAGGTCCCAAGATAGAGAAATAAATGAATTAAGGGTAACAAAACTAGATGTCCTAAAAGCAATAGATAAATTAAAAGTGGAAAAATCTCCAGGGCCAGGTGAAATGCATCCAATAGTCATAAAAGCTGCCAAAAAATATAGCACAGGCACTAGAAATTATTTTTAATAAATCATTGATATGTACTGAAATTCCAGAGGATTGGAAGAAAGCAAATGTGGCTCCAATCTTTAAAAAAGGAAATAGAAACTTGGCAAAAAACTACAGACCCATCAGCCTTACCTCCATTATTTGCAAATTACTCGAAAGTATCATTAGAGGTAAAGTTACTGAGTTCCTTGAAGAGTGCAACCTTATAAATGATAGCCAGCATGGCTTTCAAAATGGAAGGTCCTGTCCAACCAACTTGATTGAATTTTATGATGGAGTCCTATTGCATTTGGACAATAGAGAGCCAGTAGATATAGTATACTTAGACTTTGCAAAGACATTTGATACTGTTCCTCATGCAAGATTGTTGGTAAAAGTTAGAGCCCATGGTATAAGAGTTCATATAGCTGACTGGATAGAAGAATGGCTAAGAAACATAAAACAGAGTTCATCTAAATGGAAATAAGTCTACTTGGAGACCTGTATTGAGCAGAGTCCCACAGGGGTCTGTGCTGGGACCTCTGCTTTTTGTTGTCTATATAAATGATCTAGAGAAGGGCCTATCATGTAAAACCTCAAAATTTGCTGATGATACCAAATTAGGCCATAATGTTAAGTCAGTAGCAGGAGCAATGACAATACAAAAAGACTTAGACAGAGTAACAGCCTGGGCAGAGAAGTGGGAGATGAAATTGAATGTTGATAAGTGCAAGGTTATGCATATTGGGCCAAAAAATCCAGAATTTGAATACAATATGAATGGAATTTGGATTAAAAATGATAGAGAGAAAGACTTGGGTGTCACTGTGACTAATGAACTTAATCAACCCTCAAATCACTGTATGGTAATCAGAAATAAAGCAAATGCTAAACTCAATCTCATGCACACACACATTGAATACAAATCACCCAATATTATAAAGCAACTATACATTTCATATATGAGACCCCTCCTCAAATACTGTATTCAATTTAATAGTCCCTATTTGATACAAGATATTGAAAAACTGGAAAAAGTATAGAAACGAGCAACAAGAATGATCCCATCTCTAAGACAATTGACGTACAGGAATACCCCGCTTTACGATGCTTCATTTTACGAAACCCCGGGTTTACAAAATTGTATTTGCGCTAAATAAAAAATTAAATGAAGAAATATAAAAGACAAAAATAAAATGCGTACATCGCGCATACCACAATCTAATATTCTGCATTACAGCAGTGCTTAGTTAGCTTGATTTTAAGACAAAAATAATATGCTTACGTCGCGCATACCATACTGTACTGTACTCTATTACGTATTCTGCATTACAGCAGTGCCAAGTTAGCTCGCTTTTAGCTCACTTTGCACTGTGGCAACGCAGCTGTTGTCAGTTTATATGTGCGCTTTGACAAGAGAGTTTGTGCTTTATTCACTCTCGCGCACGCTAAGTGTTTCACTGATATTCTTTTCGTACATTGCAATTACAGTACCCATCATCAATTATGCCAAAACGAAAGTGTGATAGTAAAGACTGTGACGTTAATCAGAAGAAACGAATCCAAAAGCATGTCTACTGACGCATCTATTAATGAAAACTAAATTTGCATATGTAATGTTTTGTACTATTTCTTTGTTCATTGCTTACATTTTTATTGTATTTCTTTGTTCATTACTTTCGTTTGTATTATTTCTTTGTTCATTGCTTTCATTTCTATGTTAATAAACATTTTTTTCTGCAAAATTTGCTGTTTTATAACCTTTTTTTTTCGATTTTTTAAGAAAAAAACGTAACCCAAAATATAACATTATGTGTATGGGAAATAATACTCTGCTTTATGAACACCTGCTTTACGAACGGGCGCTAGGAACGGAATAATTCGTAAAGTGGGGTATTCCTGTATAAGGAAAGACTGGTATATCTAAACATGTTCTCATTAAAAAGGAGGTTAAGGGATGATATGATAGAGGTGTATAAATGATAAAAGGGTTGGATAAGATTAGTGATGTGAGTCATTTTTTATTGTCGTTTTTTTTGTTTAAAACAAAGATAGTCTGTTTTTTATTGTTTTAAACTTATTCCATATTTTTCTTCCTTTAATCTAATAAGTATATTAGTATTACCTCTAATTTACTATACTACCATGCTTATACGGTTATACCTAGTGTATATATAGTCATCTTTTAGAAAAACTGAATCACGCAAAAAGTATATAATAGAAAGGAAAAACAAACCCTCATTTTTTATATGTATATGTTGGGGTAAATGTGATAAATTGGTAATTATGCATAATTGAAAATATCATGACTTAACCTAACCAATTGTCAAGGGCGTACAGTTGACCTAACCGGGCCATGACTCCAGATTTGAAAAAATTTACTGGAGCACAGCTCTGAATTTACTTTTTTTCCCCTTACACCACTAGATAGGTTAATGATAGTAAACTCTTGAATTGACGACATACCAATTACAAATTGTTTTAGCTAAACATAATAATACAATAATGTACAGTTTATAACTCACCTTAAGTTTATTTATTCATTGCAGCAGCAACAGTGGACGATGTTAGACCTTGCATGTAGGCATTTGTTGTGAATTTACCGCCATGTATGCTTGGCCACTGATCAATGGCTTTCTGTATGATCATTACAGCAGATCTAGTGCCTGGAGCTGGACCCTCCTTCACAATTCTGCACAGCTTAGTCAAATGAGATGGCTTAATGGATCCTTTGTGTTCAACAATGTAACCAAGAATGGAGAATGTCCCTTCAGCTGGTGCTTCACTCCAGGCAGTTGATCCATCTTTATCAAAATGCTTTAATCTCTCTGTGATTCCTTTCCACAGCTGTTCTATATATTCTGTCAGCCAATTTATCACTGAGTCTTTTGTAAAACTACTTTCAGATCTGGTTCTGGATGGTCTAGCAACTTCAGCAACCTGGTAGTAATCAGAACGTTTCTTGATGTATTTGTAAACTTCATTTAGGATGTAATCCTCAGCTGTTAGTTCCTTTTGCTGCCCTGTGGTATCGTGCTTAAATTCAGAAACTACATCATTTGCATTTCCTCCATTAGCTAATTTGGAAATTGTTTCCATCACTCTTAACATAACAGTTTTACCTCCTTCTTTATAAAATATATTTTCTACAAATTCTGCACTAACTGTGGTTTTTTGAGCTACTTGCAACATAATCTTTGTTACATAGGAAATCAATACATAGAACTTGGCACTAATTTCTTTCTCTTGTCGATGATCAAAAAACACAATTTTCCACAAATCTGTCAAATTGATCAAATTCGTAATTAACCATGCGAGTATCAGATTGGAGTTTTGGTCTCTTAAAACCAATGATATTGTCAAGAACCATATTGGTATAGTCAAGGCCTGATCTCAGATTTGAAGAGTGATTCTGAATAAAGTCTAAAAGCTCACTTAGTTTACAAATTTTCTTCAATGCATCAACGTGGGCTCTGTTCACAAGATGCATTAAGTCCCATCGAAATTTGAAATTTTCTCCAAACAACTTTTTCATTTCATTTTTAAATGGCTCGTTGTCCTTACAAAAAGCCCCATCTCCAACCATTCCAGATACCTTGGATTTAATTGCTTCTTCAGATAGTTTCAAGTGATTAGGAGACTTCAACACATCAAAAATTTCATTGGCCAAATAAACTCCTGATTTGCTGCGTACTAAATTTATCCCAGCAAGTTTTACAGTCTTATCTTCTTCACTCATAACTAATACAACTAGCATGCTTAATCCCAAAATTGTTCCAATGTCAGCTGTTATTGTTACTGAAGTTTGTTCTAAGAACCACTTTACAGTTTGTTCTTTAAGTTGATTATCTAATAGCTCACAAATTGTCTCGCACGCATGTGTGCTATGATTCAAATTTCCAACCTCACAACCTGACCTATGTAATACAGCTAGAAGTACTGGATATAGAGCCCATGCAGTGTTTGTTTTCATTATGTAGTATAAGATGTTGCCACATAAGTCTTCTATGCGTTTAGTAGTGTTCCGAGAAGATGTTTTCATCACTTCATAAACAGCAGCTCTTTGATGATGCTGAAGTTTAATTAAATGTCTCTTCAGGTGGGTTTTCAGATTTCTAAACCATCTCTCTTGATTTTCTCCTTGTTTGCATACATAGGTTAAATCTTTAACATTGAAGTAACCTTTTATGTTAGAATGTTTGTCTGAAGCACATGCTTTGGGGTCTGTGCAAGCTATGCAATATAATGTAAACATTTTATCATCAGAAGCATCATCAATATCTTCTTGATTATCATCATCTTCATCCTCAACAGCTATATCTACATCAGGCATATTAGTGTCACTATTTGCAATGTTTTCCATTATATCACTTGGTACTGAAAATGAATCATCAGCATGCCCTAGATCAGTGGTTCCCAAACCCGGGGTCGCAAGCCTCATCACAAAGGGTCGCAGGGAGCCAATGTGGTCGATGGGGTCGCAAGTGTCTTTGCAATGACAATGAGGCAAGGGTGAATTTTGATATCTATGATGACGTAGAAAAGTTCTGGATTACTTTAGCAGAGAGACATTCGACTGTTAAAAATTGAGCTATCAAAGTTCTGGTACAATTTGGAACCACCTATATCTGTGAGGCAGCTTTCTCGTCAATGGTATTTATGAAAAATGAGTACCGTAACCGTATTTCAAACATCAACTTAGAAAATTGTATGCTATGTTCCTTAACCTCATATACCCCCAGGTACAAAAAATTAATCAAATCATAATGTACACATGTCAGATATGAAATATACCACTGTTATAGCATATCAGACATATGATAGAGTAGGAACTTAGAATATTGATTGATATGTTGTTTTATATTACATATTAAACATGAGAGTTGTAAATAGTTTCTGACAATGTTTACTTTTACACTCTTGAGTTATGTAATACATTTCCTTATTTGTTTTTACAGTTAAATAAATACGTATAAAAATATGTCTATTTATTTTAAGATTCTTCCTCACTAGATAAAATTATATATATATATATATATATATACTTGTTCTTCGTAATGACTTGGGTCGCACTGGATAGGCAACAGCACTAGAAGGGGTCGCACTGGAAAATGCTTGGGAACCCCTGCCCTAGATCCTTCTTTTCCACCAATTTGAATGTAGATTTGATCAAATCATTGTTCAAGATTTCTTGTATTGATTTACACTTGCTTAAATGGGCTATGGAAATGTCAAATTTGTTGCTTTTTGCTTTATTAGATTTGGATGCAACACTTGAACTTGAAGGCATATTTTGACTCTTCTCTTTATTAACCACAACAGCTTGGTGAGTTTCTTTTGTTAGGCGCAAAATTGCATTCAATGTCTTCTGGATTTGGGAATTTTCAAATTCCTCTAAAGCAGTTTTGTTAGTCTGATGCGCAGATTCCTCACTTACCTTTTGTTTCTTAGGTGGAGGAGAAGCACTTTCTTCAGTCTGTGAAACATCTAGTGAAAAAGTTTCATTTTCTAGATTAGCAGTTGATGAAGTTGGTTCATTTTTCTGAGGTCTAGCACTAGCACATTTTGTGAACAAACTAAATGACTGCTTTGCCGTATCTCTTTGCTGCACTTCATCCTGGTATTTCTTTACTGCAATATCTAAGCTGTGGGCCCAAACTCTGGGACCTCTTGTATTGTAACAAATATTTTTTTTGGAATTAAAATGTTCCTCCCAGTTTTGCTTCTTTGAATATTTGTTCTTGCATTGACCACAAAAGTAACCCCTTTTAACACCCTCACTTTTCTCTCCAACTTCATCAATATTAGGATCCATTATTGATTATTGACTACCTGAAAAAATACAAAATAAGTAAAAGTGAGTAAATATAGTATGGTAAAAGTGAGTAAAAGTAAGTAAATATAGTACATTGAAAGTAAGTAAAAGTAAGTGCTTTAAACTTAGTAAAAGTAGGTAAGTTAAAGTAAGTAAAAGTAAGTTTAAACTTAACTAAACTTTTCAATTCTAGAGTCATGGTGGATTACTTAAAACCGCACAAGTAATTATCTGGCCAATTTATCAAACCTGGCTGAGATCAATGGAACATAGTCCAATCCTGATAATTTTATATTAAAAAAATATACATTTTAATAAAATTTTAATTATCAAAATATTGAAGCTTAACAAAAAATAAAAATAATTGTTAAATATGGAATTATCAACTAAACTTAAAATAACTAAATTTGTAATTTAAAAAAATTGGTTTGTACAAGAACGTATACGCAAAAAAATTGCATAACGTCTAGCGGATGAACAAAACCCAAACCCAAATTTACTTTTTCTCATGGTCAAATTTACTGGAGCAATGCTCCCAAGATCCCAGGAATCTGGAGTCATGAACCGGGCATTCAATTGACCTAACCTGGCATTCAATTCAATTGACCTAACAGGGCATTCAAGGTTAGGTCAATTGAATGCCCGGTTAGGTCAACTGTACGCCCTTGACAATTGGTTAGGTTGAGTCATGATATTTTCAATTATGCATAATTACCAGTAATTATGCATAATTACCAATTTATCACATTTACCCCAACATATATATATTTTTTAACTAGAACATAAAACATTCTTCCTCGTTTCAAACAATATACATAATTGTGATTGGCAAGAGTACCAGTATATATATATTCCAGATAGAAAAAAAAAATTCACCTTTTTTTTAACCTTTTTGTTAACCTAATGTTGTTTAACCTTCATTTCCATGGAAGAATCATCACTAGATTGGGTAGAGCATATATGCTAGTTTCAATATCACAGGTACTGGTATAATATACATAATAAAAAATACATAATACTGGTATAAAACAATATATATAATTGTGATTGGCAAGAATACCAGTGTGTGTATATATATATATATATATATATTCCAAATAGAAAAATAAAAAAATAAAAATATTCATCTCTTTCTTTAACCTTTGTGTTAACCTAATGCTGTTTAACTTTCATTATCTGATTCTATTTCTATTGAAGAATCATTATCACTAGATTGATTAGAGCATATAGTTTCAATATCACAGGTACTGGTACTTATTGCAGATTTGGATGTTGACGAAGCCAATGTAGCACCATGTTTTACTTCACTTTCTTGGAATTTTGCATTTTGGGATATAAATACTAGCTTTGCTGCTCTGTCTGTGCTTAATCGTTTTCTTTTGGCTGTATGGATATTACTGTATGTGCTAAATGATCTCAGAGGTAATGAAAGGGCGAAATAGAGGTGTATGAGTTTGTGTAGGTATATATGTGAGTATGCATGCGTATGTATCTGGAATTCTGGATGTATGCGTGTGTATGGGGTATATAATAGATATAAATATGTGTATGTAAGTATTTATGTATATATTGGTATATATGTATATGGGTGTATGTGTATGTATATATATGGATGGTCTCGGGGTTAAAAAATGTCATCGCGGGTCTAAAGGATAGTTAAGTGGGAGATTCAAAATCCGAGGCATGGATGGGAGAGTCCTGGAAAGGTTGGACAATGGGCAGTCAGCTCCCAGCCAGTGTTCTCGCAAGTTTAATGGATCTCAAGATACAAGACTTTCAGTGCAAGAAAGAGGCCAGTTTTTTTCTGTAAATAGGCTGAAAAGGCCATTCTATACTGGTACCATATGGCCTATTTTATTATTTATGTATTTATTTTTATAATATATATCATTGCAAAAGTATACCTTATAATTAAATTGGCAATATCTATATTAATTATTAAAAAAAACAAAAAAAAAACAAAAAAAATGATAAAAAACAAAAAAAAAATGAAAAAAATGAAAAAAACAAAAAAAAAACATGGACATAAAAAAAAACGTTTTTTTAACATCACTAGATAAGATAGATTTTGAGTCTCTTTTCATTAAAGATCACAATAACCAGACTAGAGGTCATAGTATGAAATTATTTAAGCCAAGATGTAGAACAAATTTAAGAAAACATAGTTTTACAAACAGAGTAATTAAGTTTTGGAACAGTCTGACAGAAGAAGTAGTGACTTCAGATACACTTGTTCCTTTCAAAAGAAGGTTGGATAGTTTGATATCTGCAAGGGACATCTGATGATAATGTTTAAGCCCATTTTTATTGCATGAATGGTACTAGTTTATTTCATATATATTATGTCCATTTAGGTGATAGATCCCACAGCTCAACACAAGTGTTGTGGGATATAGGGAGGCAGCATCTTGGGTTAGAGGATACTCTGTCCTTACACACCCCATTTAAAGAGATTCCTCTGCCAAGCAGTGCCCCCCATAGTACTGTGAGGTATTGAAGAACTCATGATCTTCACTTGCCCCACAAACACCTTTAAATGGGAGACCCAAAATGAGTGCACACACATTTCTACATTACTGTACAGGCTTTACAGCCACACCTACGGTACACTTTTCCTCCTAAGTATATATATTGTAATGTATATGGTTGTAATTGTGACTTGGTCCACAATTGATATGGACCGTGACTTATATTTGGTTGGCAAGGTAGCTACTGGTATTGATGGGTACCGTAATGAAATTGACTGGATTCTTTGGATCTGATATATTTGCATGTCAGTTATAAATAGATATAGAGTGTAACATATTTGTGGATAGTAGCCTATTATGACTTTGATCCTCTGGATCCAGAGATTCTATCTTTAGTTTTAAATTGATAATTAATTAGTTTTGTAAAAATTGGTTATTGCCAATGTACAGGTTCTTATGTACCTCTGCATAATTAATAGACCTAACAAACAAAACAGTTAGTTCTTCAGATAAGCTTTCCTCTCCTTCTCTGAGAATCTTGGCATATATACAGTATTATCAAGTCCAGCAGCTTTATTTCACTTCAATGTATGAATCACTTGCCTAACATCATCCTTCGTTAGGCCTATATGAATGTGATTAAGAATGGCCAAATTTACAAAATCTAAAGAATTAAAGGTATTGCTTTACTATTACACCAGTCTCTGGTAGAAAGTTTTAAAAGCTAGTTTTCAATGTTAAAGACATGACTTAAATATGGGTATAAAAATAGGTTAGGTTGTTTTAGGTTAGGTTAGGTAAAAAAGGGTAAAAAAAGGTAGAAAGTTTTAAAAGCTTTAAGTTTCAATAACTAACAAATCATTTAACAAATCAAAGTTATTTAAATTTTTTTAAGTAAAAACAGAGCCAAAATCATTAAAAATACCAACAATATCCTGATATTTTTCAGCCATCCTATCATCATGTTCTATTGGGCCAATCCTCTCATGCTTTTATTATATTTATAAAAATTACAGAATTTCTTTTGATCTTTATTGATACTTCTAGCTAGATTTACTTCACTACCATATGCCTTTTGCTCTTCCTAATCAAACTATTTAGTTTATTTCTTAACTGCTTATAATTATCCAAACCCAAAATACTTGGTTCAGTTGTCTGAACTGAGACTGCTATATAGGTGAGAGGTACACATTTAGGGTGGCCATTTAAAAAGGAGGACACTGTGTATGTGGCCGCACATTAACATACATATATATATGTTAACATAAGGCCACATACGCAGTGTCCTTTTTGGAAATTGCCACCCAGAGTGCTCAAAAGGCGAACTGTCCGCCTAAAGCCAGACGTCTGGCCACCAGATACACATTACACATTATATTTGCAATATTAATATTAATATTTGAAAGAAACATACTATACTGTATTGTTCATAGTGTTTCTTGTCATATTTTTTAACCTTATCAGTCATACTTGATATAATGTATTTGATAATTTGAAATTGAAAAACTGGAAAAAATACAGAAACGAGCAACAAGAATTATCCCATCTCTAAGACAATTGACATATAAGGAAAGACTGGCGTATCTAAGCATGTTCTCATTAAAAAGGAGGTGGTTAAGGGGTGATATGATAGAGGTGTATAAAATGATAAAAGGGTTGGATAAGATAGATTTTGAGTCTCTTTCCATTAAAGATCACAATAATCAGACTAGAGGTCATAGTATGAAATTATTTAAGCCAAGATGTAGAACAAATTTAAGAAAACATAGTTTTACAAACAGAGTAATTAAGTTTTGGAACAGTCTGACAGAAGAAGTGGTGACTTCAGATACACTTGATTCTTTCAAAAGAAGGTTGGATAGTTTGATGTCTGCAAGGGACATCTGGTGATGGTGTTTTAAGCCCATTTTTATTGCATGAATGGTACTAGTTTATTTCATATATATTGTGCGCATTTGGGTGATAGATCCCACAGCTCAACACAGGTGTTGTGGGATATAGGGAGGCAGCATCTTGGGTTAGGGGATACTCTCTGTCCTTACACACCCTATTTAAAGAGATTCCTCTGCCGAGCAGTGCCCCCCATAGTACTGTGAGGTATTGAAAAACTCATGATCTTCACTTGCCCCACAAACACCTTTAAATGGGAGACCCAAAAATGGGTGCACACACATTACATTACTGTACAGTCTTCACAGCCACACCTACACTTTTCCTCCTAAGTATATATATTGTAATGTATATGGATGTAAATTGTGACTTGGTCCGCAATTGATATGGACTATGACTTAATTTTGGTTGGCACAGTACTGGTATTGATGGGTACCATAATGAAATTCACTGGATTCTTTGGATCTGATATATTTGCATGTCAGTTATAAATAGATATGGTTAATATGAGTTTTATCCCACTCAGAATATCAAAAGCAAATATAATTATAAAATATTAAAGCATAATTTTCTCATAAGTCACTATGCTCGCAGATGCGTACTTAACAAATTATGTACATTTGAATATTATGACATTTTTGCATTTTTTTTCCCGCCCTTCCAATATTTTGATTGCTGACATCATGAGAACATGATATATGAGCTAGACTTTTTTAAGTTCTTAGGCCTTTTAAGTTGCTAGTCTACTTCTGTTAGTTTTTGATAGATGTTTGTGGCAATGACATGTGAACGGTGCGAATATTATTTTGAGGATTTAATATACTCTAGGCTAGGTTAGCCAGGGTTAGGCTAGGTTAGGCAGGGTTAGGCTAGGTAAAGTTAGGTTAATTAATACCAAAATACATTTTCCTAGTAATATTTGATGTGTTTTGCTTAGATTTTGACTTCCATTTCCCTTGAAAATGAGCCAAACTTCAAAGTACTATAACTTTGTTGGATCTCATTTCCGACGGAAATGGAGGTCATATTTGAACAAATCACATCAAATACTACTAGAAAAATGTATTTTGGTGTGTAAAATGACTGAGTGACTTAAAACACATAATTACCATAGATATAGTGTGTAACATATTTGTGGATAGTAGCCTATTATGACTGATCCTCTGGATCCAGAGATTCTAACTTTAGTTTGAAATTGATAATTAATTAGTTTTAAATTTATACTTAATTGGTTTTGTAAAAATTGGTTATTGCCAATGTACAGGCAGTTTTTACATAGTGGAGCCACCTCGATGGGCCGAAGTGGCCCCTAGTGTGCCCACTATAAAAATTTCTTATGTTCTTATCTTCAGAGCCCCAGGTTCCTGACCCGTGATGTAAATCTGTAGGTACTTCACAAGTAGGTTATCTCCCCACCACCAATTTTGACAGAATATTTTCGTTAAAACTAAAGAAAATATCACGACTTAACCTAACCAATTATCAAGGGCGGACAGTTGATCTATTAGTAAATACTATTCCAAAAACAAACAATGTTATAATTAATAATAGATCAACTGTACAGCCTTGATAATTGGTTAGGTTAAGTCGTGATATCTTCGTTAGTTTTAATGAAAATATTCTGTCAAAATTGGTGGCGGGGTAGATAACCTACAAGTACCAACCTGTATTTTATATAATTTTTGCAAAATATCAATTTCAAGTCAGCTAATTATCCTATTTACAAAGCTAGCTCTTGAAGTAAACTACATTAAATTTAAAATTGTTTTCCTCTCATCCAAAACGTGACTTATCTTGAATTCACATTTTTTTCACCGACTTCAACGACATAGTCGATATATATATATAGTCGAGGACTCTTGGGGTTACTCTTTTAAAAATACCTGCCCTTCAAACTGGATAAACTCCCATCGAGTAGCCAAATAGGTATAAACATTTTTAAAATGAGGGTGAATCAGACAAATTTTATTAAGTAATTTCAACGTACAGTACAAAACTTATTTTCATAAAATTACTATTTAATTTATAATTTCTTAATTAATTAATAATCTTAAAAATTGCAATATTATAATCATGGAACTCGGACGGAGGATATTTTTACAGCCAATCAAAGATGCCGGTGGTTGATGACGTAATGACTCAACTGTAAACAGAAAATTAATGGCGTCTCATCTTCAAAGCATTCAAAGTTAATTAAAGTTGTATATTGTAAATAAATGCAAAATGGCTTTAAAGTGTGCCGCGGTACTCTGTGACAATAAAGAAACTTCCACAAACATTACAATTAAGCACCTGGCCTGACCTTACCTGACAAAAATTAGATTATCTAAGAACAGGAAATAAACATATACACTGCGCCCTCGATATATGCTTCTTCAGCATATGCGAATTCGCTGTTATGCGAAGATCCTATTTCTACCAAGAATTCAGTATATACGGAAAAAATTTGCATTTATGCGCCACCTAGTGTGAAATATTGCTGAGCCGCTGAGCGCACCGACGTGTTCCCGCCAAACAACAACCGTCTCGCATAAACCGTTATAGAGTGTGCGTTGTGCTCTAGACTGTGTTGTGTTTTTCACTATTTTTTAGTGCTTTTTCCAGTTTTGTCTTACTGTTTATTGTAAACATGGCTTCTAAACGTCCTCTGCCTAGTACTGGGCCTTCAGCTCACTATGTCCTTTAATATTTATACTGTACAGTATTGATGTAATATAGCATTACTGTTATCTTGTTGAATGTTCTTGGTATAAAAAAGTGGCATATTGTTGGGGGTGCCGGGAGGGTAAAAAAAAACTGGTTGTGGAACGCATCCCTATTTTTTTCATTTAACTATAAGTTCGATATATGCGAATTTGCATTATGCGAGGTTTTAGCAGAACTTATCCCTCGCATATATCGAGCAGTAGCGGATTATAATGGGGCAAAGGGGGCATTTTCCCCTGGCCCCAAGATGCTGACCGACCCCAAGAAACTATGTAAACACTATAATCTACCATTGAAATAATTGGTCGACCGTGAGGAAGAAAAAAAATTCTAGATTCCGCTTCTACAAAACCTAGTTTAGTATCCAATTTATGTGAAAAAAGTATACAGTTTCTGTAATCACATCTTTGTTTTTGTTTCGTTTTCTGTTGATCGTTCCCAGTCAGCTGATCACACCACTCATGTATGATGTATCAGGTAAAGAATTGTGTTTTTTTAGTGACACCGGCCCGAAAATATTCATTGCCCCCGGCCCTAACAATACTTAATCCGGCCCTGATATCGAGGGCACAATGTATAATGAAAATAGAAAAGTGAATAGTTATTAATATTTCGAACTATTCACCACAAGAAAATTATTTGGTGCTTTCCTGTTAACGGGAATACCCAACCGCCCGCCACCAAACTGTTTGTTTTGTATTTTTGCTCTCGTCATTTTCGTTTAAACTGACGGAAATATTACAATTTAACCTAACCAATCATCAAGGGCGTACAGTTGACCTAACCGGGCATTCAATTGACCTAATCGGCCATTGAATTAACCTAACAGGTTAATATAACGGAAAATGCCCGGTTAGGTCAACTGAATGCCCAGTTAGGTTAATTGAATGCCCGGTTAGGTCAATTGTACGCCTTTGATAACACCGGTCTGCATGAAAATCGATTTCTTTATTTTGAATTGTGACTCTAAAGCAATTCGCTGCGCTGAATTAAAAAATGCTACCAGTTTTTTTCTATCACCCACAGTTTTAAAGTTATTAGCAAGACAATTTTGGGGCGTTTTGTAATGTTTTACCTTTTTTATCTTTAATTAATTTCGTTTTTTCATATTTTTCAGATAGATAATTCTAACATTACGTCTTTAAAATTTTAATAATGGCTTCTAGAGGATGTACCCATAGCCATAGTCCAGACATATTTTGTTATATTTGTGGTCGGTATGTTGTAAAACAAAGGACAAATGTAACGACCTTCATTAAGAGAGCTTATCATGCTTATTTTGGAATTAAATTAGGAGATCAAGACAAAAGTTGGGCTCCACACAAGGTATGTCTTACGTGTGTTGCGGCACTAAGGAATTGGAGCAAAGGTAAAAAGAAAAGTTTGCCATTTGGGATTCCTATGGTATGGCGCGAGCCTAGAAACCATACCGATGACTGCTACTTCTGTTCTTGCAATGTTAAAGGTTATAATGCAAAGAATAAAGAGAGCCTTCAATACCCAAGTCTTCCATCTGCAATAAGGCCGGTACCCCATGGTCCAGACGTTCCTATTCCCCGCCCACCCGAGAGTCTGGATCAATACAATTCAGATTCTGATTCAGTTCCAAATCCAAACAATGATGATGTTTATGAACAGCCAACAGCTGACCGAGATCCTCCTAAACCATTAACCCAAGCCGAACTAAATGACTTAGTCAGGGATTTGAATCTGCCTAAGGACTCTGCAGAACTTTTGGGGTCTAGATTGCAGGAGAACAATTTATTGGCATCCGACACATACTTCGCTTGGTACAGAAATCGTGAGAAAGACTTCGTGCCTTTTTTCGAAGAAGATGGTCCCTTGGTATTTTGCAAGGACATCACAGGATTAGTGTGCAAGCTAGGCATCGAATACCAAACCAGTGACTGGAGGTTGTTTATAGATTCCTCTAAAACCAGTCTAAAAGGAGTGTTACTCCATAACGGTAACAAATATGCATCAATCCCAGTGGCCCATTCTACTCATTTAAAAGAGACCTACGATAACATGAAACTGCTTCTGGAAAAAATTCAGTATCAAAATCACAGATGAATATTGTGTGGGGATCTCAAAGTCCTTTGCATGTTACTTGGGCAGCAATCAGGATACACTAAGATGCCATGTTTCATCTGCGAATGGGATAGTCGAGCACGTGACCAGCACTGGAAGAGGAAAACTTGGCCTCCTAGAGAGAATCTTACCCCAGGATCAAAGAACATTTTACATGAACATCTAGTCGAACCAAATAAAATCCTCCTACCACCCTTGTACATTAAGTTAGGCTTGATGAAGCAGTATGTCAAAGCATTGAATAGAGAAGGTGAGTGTTTCAAGTACATTTGTTCAAAATATCCAAAGATTAGCTACGAGAAAATAAAGGAAGGTGTTTTTATAGGTCCTCAGATTAGAAAGTTATTGACAGACGATCATTTCCTGAACACAATGACCAATAAAGAAAAAGAAGCATGGCTTGGTTACAAAGATGTTGTTGAAAACTTCTTGGGAAACTACAAAAGCCAAAATTATGAAAGACTGGTGGAAAATATACTTAAAAAGTTTTGCGTCTTAGGCTGCAACATGAGCCTGAAAGTTCATTTCTTATTTTCGCATCTTGACCGTTTTCCCGAAAATCTCGATGTCAGTGAGGAGCAAGGGGAACGATTTCACCAGGACATCAAAACCATGGAAAGAAGATATCAAGGAAGATGGCATACAAATATGATGGCGGATTACTGCTGGTGTCTGCAACGAGATCAGCCTAACGCACAGCATACGAAAACATCAAAGAAGCACCGGTTTAGTCATTAGTCAGATCTACCTTCGTAGTCTTAAGTCTTTGGAATAAGTCCTGAAATGTTTGCAAGTAAAGAAGGTAAATATATGTTGTTTCTTTCAGTTATTTTTTTATTCTTTCATAAACAAGCAATATGCTTGTTCAAGAGCTAGGAGCTATTTAATTCTGCTTTAATTAGGTTTTACTCTATCACCTAAAGATTTCGTGCTACAAGGGGTGTTGTAATACCTCATCTGTCCCCAAATGTTAACCACCCATTGATGGGAGGGAAGAGAGTATTTTGCTGGGAACGGGACTGGTTGTTATATATATTTACCCTACATTATTATGTAAGCGTTACTGTAGTCTATAACGACAAAATTTATGGTTTAGCATGTGCAATCCAATGTTGGTCTCGATAAGATGGTTCACATTTGGAGATAAATGGGGGATTTATGACACACCCTGTAGTAATAAAACCATACGTGATAGGGAAAAACTAACTATATTTTTGAGATCAGCGCACTCAAATTATATAGAATCACCAACTAGTTTGTAAAAATCGATCGACAAGTTTTCAAATGTGTACTGGTGTAATTGGTTAGGTTAAGTTGTGATAGTTTCGTTAGTTTAAACGAAAATGACGAGAGCAAAAATATATCATAAACAGTTTGGTAGTTCCGATAATACGTAAGTACCAAATTTATTCATCATTTAAATTAAATTAGTTAATATGTAAGCGATAATCAGTTAGTAGGGGGCCAAAATGTCTTTATTTCATCTAAAATCGCAGAAAAAACGTCGTTGCTTTCGATACGTTGTCGCCACATGAATTCCGCAAGATACGAGTCCAGATGATGGCGGGCGGTTGGGTATTCCAGTTAACAGGAAAGCACCAATTATTTTAAATATCTTTTTGTAAACACAGGCAGTTAGTGTGTTAAAAACAAAAATAAATTAAATTACACAATAATTTGCAATACAGTCAGTCCTCGTTATTCGTCGTTCGTGGATGTATTCTTGAGGACCACGACGAACAGAGACGGATCCAGAAGGGGTGCCAGGGGGTTTAATTGAAGCAACGTGGACATAAGCATTTAAACGTTTTACCTAATTTCGTTTAACTAGGATGTATGGGGCCTCCAAATTTAGCCCGTTGCTTCAATTAAGTCCCGTGGCCCCCCTCTGGATCCGCCTATGACGACGAACAACGGGGCCGACTAACCCATTGACTTACATATAACGATATAATACATGAAAGATATGTTCCGACGACGAAAATATTCCTATAATCAATGCTGTGCTCGCTAACTCCTAAAGTTAGCGCCGCTAATGCTAACGCTAAGCATTTCAACAGTTAGCGCCGGTAACGCTGACGCTAATTTTTTCTGAAACTACCCCAATTTATATATGTTCTGCCTTCCGTAATTTACTTACATATATTAGCACACACCTTGATATAATTGGTTGTTAAGGTACAAAAATGTGATGCTACAGTCTACGAAAATGAAAACATTTTTAAGTAGGATTCAAGTCGAGTTCTTTCTATATATTAATAGGGAAAACAAACGAACGGAAGAATAAATTCTATTTAATTTACAAGTGGTTTTGAAAAATTAGCGGGTACTTACGTATTAACAGAGGGCCACCACAATAAATGAATCAAATATATTTCAAATATTTACAATATTATTGTTGTAGTGTGAGCATACGATAATGCAGTGCTGTAATCTATCAACTTGCGAGTTGCCTCCGGTCAGTTGAATGCCCGGTTAGGTCAACTGTACGCCCTTGACGATTGGTTAGGTTAAGTCGTGATATTTTCGTTAAAACTAACGAAAATATTATGACTCAACCTAACCAATCATCAAGGGCGTACAGTTAACCTAACCGGGCATTCAGTTGACCTAACCGGGCATTCAATTGACTGGGAACATTAATAAGAACAAAAATTACTGTTTATGCGAGTTCGTATGCAGAAATATAAAGTTATTGTGGTGGCCCCCCGTTAATACGTAAGTACCAATTAGCGATTGACTCTCTCTAAAAACTTAATGCCGCAACTTGTTTCGTAAATTTTTTTGAAAATTAGCGGCGCTAACAGTATCGCTAATAAAAATTTAGCGCCGCTAATCCCAGCACTGTCTATATTCTAAAATAAACTATTTTACATAATTTTACTCGAATCACCTGAAGATCAGGGCCTCCATGTATTCTTGTTTTTTGCTTTACAGTACCAAATTAAAAACTTACGGATTTGAGATCCTATTAGGTCCTACCTCAGGGTAACCTCAGGGTTGCTGACTCGATGCGGGCCTACCTTAGACCTTAGTTACATGAATTTAATGTAAATAAAAGGGGTACTATTTATGGTCTTCTTTCTCAACCTTGCAACTACAACGCAACCTGGACTATTGCACGGTGCAACAATCTTGTATCTAAACAACCAAACTGAATTGCAAGAGAGCTCTCTACAAGACCACACCCTGTACGTACGACATCCCACAAACGAGTAGAAAAGACGCGCAGCGCCCCAAAATGATGCCACCAGCGTCCCAAACACTGATGCCACAAGAGCCCAAAAATGCTAGCTCTTATTAAGTGAATTTTTCACTAACTTTACAATTATGAGATGGATATATATACACCTTAACTTAATATATACAAGCAATGCTGCATCAATCAGCTTAGTCATCATATCGCCTTGGGACAACAATGGTTCTTCCTCTTCTAGATTTTCTAACACTCCCCACCGAAGAGGCATTGTTGTCATTACCTTCTGCAAAGTTAGCCAAGCCTTCTACATGAGGCTGTAACTCAAATGTTTCATCTTGACTATTTGTGTTTTTGCTGATTTCTAAAGCATAGAGTTTTTATATAGGTCTCTTTAACTTTCCTCCTGAAGTCTTTACCAGTGCAGACCTAACTAAATTGTCTTTGCCAACAAACAACTCTTCAATTATGCCAAGCTTCCAGCATTGTCTTGGTCTTTCATCCCCAATCATTACCACTTCTCCCACCTTGATACAATTTGCATTGGAGCCCTTTACCTTGCCTGATGGGTAATAATTGAGTTCTGGCAAGTATTCCATCTGCCACCTCTTCCATAACTGATCTTGTAGCTCTTCAAGGTACCTGAACCGTCTGGTTAACTCTCCTTGAGTGCTCTGGATAGGCTGCAAGTCTTCTGGCACACTGGGTTTTGATGTTAATCGTTTACCACAAAGAAAATGATTTGGTGTCAATGGCTCTGCATCCTGCATACTGTTGTAAACAAAAGTGATAGGCCTCCTGTTCACCATTGCTTCTACTTCACATAAAACAGTGCAGAATTCTTCTTTGCTCAAATGAGCATTAGCTAAAAGTTTCTTTAATGGACACTTTACACTTCTCACTAGCCTTTCCCAAAATCCTCCCCACCATGGTGCTCTCTCAACAATAAACTCCCACTGTACCCCTTGGTGTGAAAAGTAGGATTGGAATCCTTCCTCTTTTAGCAAGGACCAAATTTCTTGGAGTTCCTTTGCAGCCTTTTTGAAGGTTTTTGCATTATCCGATATGATTTTATTTGGGAAACCCCTTCTGTTCACAAACCTTTTAAAGGCCAAAAGAAATACATCACTACTTAAGTTGCTTACCAACTCCAAATGGATTGCTCTGGTGGTAACACAGGTGAAAAGACATATATAACCTTTGTTAGACTCCCCTCGCTCATACACATAGACTGGCCCTGCAAAGTCTACTCCCACTACATCAAATGGGGCAGTATAGACACACCGTTCTCTTGGAAGTGGAGCCACCTTTTCATAATAAGGCTTTGCACTCCAACGCTTGCAAACCACACATTTATGCACGACCTTTTTTACTACTTGTCTAATTTTGGGAATCCAAAACTGTTGTCTGATCTCTATTATCACTTCTCTAACTCCAGCATGTAACAGCTTATGATGAGTATCCAGGATCAAAAGGTCCACAAAGTGCCCCCCAGAAGGTAGCAAAATTGGATGTCTTTTCTCCTCTGGAAGCCCAGAAAACTGTAGTCTACCTCCTACTCTCAATAAATCCTGATCCAAAAACACATCCAAACCCTTGAGCGCAGAATGTGTTGGTAGAACCTGTAATGGATGGCTGGTGAGCAATTCTCTCTCTTCACCAAATTTTTCCTTCTGCATATATACCACCCAGTATTTCCTGGCTTGCTGAATCTCATTACTGTTCAGAATTCCTTCCCTTCTTGTTTCTCCCTTAATGTTGTTGGTAAATCTATATACCCATGCTGTCACTCTTAACAATCTTTTCAGACTGCTAATGTCCTCAAGCCTCAATATGGGGTCCTGCTGCATAACTTGACAACTGTTCACAGCGCATTTTCTCACCTCACTCACCCATGCTTCTTCAGCCTGGCATTCTCCTACAATAGGCTGATTAGAAGGCCAGTTTTCACTTCCAAGTTTTAGCCACTCTGGCCCATTCCACCACAAACTTGACTGTGAAAGATCTTTCACTGAAATTCCTCGTGTTGGTAAATCAGCGGGGTTTTGGATGCCTGGACAATGCTTCCATTGCTTGGGATCTGTGTGCGCTTGAATTTCCTCCACCCTATTGGCAACAAATGGTTTCCATTTCCTTGCCTGACTTCTTAACCAGTGCCAAACTATAGTGGAGTCTGTCCAATAATAGTTGGAATTTCATAGAGGGCCAAAGACTTTCGCATTGTAATTGCAAGACGACTAGCAATAATGGCACCCATCAATTCCAACCTTGGAACAGAAAGCCTTTTCAAAGGTGCGACTCTACTCTTTGCAGCAACCAACCTGCAACTTACTTCCTCTTGCAATGCGCCTCTTATATAAATACAAGTTGCATAGGCTTCCTCACTGGCATCACAAAAGATGTGCAGCTCCAAATTGTCTGGACTATTGTTCAACTCTCCAAAGTACCATCTTGGGATTTCAATGTCTCCAAGATGTGCCAATTCTTTGAACCAATATTTCCACTTTACCACCATATGATCAGGTAACTCTTGGTCCCAACCATGTCCAATTTCCCAGAGGCTCTGAAACCAAATTTTTTACTTTATCACAAATGGAGCCAGGAATCCAAGAGGATCAAAGACCTTTGAAGCCAAACTAAGAGCTGTGCGTTTTGTCCACCTTGTCTCATTCTCAGCCAGCTCTACTAAAGATTTCCCATTGAAGGTAAACAAATCATCATCTTGCTGCCAAACAATGCCTAGCACCTTTGCATCTATTGCCCACAACTCCTTAATACCAGAATCCTCAATACTTTCTGCTGCATCAGGTACTACACAGGAATGACTCATAAACTCTTGTAATTGCGAATGATTGGTCTGCCATTTTCTAAGCTCCATGCCAGCCTCCCTCATTATAGCTTTAGCCTCCATGAATATCTGTTTAGCCATTTCTGTATTATCCACGGAACACAGCAAATCATCAACATAAAAATTCTTCCTTATGTGTTCAATAGTGTTAGGATAGACTTCAGAATATTTCTTAAAATGGTACTGCATAGTAGCTGCCAACAGAAATGGACTAGAGCTGAGGCCAAACAACACTGACTTCATTCTATACGCTTGAACCTTAGGTTCATTTTCCAACAAGTCTTTCGTATCCACCCACAGATACCTTACTGCATCTCTGTCCTCTGGTTTTAACTTTATCCGCAAAAAGGCTTGCTTCACATCTGCAGTCAATGCTACTCTACCAAACCTGAATCTCAGTAACAAGGCAAATAAATCTGCATTTAAATTTGGCCCAGCATCCAAACAGTCATTCAAGGACACACCACCTTTGTCCTTGGCTGAGCCATCAAAAACTACCCTCAGTTTGGTGGTAGTTTTGTCTCGCCGTACCACTGCATGGTGTGGCAGATAATGTGCCTCCTGGCTCACCAGCTCACCTTGCACCCTTTCAGCATAGCCCTCCCTTACATAACTTAGGATGGCCTCATCGTATTCAATTAACAACTCCTCATTTTTTCTTAGCCTGTACAATGAAGTCTCCAACCTCCGATTAGCTAGCTGAAGGTTTGAACCGGGTTTGCAAGAATCCTTCCATGGTAGGCCAACTTCATAGCAACCATCTCTAAACCCAATCCCTTTTTCAAATTGCTCTAAAACATCATTGTTCACTGTACTTGCCTGGTTGTCCTTTATGCCAATAGATTCAAGTTCCCAAAACGCTTTCAAATGCCTTTCCAGACCATGGCTGTTCTCCTCAATCTTAACAAAAAGAGCCTTAACTTCCATTTCATTGCAATAACTACCATGTAGCATCCAGCCTAGCTTACTTTCAATAGCTACCGGGCCTTGAGATGTACGGACAATATTACCAGTGATGAAGTCCCAATAATAGTCAGCTCCAATCAAAAGACTAATATCTTCTGTTCCCTCAAACTTATTATTGCCCAAATTAATTCCTTTAACTTGCAATTCTTGGACACATGCCATATCTAAACAAGTAGTGACTGGAGTACAAAGTTCCTCAATCTCTACAGCTTGGACCTTGATAGTGGGACTTTGCGGTAACAACCCTTTAACCAGAACTTCTACCTTCTTAAATTTGGTTCGGTTTTGAACGGAACCCCCAAACCCAGAAATTCTTAAATTTTCCCTCTTAAGTTCTTTAAACTTCAATTTTCTGGAAATTCTGGTCTTAATAAAACTACACTGGCTACCACTATCAAACAACACTCTTACAGTAGCTTCTCCCTCATTCCCAATTAATAAGGCTGCAGTTGTTTGCAATAATCCCCCTTTACTTTTACTCCCTTGCATAGCAGTGGCATGTGCCACTGATGTCTACTTCTGGGGTAGGCCTACTAAGAGTGTTTTCACACAATAATGGCTGATGCCTACCATGACATTTTTTGCACAAAATTTTAAACTTACAAAACCTTGCTCTATGACCTTTCAAAAAACATTTAAAACATGCTGTGGACTTAGTTACCCTGTCCTTTCTCTCCTCAAAGGGTAAGGCCTCAGCCACCTCACATTTATATGACTTGTGGTTGCCTTCGCAAAATATGCATTCCTTGATTCCCTTTAATTTATTCTCAGAGGAGGCATGTAGAGCTGACACTGTACCTGGGCTATTCCTTTTTGTGGAAACTTTGGTGCTGTGCCTGCCTTTGTCCCCTTGTTTACCATCCCACTGTGCAAACTCAACTCCCTCTCGTCTTGCTAATTCTGTGCCTAAAAGACTTAACATCTGCTGAAGGGGGATGTACACATGTTCTGCAGAGTGTCCCCTACTTAATTCAAGCAAAATTGAGCTAGGCAATTTAGACTCCAGTGTAGGAACCAACATTATACCATACTTTTCCATTCCTACACCCAAATTGTCCAGGGACCTAGTTCTAATTTCAAATTCATCATATAACTGCCGTAACTCCTTGACACTATTAGGATTATTAACAGGAGGTATAGCTAAAAGTGCACGGAGGTGGCTTTTAATTAAGATCTCTGGCTTACCAAACCGTTTCTTTAATATATCCCAAGCCACATTATAATTAGCCTCTGTTAATGCTAATCCTGCTATAGTCTTTGCTGCCTCCCCTTCCAAGAGGGACCGCAAATAATTAAACTTCTCCACGGCACTTAACACTTGACTAGAATGAACTGCTGATTGAAAACTGTCTGCCCATCCTTGCCATTCCTGAATACTCCCAGAAAATGTTTTGAGTACAAGCCTCGGTAATTGAACTACAGATCTGTTAACCTTAACTTCACAAACATCATTTATTGAGTGTTATGTTTCATTATCAGACCTGGTCTCTAACTGTACTGAGCTACTAAACTCTTTTGCTCGGAGGCCTACGTTAATTATATCATCAATAATCTCTTCAAAGTAAATTATGTTATTTTCTATTTCATCCTCTTCTATAAGAGCCTCAATTTTAACATTTACCTCACTTAGAGCAACCTTTTAGTTTCTAATATGGAAAGCTGCGCAGTCACTAAGCGTAAATCCTCTTGCTCTATGGCAGAATCCATAGGTCACTGGTTCGAATCCGGTTCGAAGGACCATGTTATTTTATTTATTTGTCGGGTTCAAAATCCCAGCTGAGCCGTGAACGGCCAAATTCTAAAGGGCCAGTTCTACCTGAAGCCCAAGTTAAGCTAAATTAAAACTTACGGATTTGAGATCCTATTAGGTCCTACCTCAGGGTAACCTCAGGGTTGCTGACTCGATGCGGGCCTACCTTAGACCTTAGTTACATGAATTTAATGTAAATAAAAGGGGTACTATTTATGGTCTTCTTTCTCAACCTTGCAACTACAACGCAACCTGGACTATTGCACGGTGCAACAATCTTGTATCTAAACAACCAAACTGAATTGCAAGAGAGCTCTCTACAAGACCACACCCTGTACGTACGACATCCCACAAACGAGTAGAAAAGACGCGCAGCGCCCCAAAATGATGCCACCAGCGTCCCAAACACTGATGCCACAAGAGCCCAAAAATGCTAGCTCTTATTAAGTGAATTTTTCACTAACCTTACAATTATGAGATGGATATATATACACCTTAACTTAATATATACAAGCAATGCTGCATCAATCAGCTTAGTCATCATATCGCCTTGGGACAACAATGGTTCTTCCTCTTCTAGATTTTCTAACAGTAATTGAGGCTGGAGGCCCTGATCTTCAGGGATCCTTTTACTCATTATTTTTACAATAATATCTTACAAAATGCATTAATGTACAGTATCACTTACAAAAAATACATTACTAATAAATTTAATTAATAAAAATACATCTTAAAGATAAATTAATATATACGTAACACTCCGACGTAGCAGCGTTAACAGACGATAAGGTAGAGTTTGATGTAATGCTAGAACATTAATTATGAACGATTTCAACCTGCCTCGTATCGACTGGAACTTTTTAGGTGGAAATAATAGGGAAGGTGACATCTTCACTGAGTGCTGTAGCGATCGCTTTGAGCCCAGTAAAGCATAAAGCTTAATGGCCAAATTAAATAAAATAAGTACACAAACGAACAAAACAAAACATCTTTATTGCGGATCATTCATAATCCATAGCCACTTAACCTAACATACAAATACAACCTTACGCATACACTGAACTTAATACAAAAATAGGGCCAACATAGCCACCTAACCTAGCATACTGGCATACTGTTTGAAACCTAGCATACTGGCATAGTTTGATTAATTATCTGACAATTTTATGTATATTGTTATTACATTATAACAGTTATTATAACACAACTTAATATGCATATATAATCTTTGCTACATTACAAAAATAAGGTATTGTAAACCAGCAGTTGTCTGAACTAAGACTGCCATATAGTTGAGAGGTACAAAGTATCTGAAGACAGGACATTGTACAATAACACATTAGAGCTGTTTTGGACCCTAGTAATGAAATTATATATATTCTTCCGGATTAACATTTGGCTGGTAGGTAGGTTACGCGTAGTAAACATAAAACTGGCACTGCGCCATTTTGGTTCTCTACATAGCATACGAATACTGTATTTATTTTATTATTAATAAACGTCATTCAATTCAATTCAATAATGCAATTTGCAGTGGTGGGCACCGTTAACCAAAAAGTTAACTTCGTTAACCGCTAATCCGTTAACCAAAAAGTTAACTTCGTTAACCGTTAATCCGTTAATTCGTTAAACATGTAACGGAAGTTACCGATAAACCGTTAACGTTAACTTTTATTATAAAAAAAAAATGAAAAACACAATATATATATATATAATTTAATTTTCCCTCTTCTTCTCGTTCTCCATTTTGTCCATGAGATGCATGTTGCCCTTCATGAAAATTAGCATATCAAAGTTTTCGGGAAGTAATTGCACTGAAATTTCTTCGGTCTTCACAGCAGAGATACTAAAGAGTAAACAGCCTCTGGCGCCACACGCTCACATTTACTTCTCAACGCCATCTATTATCTCATAAAGAAACTAATTCACATTGGGACTTGAAAGTACCGGCAGGATCAACCGGGTAGAAAAATAATTATGGAGATTTTAAAGATGTGGTACCTAGAAGTACCGCCAGGACATAAAGGGTTAAGGTGAAAACGCTCCCATTGTAAGACATCAATTGACTTAATTTATGTCATCAAGTGACATGAGAATTGAAATCTTACCTGATCAGTTTTATGGTTCTTGAAATGTATCAAGGAGACTACTAATAAGGTACTCACAGACATATTATAAATATACATGACTTACTTGACAACGATTATTTTTAAATATTCACTAGCACAAACATGTTGCGCAAGAGACAGACTGCAAATGAAACGAATGTAGTTATTTGTTGTAATTGTTACATATATATTATTGAAAGTGCCTTAAAATGCTCGTGATATTTCTTGAAAGAAGTTGAAACATTCAACTCAAATGGCAAATCTTTCCGCCTGATTTTACAGTCGACCATGTTTTGCTCAAACCAATGCCATAAATAACTACCATATTTGGTAAGACACAAATTGTGGCGACGGAAACAAATATGTCGCCTGATTTTGCACTGCGGAAATGGAAATTCGTTCATCACTATTAACAGTGGCGGATTGATTGCGTACCTGCTCAGCACTGAAAATAATAGAAACTTTTAAACGTTTATTTATGAATTTTTTGGGTTAACGGACTTGAGTTAACGGAAGTTAAATGTAACGGAAGTTAATTAGTCCGATAATGATTTTCAAAGTTAACTTAAAAGTTAAATCGTTAACGAAAAAGTTAACTTCGTTAATTAACGATTAACGGATTAACGGTTTGTGCCCAGCTTTGGCAATTTGTAGATAAACCAACTTGGGATCAAGCAATCTTAAACTGTTTTTCTTTTTTTTTAATTTTTGTAATGTAGCAAAGATTATATATGCATATGAAGTTGTGTTATAATAAGTGGCTATGTTATAATAAGTGTTATAAGTGCTTTAAGATGTCTCGTGTAATAACAATATACATAAAATTGTCAGATAATTAATCAAACAGTATGCTAGGTTAAGTGGCTATGTTGGCCTTATTTTTGTATTAAGTTCAATGTATATGTAAGATTGTACTTGTATGTTAAGTGGCTATGGATTGTGAATGATCCGCAATAAAGATGTTTTGTTTTTGTTATACGAGTCAAGTCAAGATCTTTCAGTCATTGCAGATTTGGGCCTCATATTGGTTTAGGTTAACGTTGTTGTGGTGAGCTCAAACCTAGGCCATAGTCTAGGGCTCTAGGTCTTATTCAACCTTTTTGTGGGCTGGATTGGATAATATGAGTATCGTCACGTTCAGAATATCAAAAGCAAATATAATTATAAAATATTAAAACATAATTTTCTCATCATTTTGATATAAGTCAATATGTTCGCGGATGCGTTCTTACCAAATTATGTAGATTTGAATATTATGACATTTTTGCCGCATTTTTTTCCCGCCCTTCCAATATTTGTCTGGTGACGTCATGAAAACATGATATATGAGCTAGGCTTTTTAGGTTACTATTTCCACTTATGTTAGTTTTTCATAGATGTTGGTTGCGATGACATGAGAAGGGTGCGAATATTATTTTGAGGATTTAATATACGAAGTGCATTCTAATGTCTCCCGAGCAATAGAAATATTTACAAAACACAATATTTTACCATCGACCCGTAAGTGCGAATTGTGCGGAAACGAGTGCTCGTTAATAGAATCATGTATAATTTAGGTCTCGTGGGTACGGAGGCAGAGGCCCCGTAAAGATCACGCATCACAAATTGATCGGTATAGGGCAGGGGTGGGGAACCTGCGGCCTTTTGGGGTACTAGTTGCGGCCTTCTGCCTACTTGACATTCAGAATTCATACCGTACGATAATGGACAGCAACTGATACCCTTTTAGGGCTTTAGGCTATTTCATTAGATCATGGTTTCAGCTTCACTGCTTCTTACACATACAAGCCTTCTTTATGGCTTGAACAATAGGAAATATGGCAACGCTGCCAGTTGAAACTGGCAGCGTTGCCTTACGGCTTACGCCCTTACCTATCAACGATCAACTCGACTGGCTGACTAGATGACAGTTACTGACGATTCTCCGATAGTGACACGCACGCTTGTTTCCTTTAAAAATGTAAATCTTTGATCAATTCGTGTACCATTTTTATTTAAAAATCTTCTGGTACCCTAATCATGTCAAAAACTGTGAAAAGAAAATTAAAGGAAGAGAACAGAGTATTCCATGAAGAATGGGAATTGCAGTATTTCATAGTTGCTGAGAAAGATAAAATGATGTGTTTGCTCTACAACGCCATAATTGCAACATTGAAGCAACACAATGCATATCAGCATTATGCAACTCATAAGAACCACAAGTATGCTATATTGGAAGGAGAACCCCGAAAGTCTGCACTTACGAAGATGAAACTTCAAAGCAGCAACAACAGCAAGTATTTAAAACGATGTCAGGCCTAGGGACTGAAATCACTGAAGCAACTTATAAAGTAGCATATATACTTGGAAAAAGAGGTAAGCCATATAGCGATGTGGAAATCATAAAAGAATGCATTGTTGAAGTTGTAGCCTCTTTAGATTCAGACAAGGTTAACAAATACAAACAACTACCTCTTTCAAGAAGGACCATAACTGATCGGCAACATGAATTAGCCCTCAATATGACTGAACAGCTTCATACAATATGCCAAAGCGAAAATACTTATTATTCGATTGCCTTGGATGAGTTCACTGATATTATTGACTCAACGCAAGTGTCATTTTTTATTCGTGTTATAACTGCAGATTTTCAATACTACGAGGAGTTACTGGCTTTGGGTACCCTTACGGGGAAGACACGTGGAATTGACGTCTTGTCTCTCTTCAAAGAAAAATGCCGTGAAGCGAAACTGAATTTATGTAATTTATTAAGTGTATGCACAGATAGTGCACCTTCCATGAGAGGAAAATGTGCAGGATTTGTTGCGCTACTACAAAAAGAACTGCCAAATCCAAATAGCTTGATTTCCTTTCACTGTATTTTGCATCAACAGAATCTCTGTGCCAAATCTACTGTTTTAAGTGACACATTAAGTAAAGTTATACGTATTGTGAACTACATTAGAGCAAATGCATCACGACATCGCCAGTTTCGCAATATGTTTATGCTTAATGATGAAACATTCAGTGTGGATCTTCCGTATCATTCTAAAGTGCGCTGGTTGTGACAAGGGCAATTCTTTGAAAAACTTTTGTCTTTGCGAAAACAAATCACAAGATTTTTTGAGGAACTCAATGAACCATGTAAATTGTCAAAAAAGGATTTCTGCAGAAATGCTGCATTTTTTTGTGACGTAATGTCAAGGCAAAATGACCTGAATATTTCTTTGCAAGGTAAAACTAAATCCATATATGAAATGTGGCAAAAAATCCAGGGTTTTCGAAGGAAGCTGCGCTTTTTCAAAACTATCCTTACCCGATCGAAACTTTCAGCTGAACACTTCCCTGAACTGGGAAAGGTAATTGATGAAGAGGATACAAGCAAATCATTAAGGGAATGCGATGTGAAAGAATACACAGCTGTCCTAGACTCCCTGATTGAAGAATACGATGAAAGATTTGAAGATTTTGAGAAACATGACTTCACACTGAAACTAGCTTTCCAACCACACCTGGTTGATATCTCCAAAGCACCTGAAGATTTACAGATGGAGTTGATTGAGCTATTAGAAGATAATATCCTTAAGTCTCTATTTGATACTAAGAAGGATCCTGTTGAAATATGGAAAAATGCCGTTGAATACCCACGTCTGCGCCAACATGCTCGTCGAATGTTGTCTTGTTTCGGCACAACCTACTGTTGTGAATCAACGTTTTTTTTATGTGACTCAAATCAAAACGCGCTTGAGAAGTTGAGATCTCAGGTGTCAATAATCCAGCAGGGTTGCAAGCACCTTAAACAGAGGAAAATAAATAAAAAAAAAAAAATCTTAGATGACGAATATGCACCTGTAGGACCAACTAAAACTACGGTTAACGATGTTGGAACCAAATGTACGACTCCTGTCCCGCAATAAGCAGTCACAAAAAAGTCATTAAATGGTTTATCACTTTTTCACTTAATATTAACATCATTTCACTTAATTTCATTTTTCACTTAATATTAGTTCTATTGTCAATTACCCCCCCCCCCCCCCCAAAATAAATAAATGCACTTGCTGAATTTTTTATTTATTATAAAAACCCTCACGTATTATCAAGTTTGATTTAAAATTAGTAAATATGTAGATTGTAGACTAAAATATGACATTTTGTTGTACTGTATATGTTAAATACTCAGCATGCGGCCTAATAGGGTCTTGGTTAAATGAAATGCGGCCTTCCAATGAAAAAAGGTTCCCCACCCATGGTATAGGGTTTTATATGGTTTTTTCTTTGCGGCCAAACTACTTTATCCTTTTTTTTTAATTTTTAACTAGCATAATTTTGATAATATGAGTATCGTCACGTTCTAATTAATACCAAAATACATTTTTCTAGTAATATTTGATGTTTTGCTTAGATTTTGACCTCCATTTCCCTTGAAAATTAGTCAAACTTCAAAGTACTATAACTTTGTTGGATCTCATTTCCGAGAGAAATGGAGGTCAGATTTGAACAAATCACGGTGCTCTTCCAATACGTGCTCTACTGTAAAATTAATTTACATTCCAATATGTGCTAACTAACGAAAATATCACGACCTAACCTAACCAAGCGTTAGGTCAATATTGTACGCCCTTGACGATTGGTTAGGTTAGGTCGTGATATTTTCGTTAGTTAGCACATATTGGAATGTAAATTTTACGGTAGAGCACGTATTGGAAGAGCACCCAAATCACATCAAATACTACTAGAAAAATGACTGAACGTGTCTATATACATAATTACCCATAGTGGAGTCCACTGAGTGGACGGTCTCCCATCCAATTTTGCTAACTAGTTTCAGGGCAACCTATGGTAATGCCCATGCCCCTTGATTGGCTGAAAGTTGGTGATTTACCTTGAATATACCTTGAAGCGCTTCTGCCTTAAGGGTGCGCTGCTCCCACGAAGTTCGCTCAGCCCCTCCTGAGGCGGGGCCAGGACGTAGTCTTCACCTTTCTTTTCTCTTGCTCTTGCCATACGATTTGGTCCACTATTGAATTTGTGAGGGCTGGTCTGGCAGAGGAATATGGTACCCTGGCACTGTAGGTTGGTTGGGTATCTGGGAAATTACTAAAAAAAAATCTAGAATGGTCACCTAATATAGTAGATGCCTAACCCTGGCATAAAATTTGCCCAGATTGGCTTATTAATGTATGAAATGGTGGAGTTGGACAGAAATTAGGGATGTTGGTGGAGAAATAGATTAATATTCGTCTTTTAACCCACTCACATGCGGTTAAAACAGTACAATATATTGAATTGCCATTCAAAACTGACTAAGGAAATATATATTTTATGTTGTGCAAATTTGTTCAAATGTACTTTTTTTGGTGTTATTCTACTATTACACCCGTCTAACGTCCAGCAATTATTATATGTTCATTAAGTAGATTTTTTAATTCTAAGACACTTTCCTTCTATAGCGTTTCCGTCGCAAATGCTTCGTTTTCGAGATATAAACATTTTTTTGGTGTGTATCTAGTGTGTGTTTGTACGTTTGTTTGTGTGTTCATTACATGTCTGCCCAATCACTGTGCTCCATCCATTTCAAATTTGAATTACTTTCATACCGGAATGGAACACTCATTCCACTCATTCAGAAGTACATTAGGCCTGGCTCTACGATTTATAGTGATTCCTGGGCTGCCTACAAGACTATAAGTGATTTAGGTTAGGTCAATTTTGAAGGTGAAATTTATGTTTTTCCTATGGTTTTTGATGTGTTTTAAACAAATCTGATCTTCAAAACCGTCGGAAATGACTCATTTTCGATTGCCGGCTGGGGGAGGGGGGTTATTTAAAAAACGAGTCATTTCCGATGGTTTTGAAGGTCAGATTCGTTCAAAACACATCAAAAACCATGGAAAAAACATAAATTACACCTCGAAAGGGAGACGGGTGTAATACTGTATATTTACCCCTTTTTTTAATAAAATATATTTCAGGGCTGTGGAGTCGGCACATAAAAAACCGACTCCGACTCCTCAATTTTTTGTCTATCCGACTCCGAAGGTATATTAATTCTAAATCTGCTATGATGATAATTACACAAGAGGCATTTCATCACCACCACATGAAGCATCATCATCTGTGGTCATTGTTACGGTAACTTTGTCTGTAGTAAAGAATCTTGTAAGTGGTGCTTGTCGTTCAGTAGATTTCTGATCTTTTGTTAACTTTGAAGTAGTTGGAAGGTTTTTATTACTATCTTTCTCAATGACCTACCTAACCTAACCCTAATATTAGGTTAGGTTGGTTAGGTTAGGTTAGGTTCTCTAGCAATTTGGACACTGGAATACATTTTTCGGTTAATATTCGTTTTAATGCTTTGTTCGTTTTTGATAGAAGGAGACATTCTATGACAATTTAACATATACATTCATATTCAGGACACCTTGAAACCTCAGGGAAACTGATAAAAATCAAGGAAATATAATAATTATTTTTTATGAAAAAAAAAAAAATTTAGACGTAAAAAACAACCATTATAGGCCATTGACCGAGTATTTAGCTCTTAACGCTATTAAAATTTTAACGAACGTCGCCCTCTCCAGTTTTATGGGGAGACATCTCGTGGCAAAATTAGGAAACATAGGTCAAAACAACCAATTACATCTGGTTTTGGTTTCACGTGACCTTATCCGACCAATCAGAGACGTACATTTTGAATCTCTCGTAATGGATACTCATTTTCACAGTCTCGTTTTCATTATGATTTGTGAAGGTTATGATTTGGATTACTATCAATTAATACAAGATATTTATAAGAAAGAAGCCAGTGCTGAAGCTTTCTTTACGAGTCACTATGTTTTACCGTGTCGTGTTATTGTTCGCCTGATCTAGCAACATATTAGGCCTGGGACTACAATCTATTCCGACGAGTGGCGTGCGTATTCTCAACTTGGAAATCTAGGCTACATTCACCGGACAGTCAACCATTCACAGTGGTTCGTGGAAGACACTGTTCACATGCGAAAAAACGCGGGTCAGTTTGGGTTAGGTCAGTTTGGGTTGGGTCAGTTTGGGTTGGGTCAGTTTGGGTTGGGTCAGTTTGGGTTGGGTCAGTTTGGGTTGGGTCAGTTTGGGTTGGGTCAGTTTGGGTTGGGTCAGTTTGGGTTGGGTCAGTTTGGGTTGGGTCAGTTTGGGTTGGGTCAGTTTGGGTTGGGTCAGTTTGGGTTGGGTCAGTTTGGGTTGGGTCAGTTTGGGTTGGGTCAGTTTGGGTTGGGTCAGTTTGGGTTGGGTCAGTTTGGGTTGGGTCAGTTTGGGTTGGGTCAGTTTGGGTTGGGTCAGTTTGGGTTGGGTCAGTTTGGGTTGGGTCAGTTTGGGTTGGGTCAGTTTGGGTTGGGTCAGTTTGGGTTGGGTCAGTTTGGGTTGGGTCAGTTTGGGTTGGGTCAGTTTGGGTTGGGTCAGTTTGGGTTGGGTCAGTTTGGGTTGGGTCAGTTTGGGTTGGGTCAGTTTGGGTCGGGTCGGGTCGGGTCGGTTTGGGTCGGGTCGGGGTCGGGTCGGTCGGGTCGGGTCGGGTCGGTCGGGTCGGGTCGGGTCGGGTCAGGTTAGGTCAGGTCTGAACCAAAACACATTTTTCTGGTGTGATTTGCTCAAATCTGAACTTCGTTTCTTTGGGAAATGAGCCGTTTTTGAGAAATTTTCAATTTTAAAATTTCTCAAAAATGGCTCATTTCCCAAAGAAACGATGTTCAGATTTGAACAAATCACACCACAAAACACCAGAAAAATGTGTTTTGGTTCAGAAAGGAGGAAAAGCACTAAAACGAATAATTACCCATTTTTCTAGTAGTATTTGATGTGCAATGTTAAAATCTGTCCTTCATTTTATGCGGAAATGAACCAAAATATGTTAAAACTTTGAAGTCTCATAACTTTTGATTGGTTCATTTCCACATAAAATGAAGGCCAGATTTGAACAAAGCACATCATACACTACTAGGAAAATGTATTTTGGCATCAAAATTGGGTGGAGGCCGTAATATCCATATTTACCCTTTTTTTCATAAAATATTTTTCCTGACTGGGCAATTTTTTTGCTACTCTGCGACTTAATTAGTTGGTTAGGTTTTGTTCTGGCTATTTTTTTTTTCCTAATTGGATTCAGTTTAGTGGCATTTGTGATAGAATTATGATGTGCCATTTGTATGATTTTGACGTTGAGAACTTGATTTGTCATGTCCCCTAGATGAAGTCAAAGGATTGGATGTTTTTATCAATTATGGTGTTATTCTCTCATCCTTAACTTGCCTGAAATGTGACAGTGAGTGCCTAATACGAAAAGATAAGAAGATATTTAGATGAACAGGGTTTTTTTTTTCAGGTTTTTGTCAGGAGATGAATGTTACAGCCTTACAGGATAGACTGAAAAACTTGGCAGCCACTTCACACTAAAACATATTTTTTCCTGTGAAAGTCCTTTTTCTCCTGTGAGAGCCCATTTAAATCTATTGTGAACTTACAACATTCTCCCACAAATTTTGAAACTTAGTTTTCACTTAATTTTCACTGAATTTTCACTGTGTGGCATGGAATGCATGACAGAAGACTTGGTAATGGTTCAGAATAGGGGTGCCACCTCAATTTTTGTTTTTTCTACCAAAACATGCTAAAACCATTGGTTTCCTGTTGTTTAGGATGAATGTGACTGTCGCCATTACAGTAAATTATTGCTTGAAGTGATTTCACCTCCCCAACCCCTCCTACAATCTGGGGAGACCACTGTGGGAATGGGGGTTTTGGGTGGGGGAACACAGCACAAGCAATAATTTACAGTAATAGCGATGGTCAGATTTATCCTAAACAACAGGAAACCAATGGTTTTAGCATGTTTTGGAGGAAACACAAAAATTGAGGTGGCCCCTATTCTGAACCATTACCATAAAAGTAACTAGGTTTAAATATGAAACCCTATACGGATCAATTTGTGATGCGTGATCTTTACGGGAGCTCTGCCCCCATACCCCTGAGACCTAAATTATTCAAATGATAATGTGATAACATAGCCTATTCATGTTAGGTTAGCATAATAATTACCAAAAATACTAGCGTCACCGCACATCTGTCACAGACCAAAGCCATTTTCAAACTGAAGTGAATGAATGATAGTAGGGTTGCCAACTCAAAATTTCCTAGATTCATGCCCAAAAAGCACTAAAAAGCACTGAAGTAGCTATATATATTTTTTCGTAATTTTCTAACTTCGGTTTTTTTACTACAACACATGCAATCAACGTATTTTAATGAGAGAAACAACTTTGTCTCTATGGTATTTTTCGAAATTTTGCTTAATTAAGTGGTGCCTGTATTCTGAACCATTACTGAAGACTTTTGCTATAGATGTTGTACACTGTTTTGAAGCAATACATACAGACAAACATGATGCATTTTTATTATATTTCATATTGAATATTGGAAAAAACTCATTTAAATGACTACATAATAATTATAGAATTAGGCAAACAGCTAAAGTTTATTAAAAATGGGTAATGGTTCAGAATATGGGCGCCACTTAATTAAGCAAAATTTCGAAAAATACCATAGAGACAAAGTTGTTTCTCTCATTAAAATATGTTGATTGCATGTGTTGCATAGTAAAAAAAAATGGAAGTTAGAAAATTATGAAAAACATATTTTTTAGTTGGCAACCTACTATCGTATCATTCATTCACTTCAGTTTGAAAATGGCTTCGGTCTGTGATGGGTGTGCGGTGATGCTAGTAGAGCTCGCATGGTGTTCTCCCTTTAAATGTAGTGTGTCCATTTGTATAATTTAGGTCTTGGGGGTATGGGGGCAGAGCCCCTGTAAGATCACATCACAAATTGATCGGTATAGGGTTTTATATTTTTTAGGTTAGTTAGGTTAGGTTTTCCATGAAACCTAGGTTTTTCATGGTTTTTGATGTTTCATGACATGTTTTTTCTTCCAAAATGCTAAAACCATTGGTTTCCTGTTTTTTAGGATAAATCTGACCATTGCTATTACAGTAAATTATTGCTTGTGCTGTGTTTCCCCACCCAAAACCCCCAGTTTCCCATGGTGGTCCCCCCAGATTGTAGGAGGGGTTGGGGGGGTGAAATCACTTCAAGCAATAATTTACTGTAATGGCGATGGTCACATTCATCCTAAACAGAAAACCAATGGTTTTAGCATGTTTTGGTGGAAAAAACACAAAAATTGAGGTGGTGCCCCTATTCTGAACCATTACCAAAAAAATGCATGTAACATTCTTGGTTACCATTAATATGGAGAGTTTTTAATCTTTTTCATTTTTAACTCATTTTACCAGCAATGTTTGAAACCTGTATTTGGCTAAAATTTCAGGGGGTGAAGGCTCATGTTCAGGTGGTGAAGCTTCACCACCTGGCCCTATGGAAAAAAAAAACCCTGGGTGAAATAACCATATTAACCGTTAGGTCAATTGTTACACCCTTGATGATTGGTTAGGTAAAGTCGTGATATTTTCATTAGTTTAAATGAAAATGATGAGAGCAAACTTTTCTGGTTAATTTTGAGGTGTTTTTACGAAACTGCCATCCGCTTCCTGTGCAAATGCATAGTTTTCAAGATGATGATATCTTGAAAACTATGCATTTGCACAGGAAATGGATGGCAGATTTGTGCAAAACACCTCAAAATTGACCAGAAAAGTTTGTTCTTATAAAAACAGACTGGGTGTGAAAATGATAATTACCAGTAGATATAAGGGGTTCCAAAAAACCTTAGCCCCCCCCCCCCCCCCCCCCATTTGCAGCTTACATATTTACTTATATCAAATAGTTTTTAGTGATTATAAAAATATATAAAATTCTTTATTTATTGCAGGTATTAAAATTACTCTAGCTGATAAAGTGATAATATAATGGCTTCTCAATTAATTGGTGATTCAGAGAGGCAACGTATGATAGATTACATACGAGCAATAACATTTCAGGAAGCTCATGATGCTGGAGCCACCTTTATAACACGTTCATGGGTTGCCAAAAAGTTGCGAAGAAGTGAGGACTTCGTCAAGAGAAATTGGAATAAAACTTTGGATGAATGTGAAATGGATACAACCAAATCTGGGTGCCCAAATTTGCCACTCTCAGGAAACAAAGGACATCATTGAAAGCGGTACGCATAAGCGGAAAAACAGCTGTGCTAAACTTTCTAGAGAGATCAAAGTGTTGAGAGGAAAGATCATTATGGTGAGATCATTCGACTGTACCATCATAGGCAAGGTTTAAAGCCTTGGCATGAACTTCCAAAGCCAAGAAAAATTCAACTTAACATCGATGACAGAATGTGGTTTGCCCATTATCTTGAGATTGGGATGTGGATGATTTCATGTATTTAGTTGTCTCCGATAAATTTTTGTTTATGTAACACGTCGGCCTAACTACCAAAATGATCGAGTGTGGGCCACAACACCAGATGAAATCGATGACAATGAACATTATCGCGAATTATTAAAAAGTCCAGACTGTGTTGGTGTGTTTGTTTTGTTCACTGCAAAGAAACTCATGTGGGTGCTGAAGCCAAATGGTCAGAGTTGGGATGGACAGTATTTTCATGATATTATTCTATCCCAGCATGTCATTCCTTTTCTAAGAAACCCAAACAATGTTATGGATGTCAATCAGGTCACACTTCTGCACGATAAGGCCCCTTGCTTTAAGGCATTAGCCACTCAACAGTTGTTGTGGAACCATGAGATCAATTTCTTTTGAAATGAAGAATGGCCAGGAAATTTTCCTGACCTGAACGTCTGTGAACGTGGCTGGACAGTTTGCCTACTGGACAGTTTGCCTACTGGACAGTTTGCCTACTGGACACCAGGCCTACTGGACACCAGGCCTACTGGACACCAGGCCTACTGGACACCAGGCCTACTGGACACCAGGCCTACTGGACACCAGGCCTAAAGGACATTTCGCATCTACACTCTTTCATGACGAGAATATTTTCTTAATTTTTTTTATTATATAGTGAACAACTGTGGTATAGTTATCCTTACCTTATTTAACTTATTTAACTTATTTAACTTCAGATTCATGCAAAAGAATTAATTCAGGTTAGGTAGGTTAGGTAAGGTAGGTTAGGTTAGGTTAGGTTGCTTTTGTTCCTCTTCAAGATGTTAGCAACACGTTTGAACGATTTACGGCTATTTTTGACAAGGAAACGGACGAGATCTTGGAAGACTTTCTAACCTATTTTGAGGCTACGTGGATTGGAATTCTGCAGCGAGGATGAAGAAGACGGCCTGCTTTTCCGCAACAACTCAATAGAGGGCTGGCACAGAGCCTTCGACCTACGAGTTGCCATTACACACCCAACTCTGTGTCGACTTGTAGACCGATTGCGTAATTAAAATAAAATTAAATATATGAAAATGAAATAGAATGGAATAAAATCGATGCCTCAATAAGCTGCGTCTGTTAGGCGTGTCGTCCTTTAGGCATCATGTCCATTAGACATAATGTCCGGTAGGCATGGTGTCCAGTAGGCATAATGTCCAGTAGGCAAACTGTCCGTAGGCAAATTGTCCATAGGCAAACTGTCCTAGTACCGTCTGTGAACACATTGGATCAGTTATAAAGGACAAAGTTGAATATGTCTTGTTTCAAAAACCTGCAGCAAATCGATTTTCGAAGGATACAATGAGGCAACACATTGAAACTGTTTTAGCAAATTTGCGTAATGATCAAGATCTATTCACGTCACTTGGCAAGCTACCCAAAGCGAATTCAGGCTGTCTTGGAAGCCAATGGTGGGAACACCAAGTTTTAATTGTTTCTCATTAAATGCAGGATTAAATTCTCTTTTGTAAGGTATGTTTAGTTTTACTGTACCTCTAATGGTTTAGTCCATGGGCGGGGGGGGGGGGTAAGGTTTATTGGAGCCCCATATATAAATTTTATGAAAGCTTTTGAGGTTATTTGTTTTAACACGCATCTTACTAATGAATTGAAAACATCTTTTTCTTAATGTAATTTGATGTGTACTGTTTGAAAATGACCTTCATTTCCTTGGGAAATGTGCCATTTTTCAGAAATAACCTATATCGTATACGGATATAATTCTGCGGTAATTGTATACAACATCCCCCTCACCTCAATTTTATGAAATTGACTTCACAATCGATGTAAAACCTTTATTTATAGCATGTAATTACTTTATTTATTTTCAGAAACCAACCTAATCTAACCTAACCTATCCTAACTGCAAATGCATTAAAGTAATTACATACTATAAATAAAGGTTTTACATCGACTGTGAGGTATATTTCATAAATTTAGAAGATTCAATATCAACAACAGTAATACTTACTTTTAAGTAGGCCAGTAAATTTGCCCCACTACAGTAAAGAAATGATGTAAATGTCCTGCAGGGTTGTGGGTAGGCCTTGAAAAATAAGTACAGCGCCCATTTCCCGAATTTAGCCTCATCAATTTCAACAATTTTACCAGATCCCCCAAGCTTTTCACTTTTGTCCATGCAGTGATAAATGAATACAGCGCATAAATGAAGACCAGTTGGTGATTGTATGGTTGGTAAGTTTTAAGTTATCGCGCATAAACAGATACGAAAATAGGTCATGCAAATACACAGCAGCAAATAAAATTGCAGTGTCGGAATTGATCTTAACTTTATCCATCCATGTGCCCTTAAAGATGCTGACTTCAAAGTCACACTGCTTGCTAATAGCCTTTTTTTTGGCATAGGGTTTAACTTTAATACGCCTGTGACACTGGAAGGTACACCTTTCTAAGTTAAAAACACACAGTCACACTTTGGGCACAACTTTTCAGTCTTTACAACACCGTGCTTCTTAAAACAGTCTCAGCAGTTTGGTAAATTATTTGTATATTTAAGAATCGTATCATGGTAAGATATTGAACAAAATGAACACACTGTTTTGCTTTCCATGTCTATGCGACCACAACCATCAAACAACTGATTTTTTGGTATTATTATAGTATTACACCCGTCTAACGTCCAACAATTATTATATGTTCATTAAGTAGATTTTTTAATTCTAAGACACTTTCCTTCTATAGCATTTCCGTCGCAAATGCTTCGTTTTCGAGATATAAACATTTTTTTGGTGTGTATCTAGTGTGTGTTCGTACGTTCATTTGTGTGTTCGTTACATGTCTGCCCAATCACTGCGCTCCATCCATTTCGAATTTGAATTACTTTCGTACCGGAATGGAACACTCATCATTCTACTCATTCAGAAGTACATTAGGCCTGGCTCTACGATTTATAGTGATTCCTGGGCTGCCTACAAGACTATAAGTGATTCCTGGGCTGCCTACAAGACTATAAGTGATTTAGGTTAGGTCAATTTTGAAGATGAAATTTGTTTTTCCTATGGTTTTTGATGTGTTTCAAACGAATCTGACCTTCAAAACTGTCGGAAATGACTCGTTTTCGATTGCCAGCTGGGGGGAGGGGGGTTATCTCAAAAGTGAGTCATTTCCAATGGTTTTGAAGGTCAGATTCGTTCAAAGCACATCAAAAACCATAGGAAAAACAAATTTCACATCCAAAGGGAGACGGGTGTAATACTATAAATTTACTGATTTTTTTAACACCAAATGGGGGTGTAGCCTTACCGATGCATGGTAAATAATTATGCAAAGTTAATATCTCCATAAATATGATCAACTGAAAAAATTTTTACTTAAAGGAAAGGTTTTATTTATTTTGTGTGCATTGCAATAATTTTTATTAGAAACTGAGGTGAGGGGGATATTGTATGCAATTACCAATTCTGCTACGCATCAGAGAAAATGGTGGATGCGTTCATTTTCGTTATAAAATCGGTTAAATAGGTATCTTGCAAAATATTGGGGGTAATGTTCTTTTTATTCCCTGACCTCAGCACCCAATTGAATGCCTAGTTAGGTTAAGTCATGATATTTTCGTTAGTTTTAATGAAAATATCACAACTTAACCTAACCAATCATCAAGGGTGTACAGTTGACCTAACCAGCCATTAAATTGACCTAATCAGGCATTCAATTAACCTGAGTTATTTAATTAGGTTTCGTTAGGTTAGGTCATTTCTGAAAAAATGGCATATTTTCCAAGGAAATGAAGGTCATTTTCAAACAGTACACATCAAATTACATAAGAAAAACATGTTTACAATTCATTAGCGAGATGCATGTTAAAACAAATAATTACCTACCACTTTTGATTGGGTCCCCCACAAAAGACTCATTAATAAACTTAGTAGCTATGGTATAAGAGGCCATCTTCTTGGATGGATCCAGGATTTTCTTTCTGACAGGTCACAATGGGTATCTGTGACTGGTTCTCTTTCTTCATGGGCACCAGTTACTGGTGGGATACTCAGGGAAGTGTGCTCGGACCAATCCTGTTTGTTATTTACATTAATGATAGATCTGCTGGATGTGGTTGATTGCGATGCATACTTATTTGCTGATGATACAAAAATTTATAATGAAATAAATACTCCAGCAGACCACACACAACTACAAGGTGACCTGATTAAGTTGGAAGCCTGGTCAGCACAGTGACTTCTTAGTTTTCATGGAGATAAATGTAAAGTGTTATCATTTGGTGATAAACCTCAATGTGACATTTCCTACAAACTTAAGTGTGCTGGTACTACCCATAACTTGGAATATGTAGATAATATGAAGGATCTTGGCATGACCATAGATAGTTCTCTCAGCTTTGAATCCCACATCCAACATAAAATTACTAAGGATAACTCTATGGGGTGATCCTTCAGACTCTGGCTGTAAATTAGTTTAAAAAATAAATCATTATTTGACAAATGGTTATTGCTTTTAATGCACTAAATTAGTTATTTTTTGAATAATTATAAATTAAACATGGTGGGCAAACCTATAATTGAATGCCTGGTTAGGTTAATTGAATGCCCAGTTAGGTCAACTGTATGCCCTTGATGATTGGTTGGTTAGGTACGTACAGTAGGGTGGTCTACTCTTATAGGGGTGGAATTTTTTTTTGTGATTTGTTTTTATTGCTGGGTTGTAACTTATGAGGATGGATGAGAAAACACCTCTGGGAAAGTTTTATTTGAATCAGTTAATTTGTAGGGGTAGCACATGACACTTGAAGTTTTGGTATAATCTGAAAATCACAGCAAAGTTAATCTTGGTGACAGTACATGACTATTAGGGTAACTAACAATTCCGAAATGAATTGACTAACAATTCCCTCTGCACCTCATTTGATCTTTGTTTTCTCACCCAGTTGCCAAGCTGACTTCAGTGGTTGAGGAAACTGCTTCCTGTAGTTAGCAACAACTTGCAGGAGATACTGCAGTTGTTCCTCATTCCTGGTGTGGCAGCCGTTGTATTCATTAATGAGAGCAACCCCCCTCTCTGCATGATCATTCATGACAGAGAGGTTTGCCACTGATTTCTTCGCTATTTGGTAATCAGGATCACTGTCCCAATCCCGCACCTCCTTCCTCAGGTATCCCACACCTGACCCCAGAGACAACAGCAGTCTTTTTGAGTTTGCTGTTGCTAGTGACTCGATTGAAGCCCCCTCAGCAACACCTTTCCTTCTCTTCTGGCAATCAGGCTTTCCTTCAACTTCCTCCATTGCCTTCACCATTGCTGTTTTAGTCTCTTCAGACACCTCAGGATCGAAAATCGCGAGGCCCACCATCTCCTCCGAAAGATACCAAAGATGACCGCTGAGTTTTTTAATGCTACTTCCGAAATTTTGGGGTCATGGTATTCCCGAAGACTCTGCAGAAGACTGAGGTTGCTGCGAGGCGCAGCAGCAGCTATTGGCACTGTCATCCATGCCTGCAGGTAGATGGAAACAGCGAAGACACTGACATCCTTAAGACACTTTTGCTCTCGTGGAGTGAGGGCTGGGATTTGTCCCCTGAACAGTCACATCTTCAATGAATAGATCACCTTAGATAACCATCTGGCTTGGTGCATGGGGCCAGGTCGCTTGAAGGTGTAGTTGTCAATGCTCCCTCCCAAGAAAATGATGGACAGATCGAGAAATTCCTGATAGTCATCTCGAAAGGATTTTGAGGAGTGTTTTTCCTCAGCAAAGCGGAGAATCCAATCTCTAATGGGGGCCAAGAGTCAATGCACCTCTTCATCATCCCATCCGGTGCCGTATGTTCCTGTGTCGATGAAGGTCCATTTGCTCTGAAACCTGCTGAACAATGGAACATCAGGTCCACTCGTTGGGCCATAGCAAGCAGTGAAAACTCCACCGATCATCACTTCCATGATGTGATGATGGCAGGCAAAATGGAGAAGGTCTTTCTTCAACTTCTGCTCCAACAACACACACGCTCCATTCAAACGACCAGCATTGGAGGCAGTGGTGTCGAAACACATCCCCACGACAGATTCTTCGAGGCCCCAATCAGTCAATAATTCAAAAACTGCACTGGCTTGGTGTTCTCCTGATCCAGTTGGTATTTTGGGGACTCCAAGGAGCTGAGATTGACCCGAAAAGGAGGAAATGAGCACACGCAGCCGATCCACATGCACATGGTCTCTGGTGTTGAGGAGGTCTGGAATAAGTTTTCCATCCCAGTGGATGATTGCAGGACTGGACTGAAAGGAAGCTTTTAGGCTACTGCAGATCATGATCCGATGTCGTTCTCTCTGCCATTTGATAGAGGTCCGGGTGATGTTAAAATTCATTGGGCTGTGGCCAAGGCCAATGCAGTCTCTGCTATTATGTAGGTTGCCATCCTGTCCGTAGTGTGTGTCCGATCTAGGGCAGCAGCTAGATTTGATGTTATCACATTCTTGACTCTTTTCACCTGTTTTGGAGGTCGCTTTCCACCTTTTGCCCATTCATCTTCGGTGGAGGATGACTCGTCAGTGACTGAGGATTCTGTTGAGGACACCAATACTGCTATACCCGATGTTGATGCACCTTCATTGACTGCCTGCAATACAATCGAAAAAAATGGACAATTAGTGTTAACGAACAACCTAATCATTGCAATCAAATGAAAGTAGGAATTTGAAGAACAATCTCACCTTTCTCTTTCGCATCTCCTCCTCCATCTTCCTGTGGGCAGCTTGTTTTTCTTTTCTGCTGTTTTTCTGTCTACTCCCACCATGCATCCCCGTCTTCCAGGCTCTCGCTGGGCCAGCAAGAAGGCCTTGTCTTCTGGGTTTTTGATTAGAGACAAGGCATCAGCATGTGCCATATCAAATAGGTTCTGAAGTGTCTCCTTGAATCCCTCTTCATTGTACACCTAAATATAAATAATAAATATATATAATATATATATGATAAATGTATTGACTATTGTACAGTATAATATGTCATACTCTCGAGAAACTATTTTATTTATCATTGATCATCCAACTCACCTGCTTCTGGCTTCTCCTCATTCGTCCTTTTTTTATTTTGATCCAATCTTGGTGAAGGTCCAAGATCTTTTGGATTCCTTTGTATTTTTCCCTTGTCGGGATTCGAGCTTTGTTCCAAAATATTTCAAGTTGACCCCACACTACTTGAGCACTTTCCTTCAACTCCTCCTTGAGATTAGTGTGGTGATGAAGGAAGCATGACAATACTTCTCCACGTGATGGTAATTTGCTTCCAAGAAGCTTGTCCTTCACTTTATCTCCTTCAAGGAGGTAAAAGCAAGAGCTTCGAACTTGTCATCATATATCCAACCACTAAACACAACCAATGAACACTACACCAATAATCTGTCAAGGAAAAGATGTATTACTGGAACTGGAACATAATATACAAGTAAATCTACTAGGTAGTGCAAAAGTGCAAAAATGAAGTACTGTGTGCTACCCCTAAAAAGTGATTGATTTGGGAAAAAATTGGCCAGAGGTGTTTTCTCATTCATCCTCACAAGTTACCGCCCGGAATAACAAAAAATCAAAACTTCAATTTTATGGACCACCCTAACGTACAGTATATCAAAGTTAGGTCAACTGTACAGCCTTGATGATTGGTTAGGTTAAGTCATGATATTTTCATTAGTTTAAATGAAAATATCATGACTTAACCAATCATCAAGGGTGTACAGTTGACCTAACCAGGCATTCAATTATAGGTGTGCCTGCTATGTTTAATTTACAATTATTCAGAAAATAACTAATTTAGTGCATTAAAAGCAATAACCATCTGTCAAATAACAATTTATTTTTTAAACTAATTTACAGCTGGATTCTGAAGGATTGCCCTAGCTATGATTGGTATAATTAGAAGAACATTCATACATCTGGATGAGAATATGTTTATGCATTTATATAAGTCATTTGTACACCCACATTTAGAGTATGCTAATCCTATATGGTGCCCTTATAAACTAAAACATATTGATGCCTTGGAAAGTGTTGAGAGAAGAGACACTAGGATGATACCTGCATTGAAAAATCTTAACTATGAAGACATTAAGAAAGCTAGACCTCCCCACCCTGACTTAGAGAAGAGCCAGAGGGGATATGATTGAAACTTTCAAGATTCTAAAAATTTATGATAAGGATGTCTCACCCAACATGCCATGAAACACCAACCCAACTAGAGGACATTCCCTTAACCCTTTAAGCCCTGAATTTTTTGTAGGGTTAAGTTATGAATGCATGTATTTGAAACATTAGCAATTTGTACCTTTTGCCCTTAAAGAGTTAAATTGGAAAAGCTGAGAGCCTGCAAAAATGTGAGGAAGTTTTACTACAAGTTAAGAATCAATAGCATGTGGAATAGTCTGCTACAGGCTGCAAGAGATGCAGATACAGTTTCTCAGTTTGAAAGGAGATTAGATAAGGTGTGGAATAATATGAATTTTAAATTTCAATATCAAGCCACTCTCCCTGGCCACTCGCAAGACACGAGAAATTATCAGTCTGACATCCTGAATCTGGACATAAAGGCCCAGTGACCTGTGTCCAGAAGACTACCATAAGTAACCATGTTTCCAACTTTGTCAAAAATCTGGTGGCCATAAAACTACATATTAGCCAAACTTTTATATTCGTAGTTGAACTTTTTTGGAACTGTATGTGTACTAGGGTGGCCCACTTTTCAATTTTTTTTTAAAAGTATAGGTTATCGTAGTTTTTCCCATTATTTGGCACTATACTACTACATTGGTACCATTTTTACAAAAATTGATCAATATTTAGGGGTCTCGCATCGACCTTTGAAATTGTTTTTTTTTTAAATGCATACTTTTTAACTTTTTACTGAATCAAGATAAATCATTACGTAAGGATGTTTTCTGAATCCTCTTGATGAGAGAAGTCGTTTGGTGTGCCTTCCAATGTCATACGACTAACGGTTTAAAAGTTGTGCCTGTATACAGGTAATACCAATGTGCTAGTATAGTGCCAAATACTGTAATGGGAAAAACCACGATCACCTATACTTTTCAAAAAAATCAGCAAATAGCAACAGCTGGGACTGACAGCAACTTTCCTTCTGTGCAATGAGGAGCCCCGGAGATGAGAATTGCTTGGCGGTGCTCCGCCGTTCCAAGGAAGTTCTGAAACACATGCCATATATGTTAACCCCTCCGTCTATGGCCCTGGGGTGGTTCGGATTGACGGGGGTGGTTTAGGAGGCAAGCAACGGATAGGTGCCTTGAAGTGGTTTTTCTTCTATGTTACTCTCCGAGTTCTTCTATAGTGGCTCGGAGGACTCTGGTAGATTTGCAATCTAAATGCTGAAGGTTCCGGATTCTTCTTATAGCGTATCCGGAAAGTTTTCTAAGTTTTTCTGAAGAGAGCAAGGCTCGAAGGATAAGGAAAAAACTAGCTTCACTGTAATTTACTGCTAAAAATACAGGTAGTGCTCAGCCTCTGAATTAGCTTCTGAATGACAATGGATGAATTTGAATGGGTTTATATACCCAAAAACTGCTAACATTATTATTATTAAATGCTAAGAAGGCTGTATTATTTTTGCACAATATTTGAAAATAAGTAAATTTTTTAGCTGTGGTAAGGCTTGAACGAGTAAACAAAATATTTGAAGACGAAACCATATTTTTATCTTAAACCGCGACTTTTCAGATCTGATGTTATCATGATCTGCCAAGTTAACTAAAAGTGGAAATCGGACTATGCATCTTTACACTAAAATATGCATATGAGTGAAATTTTAAGGTTTAAGATGTACAATTTTAATGCTTAGGCAAGACATGATCTCATTGTTTATAACGAAAGAGAGTGTATACAAAATGTGAACATTGCAAAGCTTAACAGGATTCCTTATTAAGCGAAATCTAAAAAATGATTATGAGATTTTAAAAAACAACAGGTCACCAAATTATCAAATATTTTATCCAAACTCGCGTTGGGCGATTTTGGTCCTTATGTAAAAATGAATACACACACGTACATACATATGAGTATAGGCATTATATAAAGTTAAATATATAAGATTATACATGAACCATATAACACATGAATTTTTAAAATGGATACTTTTTCTTACAATGGATACAGAGACTATATAAATGAATACAAGAATTACATGAAGGATAAGATAATATAGGAATATGGGAATTATTTATGGTTCATTTTTACAGGGCTCTTCCCTCTAGAATGATATTAATATAATAACGTAACATCCTAACTAAGGCTAACTAGATGATAACTATTGGTTTTATAATACAGATTTATATATACAACATAAGTCGGGTGGTTTAAGTCTAGTTCACGTGGTCTGGGTACGCACTCTTGGTCGTGCATAAATAGTTTCATGTTCCGTGTCACTGGGTTTTCTTTGTTCCCAGAATGATCTTTTCATCACAAATACACCGAGGATAATAGCACACACAATAATGATACTAACGGCAGATGTTGAGAAAATGGTTACCGGTTGTAGTATTTGTAAGAGGTTGTTTTGGTTATCATCCGAAATTTTAAACCGGCTCAATTGATCATTCCATTCAGGGGCATGCAGTTCGGGTAGGATGGTTACAGGTTTTATGGAGAGATTTAAGATCTCTATGACGGGTTTAAATTTAATTTGCGACGGAAATGGGTATGAGTTATTAAGGGTAACCTTATACGGGTTGTATATTTGGAGGGCTTTTGAACGCAAGGAGCAACCAATTGGTAGCCGAATAATCATAGGGATTGTAATGAGGGAATAATTTGATGGACACTCGAGGGTAGCGGCAGTCCTGTTCGCGAAGGAAACCCAGATGTCTGGTCCAATTCGTAGTTGGATGGTTTTAGGGGAATGAAATTTTTTAAATGAACATACGGGGGCATGCCGGTCACGAATTAAATCGACAAAGCAAGACCTAGTAGTGGGAAGAATAACTGGTTTGAGTGGAGGGCAGATGAGTTGTTTATTTGGTTGCGGGAATCGGCAATGCCGGACGTCGCTATCTGACATCATAGAATAAGCTGATAGATCTTTGGTGAGGAAAAGGTAAGGTGGTACGGTGGGTAAATACAATCGATAGACATTAGAGTTATTTTGGTAGGGTGTTGGGAAAGGGTGAAATCTATATACGTCATAAGTGAGGAAATCGAAAAATGGTATAATTATGAGGTATGTGTAGGGGCGTGGTCCATGTACAGTCCAGGTGTATTCTAGAAATTGAGGGTAATTAGTGTGGTTGAGTGGGAATATGGGTGATAATTTTAATTGTGACTGGGCGGTGTGAATCAAGGACTGGAGTATTTCCCATGGTATTAGGGTGGAAAGAGTGATTTTTCCATGGGCTAGCTGGGTTGCACGCAAAACCTTGGAATGAATCGTAGTTATTCGTTGTAAGTATTTATCGATTAGGGTTACTTGTATGTTCATTATTTCTATTAATTCTAGATATCGTTTGTGTTCTTTGTATTGAGCTAACATGGATTCAAGGTATGTGAATCTGTCCGAAAGGGAGTGAAGGAAGCGATTGTTTTCGTGTAATGACCTAATAGTTTGTTCTAACATGTGTCCATTATATTGTCGATTCCGAGCGAAGAGATTCAATTTAAGTTCAACTCTTTTAATATCTTCTTCGGTTGCTAATCCGAATAAACCTTTGAACAGTTTCCCTCCTATATCTATCAGTCCCCTTTTACTTCTTTGGTTAAAGTTTTCGGAATTTTTGGTTTCAGTTTGTATCCATGGTAAGGCTAATATTTCTGATAGGGCGCGTGCTGTAGTTTGAATATTTTCGAGGGTATTTTCTAACAGAACGCGACTATCTGATCTTTTCCTTGGAAAGAATTTTGGACTTTACTTTCAAACGTTTCTAATTGGGTTTGTATCTGAAGGAGATTGATTTTAATTCTAGCAGGGGGTTGCAAATTTATATAAAGGTCTGCATGCCCTTTCAAAAATTTACCTTCTGCAAGTTTTTCTATAACAACTCCGGTAGAAATTTTAATGCTAGGTCTACAAGAGTAAATAATTTGGAAAATTATAAGGGGGACAATTTTATTCATTTCTACGCCTTAAGTTATACGGAGCTGGGTGGTACTTGTGTGGATACTTGTGTTGGTGGGCGAAGGGGTCGGCCTCGTTTTGGTGGCAATGGGGGTCGACCGTTGAGCTCGGATTCTGAGCGGGTTCGTTTCTTATGTGAAGGTTCTAGTTCACGTGGGTGATGCATTTGCGGGCGGTATGTCGGGTCCGTGCGTCGATCATCAATCGGCGAGGGTGGTGACAGAGGAGATGGTGGAGTTGGAGGAGATGGTGGAGTTCCACTGAGTGATTCTCTCGAAGGGGTTTCTCCAGGGTCTGGGTCCGATGGGACGCTTGGCTCTGGGGCCTCCTCTTGTTCAGAGATTGCCTCGAGTAATGGTGGTATTACGAGGTACCAATCTTCGTCATGGGTAGCGGTTCCCGCGGTGACTACTTCAGTTTTTTGATCCCTGCCCGATTTGTTAATATCTTGACCTTTTGAAGGATAGGCGGCTCGAACGCCTGGCAGCTGTTTTTTGGGAAGGTGTTGCTCGGAAGCTATCTTCAAATTGTCAGCGTGAATGATCTTTAGTTTGGAATGATCCCGGAGGTCGAGGATTTCATAACGATTTTTTCCGAGGTCTTTCATAATCCTATATGGGCCATCCCATTTCGGGTATAATTTGCGATGAGCCCCTGGCGGTTTCACGCTCTTCAGATAACATCGCATACCAACGATTATAGTCCGTTGACGGGGATGACGCCTATGTTGTTCTTGCTCCATCTGTTGGTTTCGTTGGTCGAGGGCATAGCGGATTATGTCAAAAATCTTGAAAGATCGTTCAGCTAGTTGCTGATTTGCTTCTGCCATTTCGGAAGATGTTAGGACTGCCGGGTCGGTTTGGTCGGGCAAATCAAAAGGTAGACGCTTGTCGTAGTGATATAGAACGAAATGAGGGGTGTCCCCGATGGACACATTATAGCCATTGTTGATGGCTGTTTGTACCATGGGAAGGGAATCATCCCATGTACGGGAGGATGCATCGACAACGTGGCGCAGGGCTTCCAAGATCTTTCGATTGTGCCTTTCCACTAAGCCGTTTGCCTGCGGGTGGTATTGTGGGGGTTGTGAAGTTTCTCACAACCCCCCCGTGATTTTCAAATTCCCCAATTTTTGGGGGTTGTGGAGTTTTTCATAAAAAAGCTTCACCCTAGTTTTCAAGTCCTATCTGGGTCCCCTCTCACAAGTTTTTCTTTCCCCACAGGAGTAGTTAGGAAACCATTAATGGTAATTAGGATTAAGGTTATGAAACCTGAATAGACCCTTAATACAGACCTCCTGTCAGAAGCCAAGGAAGTGTGGAAAGCCTTTAAAAGGTAGGAGTTTTTGTAATCCTTGGCTAGAGTTCATTTGTATTTCACCATCATTATCATGGTTAATTATTATTATTAAGGGTAGACATACATATAGGTTGTTGAAACTGACTGAGTATAGATAGGTTTGCCACCTTGTCATGTAACTAGCTAGAGAATCAATTATCATTATTATAGGTCACCAGTCATATTATTCCAGAGTTAGGTTTTTGCCCATGCTTGTTTGGCAATGATTATAGGTTGATTAACTCATGTGAGATAGGTTTGCCATAATTGTCAATGTTTGTAGATTATTTTGTATGTTGGTTATTTATTATTTATGTGCTTTGATTTCATGAGTAAATTATGTTTTCCAGTGATCAATTATGAAGTCATGATTCCAGTTAATGTTTGTGGTTAATTGCCTGTTATGTTGGTTATTTATTATTTATGTGCTTTGATTTCATGAGTAAATTATGTTTTCCAGTGATCAATTATGAAGTCATGATTCCAGTTAATGTTTGTGGTTAATTGCCTGTTATGTTGTTATTATTGTGATTAATGGTGCTAGATGCATGTAACTAATAATCTTGTGTTGTCTAGGCAACCAGTTGGGATTCAACTCACGTGGTCCGGATTCATCAGGCTTGAACTGCGTAGCTCCCACTGGATGGGACCCACAATCCAAGCCTGATGAATCCGGACCACGTGAGTTGAATCCCAACTGGTTGCCTAGACAACACAAGATTATTAGTTACATGCATCTAGCACCATTAATCACAATAATAACAACATAACAGGCAATTAACCACAAACATTAACTGGAATCATGACTTCATAATTGATCACTGGAAAACATAATTTACTCATGAAATCAAAGCACATAAATAATAAATAACCAACATAACAGGCAATTAACCACAAACATTAACTGGAATCATGACTTCATAATTGATCACTGGAAAACATAATTTACTCATGAAATCAAAGCACATAAATAATAAATAACCAACATACAAAATAATAACTACAAACATTGACAATTATGGCAAACCTATCTCACATGAGTTAATCAACCTATAATCATTGCCAAACAAGCATGGGCAAAAACCTAACTCTGGAATAATATGACTGGTGACCTATAATAATGATAATTGATTCTCTAGCTAGTTACATGACAAGGTGGCAAACCTATCTATACTCAGTCAGTTTCAACAACCTATATGTATGTCTACCCTTAATAATAATAATTAACCATGATAATGATGGTGAAATACAAATGAACTCTAGCCAAGGATTACAAAAACTCCTACCTTTTAAAGGCTTTCCACACTTCCTTGGCTTCTGACAGGAGGTCTGTATTAAGGGTCTATTCAGGTTTCATAACCTTAATCCTAATTACCATTAATGGTTTCCTAACTACTCCTGTGGGGAAAGAAAAACTTGTGAGAGGGGACCCAGATAGGACTTGAAAACTAGGGTGAAGCTTTTTTATGAAAAACTCCACAACCCCCAAAAATTGGGGAATTTGAAAATCACGGGGGGGTTGTGAGAAACTTCACAACCCCCACATTCCTTCCCCCTAAGAAAAAACCCCCCTCACAATTCTTTCCTCCTTCATGGTCCCTAACAGGATAATGCATCGCTTGACAATCTAAACATGGGAGTATACATTATAAAAGTTATTGCATCAAAACCATGCTGACCCTCCCAGTTAGCTAACCTACACTTACATTAAAACTCATTAGTACCACAAATTATTGCAGACTTATCTAATAACAATTGCTTTACTCCAACTGGCCAATTATAACAAAGGGAAAAACCATTTCATAACTAGGTCAACTTAGCCAAATGCCCAAATCTCATTATTACAGTAATCCATTTGGTACCACTAACATTGTACATTAATTCCCAATATGTACATGGTAAATACTGGCAGTGTTTTTTTTTTTTTTTTTTTTTTTTTTTTTTTTTTTTTTTTGTAAGCACCACTTTTGTTTCACTTAATCTACACATTGTTCACGGGTATCACCTCCTTGCTTCTGGCACAACCTACAGTTTCTACCCAGAAATCCTCCAACCCCCTTTTTTGGGTCACAACATTCACTGGGTTTTTCTTGCTTGATTCACTTCACTGCCTCTATTTCCCTTGACCCTGGATCAAGAGACCAGGACCCATAAATTTGACTGTAGTGTTCTTCCCACACTATACCACGGGGGAAATCTGGCTAGTAACCCCTTTGTTCCTCCACCACTTCAGCCAGGTGTATTCACTCAAATCCTCTGGGAATTCAAGTTGGGAGGTGTTTTTTTTTTTTTTTTTTTAAACCAGAGTATCAGTAGGAACAGTGAAGAAGAAAGAAGGAAACCAAATCAAGGCTAGAAGTGCCACTGTATTCCGGTCAAAGGAAATCAAATGAAAGAAAAGAATGGGCCAAATCTTCACTCTAACCCCCCCTTGTTCTTTTTTTTTTTTTTTTTTTTCAAATGACTGGAATGTCAATTAGTCGCAAGTCAGTAGCATGCATCATCCCATATCTTTCCCTCAGAAGTTTCTCCAGGCTGCTTACTCCCCTAGAACACTTAATTATTGACCCCTTCAGAACAAAAGGTTCACTAACTACCCCTCCCCTGGTTATACACCCAAAAATAAAGCAGAAATCAATGAATAATCCATTCTTACATCCCTTTCGAGTGCCGAGTACATTGGGTATCCTCTCACAGGAAAGAAAACCCCAAATCTAGTTATCTTAGAGTGTATTTTATAACAAATTTACCCACAATACTTCACTTCAGTTTACTCGGTTGCCTCTGATTCTGTACTCAAGGGTCTGTGGTTGTACATTTGGTAATTCTGCAGGATTGCCACAGGAGCGTGTGAATGGCCGGTTGAGCCCTGACTGGGGTAAGTTAAGTTTCTCTGATCGTGAAGTCTTGGTCTCAGCTTGGAAATGACGATGATGGCTAGTCCAGGCACGAACCTTCTGTCTATACTCATTTAGTTTCAACAACCTATATATGTCTACCCTTAATAATAATAATTAACCATGATAATGATGGTGAAATACAAATGAACTCTAGCCAAGGATTACAAAAACTCCTACCTTTTAAAGGCTTTCCACACTTCCTTGGCTTCTGACAGGAGGTCTGTATTAAGGGTCTATTCAGGTTTCATAACCTTAATCCTAATTACCATTAATGGTTTCCTAACTACTCCTGTGGGGAAAGAAAAACTTGTGAGAGGGGACCCAGATAGGACTTGAAAACTAGGGTGAAGCTTTTTTATGAAAAACTCCACAACCCCCAAAAATTGGGGAATTTGAAAATCACGGGGGGGTTGTGAGAAACTTCACAACCCCCACAGTATGCCACAATGTGTGTATTTTTAATTCTACACATGTTACAAAGTGACTCGAACAGTTTGGAAGTGAAACTACGGGCGTTATCCGAGATTAGGATGGAAGGAGTGGTATGGTTTTGGATGACGCGTTCCACTAGGGCTCTTGCCACAGTTTCCGAGGTCTGATCTGGAATGGCGGCTACTTCGCTGTAACGCGAGAAGTGGTCCGTAAACACAATGATGTACTGATTTCCCTTTGATGTTTTGGGAAATGGTCCCAGTATATCCATTCCAGTTCTTTGCCAGGGCCTCTGGCATACTGGATATTTATGCATTAGAGTGGTGGATGGTACGTTGCCCTTATGCTTTAAACACGATGGACATTCGGCGATGTATTCATGTACCGTTCTGTTCATCTCGGGAAAATGGTATCGCTCCAAAAGACTTTTGATGGTGCGATCCGGCCACATGTGTCCATAAAAAGGTGAGTCGTGACAAAGTCCAATGGCTATATCAACGAGATCCTTTGGTATCTCCACGAGGTCGTTTCCATCTTCGTTCCTGAAATGTACGAGCCCATCTTTGAGGTTGTACTGTTCTTTTACCTTTGATGGTTCCTTTTGTTCCAGGTACGCCCGAAGGTTCTGGGTGTGTTGGTCCTGTTGTTGGGAGTATTGCAGACACTCGTAGTCGAACACAGGAAGAAGTCCTATTTTATTCACTCGGCGTCGGGCTTGAGTCTCGACAATCCGTCTGGAATAACTTGCAGTTTTCCCGGTTTGTATACGATTTTCGCTGCAAAATCCTGAATCACAGAGCCCATCTACTCAATCGTCCTTCAAGTAGTTTGTCCTTGAAGAGGTACGTGAGTGGCTTATGATCAGTCTTGATGGTTACATCGTAGCCATAGACGATATTTCGGAATTTTTTCAAAGCCCAATATACCGCTAGGGCCTCTCGGTCCGTAGTGGAATAATTCCATTGAGGTGCAGAGAGAAGTTGACTGGCATAAGCACTGGGTAATTCCACACCGTCTACGTCCTGTAACAGGACGGCTCCTAGTCCATAGGAGGAAGCATCTGTGGCTATGATGAAGGGTCTTGTATAATCAGGATATTGTAAAATGGGATGACAGGTTAGTTTATTAATTAAAGTTTCAAAGGCATGTTGGTGATCGGATTCCCAGTTAAATTTCGAATTTTTCTGGAACAAATTAGTAATAGGTTTAGCAATATTCGAAAATTGGGGGATAAAGTTCCGATAGAATCCAACAAAACCAATAAATGCACGGGCGTCGTTGATGGTCTTGGGTACAGGGTATCTTTCCAGGGCTTCGAGTTTGGCTGGATCAGGTTTAATTCCTGTGGACGAGAGTAGGAATCCTAGGTATACCAGGGATTCTTGTAAAAAATTGCACTTTGCAAGCTTCAGTTTAAGGTGTGCTTTTCTCAAGTGTGATAGCACATTATGAAGGTGTTGAAAGTGTTTTTATGTCCGAACTATAGACGATAATATCGTCAAGATACACGAGAGCTTCGACACCTAATAGGTCGGAAAGGACTATATTCAACCTAGAGAAATTAGCAGGCCCATTTCGGACTCCGAAAGGTAAACCTGGAATTCGTAATGGCCTCGGTTAGTGGAGAAAGCAGTCACTGCCGAGATTCGGGACTGACCTCCATTTGCCAATAACCTGATGTTAAATCGAGGGATGAAAAAAAATTCGCTTTCCCTACGTTCAGAATTGTTTCCTGCATGTTTGGAATTGGGAAACGGTCTGGGATGGTAATGTTATTCAGGCGTCTAAAATCTATACAAGGGCGAGATGTTCCGTCCTTTTTGGAGATGAGAATCATAGGAGCAGACCAGGGACTAGCTGAAGGCTGAATGACATCCTGCTCCAACATGTCCTTGATGTGTCCCTCAATAGTGACTAATTGAAATGTGGAACCCGATAGGGAGGAATGAAAATGGGTCTGGAATTGGGTTCCAATTTGATTTCAAAAGGGACCAAATTAGTTCGGCCCAGAGGATCTCCGGTTAGGGCAATCACATCTTATTTCTTATCAGGAAATCGAGAAGTGATTCCATTAGTTTGGGATCCTGTAAAGCTGGTGACTCCTGAAGGGAGTGCTTCAGACATTTCTTATATTCTTCTTTTAATATTGAAGGCTTTAATTCTAAGGAACTGGAAACACGATTTATCGTACTGATGGGGAAATCTGAATCTATTTCTACTGTGGAAACAGTTCCTATTTTCTGATTTGAAGTTAATTCTATAGGTCTTTCTCCTTTGTTTAAACAAACAACAGGGATAGCTGAATTCTGACTCTGACTAAGGACTTGGGCAATAAGAACATCTCTTTGAAATTACTTTTCTCTGTAATCAGAGTACGCTCTGACTCTAATAATTTTCCTTGACTGTTAACTACTTTTGCTAGGAAACAAATCTTCTCATAAGGTGCTACTGTTACATGCTCAGTAGGCATATGAAAAATTGTGAATCTGATTCTGGTTCGGCGACTAAAATTTGCCTTATTGGCTGAACTGAAGCTGGCTGACTGGAAACTGACTGACTGGAAACTGACTGACTGGAAGCTGGCTGACTGGAAGCTGGCTGACTGGAAGCTGGCTGACTGGAAGCTGGCTGACTGGAAGCTGGCTGACTGGAAGCTGGCTGACTGGAAGCTGGCTGACTGGAAGCTGGCTGACTGGAAGCTGGCTGACTGGAAGCTGGCTGACTGGAAGCTGGCTGACTGGAAGCTGGCTGACTGGAAGCTGGCTGACTGGAAGCTGGCTGACTGGAAGCTGGCTGACTGGAAGCTGGCTGACTGACTGGAAGCTGGCTGACTGGAAGCTGGCTGACTGGAACTGGCTGTCTGACGGAAACTGGCTGTCTGGAAACTGACTGTCTGGAAACTGACTGTCTGGAAACTGACTGTCTGGAAACTGACTGTCTGGAAACTGACTGTCTGGAAACTGACTGTCTGGAAACTGACTGTCTGGAAACTGACTGTCTGGAAACTGACTGTCTGGAAACTGACTGTCTGAAACTGACTGTCTGGAAACTGACTGTCTGGAAACTGACTGTCTGGAAACTGACTGTCTGGAAACTGACTGTCTGGAACTGACTGTCTGGAAACTGACTGTCTGGAAACTGACTGTCTGGAAACTGACTGTCTGGAAACTGACTGGGTTGATCCAACTGGATTCAACAACTGGAACTGATTACCCTGGGGTCTGATTGCTGGAGCGGTTGTCCCTCTGGATGCAACCGGCCGACTTGATCTGCTATCAAGTAGAGGGGTTTCCTATTTCTTTCGGAAATCTGAACTGAGCTAAGTCTATTAGCATTAAGTTGTCTGTCATCCTCGCGGAGATGGTGTGTCCTATTTCGACACTTTACTAACTTTCCGGCTGGGTAAATCTCCCATTGATTCCGGTTAAAAAATCCATCCCTAGTAGGATGTCTGTCTGAAAGGTGGCGACTGTGTCCACTATACAACATTTCGCGGGGTATACCGCGTTTCCAATTTCTAAATATAACTCAATTTCTCCATATGTGGGTATGGGTGTGCCCGTAACTCCTCTAAGTTGGCAGGATGGTGCCTTAAGTTCATATTTATAATTGGTACTCTCTAGTAATTCATCTACGCATTGTTTCTTAATTAACGTTGCGTGTGCTCCTGTATCTAGGAGAGCAGTTAAATCTTGGTTATCCGTACTACAATTTATTATTAAATCTAAGAGGTCCGCACCTATTATCCTGATGGGGAGTTTGTGTGCGTATCTGGGCTTACTACTGTAATTTAGGAGGGAGGAGGTTGAACTGCTGCCTCCAATGTAGGGTCTAAAAAAGGGATCACATGGTCTTCTATGGGAGGACCTGGATCATATTCTACGGGGATATCATAGGCTGAAGGGTGTTCTTGAAAACTGTTCTCTGGGGAAAATGATTCCTCCCCGGGTACTTCTACGTACCGAACTAGTTGACCTTGCTGGTTGTATTGGGGTTTATACATGGGGTAAGAGTGTGGGTGACCCTGTGGTCGTGATTTATTGGGTTGGTAGTTCGACTGAGGCTGGGAATGGACTGGTTTCTGGGGATTGGGTGACTTTTGGGATACGTTTTGGGGACGTGGTTGGTTTGGTTTCTGAAAGTGGGGTCTATACCCTGCAGGGGCTTTATCAGCACACTTTTGGCGATCGCCACGGCGATGACCATGTTCGTGACAGTGGGAGCAATACGAGGGGTAATTACATTGACTTATCATATGCCCAAAACTATCACAGTTAAAACACTGTGGAGGAGGGCGTGTATTCTGGGTTTGGGGGGCTTGTTTCTGGGGTGTTCCCTGTATTTGCCTTGGTTTATATTGTTGTTGTTGTTGCTGTTGGTATTGGTGTTGTGGCTGCTGCTGAATATACTGTACAGGGGTTTCTCTACCCTTTCGGTAGGTTTGGTTTGCTAAATCGGGGTGATGTTCCCGTGTTTTGTTTATGGCTACACTGACAGGTTTGTCAACATTTAAAAACTCCTGAAACTTTTTTTTAGGCGCTCCGGGTAAGTTTTGGTAAATGGTTGTGGCTACTATTAAATTTCTTTGTTTCGAAGTAAAAGTTATGCCACATGCATTTTCTGCGGCCCGGAGGGCTTCTCCTACAAGTTTGTGTGTATGTGTAATAAAATTGTTTAAATCCTCGTGTTCCTCTTTCTTCCATTTAACTTGGAAGACTGCTTCTAATGTGGCTAAGGGTTGTGCAAGGGTTATTTCTTTAAAAAATTCTAATAGGTTTTGTTTAAAATCGTCCCATGTTATAGCTTCGCTAATTGATGGGACGTAAGTGACTGTGTCATGGGCATTTCCCTCTTTAGGGTCAATAAATCTTTTTGCTTCTCTGATTTTTATATCATCATCGGTAATATTCTCGCATAAGAAATGTTGCTCTAAAGACTCAACCCAAGGTCTTACGCGCGGTTCAACAAAACGATTATCTATGGTCCCTAGGGTGTCCCAGCTTCACATGTGAAAATAAAAATTTGCAAGAGTCAAATCGCACACCCCCTTTAATTAATTACACTTGAAGAAAGGAAAAAATGGGCGAAATTTCATTGGCCTCTTAGGAGGGGAAGGGTCCCCTCATTGACCTTGTTTATTCGACCCTATATGAACAAACGTAAATGCTCAGCATTAATCATTCTAGAATGGAAGAATGAAATGTAAATTCTTTCTAATGACTAAATTAAAGGAAATGGAAATACTTCCTAATGGCACATTTCATTTCGGGGGACAGAGGATCTTTTTGTCTGCTGAGGGGAACTGCTGGGTGGTATTCGACGACTTGGTACACGAGCTGCCGTTCCTCCTCGTTTTTTGTCAGGCCCTCGTTGAAATCTTCCGCCAGTTTCACCGCCCGTTCTGCCGCGTCGTTCACAGACTTCAACGATGGTGCACATCCTTTGAGATCTTTGGGGGTTTTTGGAACCGGCAGCTTCAGGCAATGAAAAAGGTTTTGAGTCCTTTTCGTGACCAAGGTGCTCAAATCCGACCGTCTCACGGTCAAGACACTCTTTCCCTCCAGCCGACGCAGATCTTTTGGGTTTTCGGTCTTCTTGTGCAGGTTTTGGAGCATGGCCGTCTTCTCTGCATCGGTGGTTTTGGAGGAGAACATAGCGAGTCCGGCTAAATCTTCGCTTAGGTACCAGAGGTGGCCCCGGAATTTCGTCAATGCGGCTGTACCTACATCATGATCCACCGCCTTGTACCGCTCTAGGTCCTCCAACAGCTCCAGGTCATTGACGGGCGTGTCCGCCGTCAATGGAGCCTCGAACCACCTCTGGAGGTAGATGTGACGGCAAAGATGTTTATCCTGCGTAGTGACTGGACCTTGTGAGCGGTCAGGTGGAATTGGCTTCGGAAGATGAACATCTTAAGACAGTAAATGCCTTTGGCCATCCACCTGGCCCGGTGGTATGCTCCAGGACGATTGTACCGGAGATCTCGTTTGCCATGACCATCGAGGAAGACCAGAGCGAGGATCAGGAACTCCCGATAATCGTCTCTTGGGTGGCCAACTTCAAGCTGGTCTTCAATGAAGTGGACAATCTGCTCTTTTTTCAATGCCACCCATTCCGAAAGGATGTCGCTTGGGCCATCGCCGTTGAACGGAGAAGCCTGCTTCTGGTCGATGAACTCCCATTGGGATTTGAAGCGAGCGAACAGCGCAATTTCGGGGCCAGAAGACCTGAAGAACAGGTCAAAGACTGAGGTGATTACCAATTCCATCATGTGGTGTCTGCAAGCTAGGAAAAGAACGCGGCGGTCCATTTGGTCCTGGATAATCGTACAAGCGCCGCTGTTGTGTCGAAGCAGAGACCGGCAATCCATGGTTGAACTTGCGGCCAATTGTCCAGCACCTTCAGAACAGCTCCAGCCATCCGCTGTCCCGTGCTATCAGGGATTTTTGGGATCGCCAACAACTTCTCAAGATTCTTCCCGCTGACCAGCACTGGTATGCGATCCAATTTCCCTCCATCCGAATCAGGGAGGAGTTTGCCATCAAAGTGGACGACAAGCGGCGTATCAGGATTGAACTCGGTCTTGATTCCGGCTGCCAAGTTCTTCCTGGACTTCTGCCGTGAACGGTGAAGACTTGATTTGGACAAGGTGACCGAGGATAACTCAACTCCCGTGGCAGCGAGTGCTGGAGCCACAATGTGCATCGCTTGGCGTACTGAGGTTCCAGTTCGATCCAGGGCTGCAGCAAAATTGGGATATTGGATGATCCTCCTTGCCGACACTTGGCCGTCCTTGGGAGCGGATCGAGGAGCCGAAGGACCAGGAGAGGAATATTGGACATCATCATTGGATGCTTCGGCCATGGACTCCGAAGAAGAAGAAGACCCACTTTTCACCGTTCCTTTTGCTTGCAGTGAGTCCATCTCTTCGCGGCTTTTCTTCTTCCTCTTCTCTTCAGCTGCTCGGCGTTTCTCCCGCTCCGCTGCCCTGCGAGCAAACTCCAGGTCCTCTCCTCCGATGTACATCTTCCGCACGGTTCGCTGGTCATTCAGAAAGTCTCGGTCTTCGGGGACTTTGATGAGTTTCATGGCGTTGGCATGAGCTGTTTCGAACAGTGTATTCAGGTTGGCTTGGAATCCCTTTTCCCGCTCCAGTTGCTTCTCTCCCCCACGGTTTCAGTTTCTGGCAACCTTCTCATAGTCCACTTGGGCTTGTGGGAGGTCGGAATAGATGCCCGAGCCCACACCGCCATAACCTCATCAGCTACCACATTGGCAGCTTCCGCCGTGGACGTTTTTTTCTTCCGAGTGAAGAACAACAGACGTCAAAGAACATCTCCCACTGTCGGGAGTTGACACAGCGTTTCCAGGGGTTCATTTCGCAACACCCCCACCAACCACACAGTCTCCTGCTTTCTTGTATCCATAACCTGAAAAGAAATATGCTACAATTAGTATAAGGTAGAGAGTAGCCGTTCAGCAATAGTAACACATGGTTTGAGGGGACCCTTAAAATTAAAGAACACGAATGAAATTCATCTTGCTGGCATGTTTTCATGAGTGGAAGAAATTAGGGGGGTGTGCATGACAAACTTCAGGAACAAAAAAAATTGGGACACTCTAATGGTCCCCTTAAAAATTAAAACAGTATGAGGAAGATTTACTAATCTGCCTAAGTTAATATATGCTGGGGCGGGGGTTTGAGACTGAGACATACTGACTTGTGTGTTTGGGAATATGTTTGAAGGGCGCGGGGTAGGTGGAAAAATGGATGTAGGTAATTCTTCGATGTCAGAAAGCGCACCATCTGAATCGCTCATATGTGAAGGTACTTATTAATATTCTAATTAGGTCTGCTTGACCGATCTTAATTCATGGAATGATCACTTAAGGGGTTTTCCTAACTACACTATCTAAAAAAAATAATGCACAACAGTTTGCCTAACTCGGGGAAAATTTGAAAAGATTGCAAACAAAAATAAAAATGTAAACAAAATTTCACTCAAATGTACGTGATGGTATGGTAATACTATGTTTGGTACATTAAATAAAATTATACTATACTAAATAGAATAGTAAAAATAACTGAAAATAACTGTGACAATACTGTTTTCAATAACAAGAGTGTATCACTGGTGTCTGTAGTGTTCACTGTGTTTTTTGTTAATTCTGGCTCAATACTAAATATTAATTGTTAATAATAATTACTTTTCAAATGTTTAGAAATTATTTTAAAAAAGAGTTTTGTACTTAACAAGATTCCTATGGCGAAATCCTTTTGAGGTGTGTCCTGAAGACGTGTCTGGCTGGCCACTTGTTCCTAGATGAAAAGTAGGTGTGAAGAACTTGGAGTCGTAACGCACCGGTTCACGGGTGGATGTGACGAACTCGAAGTCGTGACACGATGGTCAACTGGGTGTTGGTTCTGGTTCCAGGGTCTGGAAGACTGGAAGAATCCTGGAGTCGTGAAGATCCTGGTTAAAGGGTCTGGAGGACTGGAAGAATCCTGGAGTCGTGGAGATCCTGGTTAAAGGGTCTGGAGGACTGGAAGAATCCTGGAGTCGTGAAGATCCTGGTTAAAGGGTCGCCAGTTGTTAACCCCTCCGTCTATGGCCCTGGGGTGGTTCGGATTGACGGGGGTTCTGGTTTAGGAGGCAAGCAACGGATAGGTGCCTTGAAGTGGTTTTTCTTCTATGTTACTCTCCGAGTTCTTCTATAGTGGCTCGGAGGACTCTGGTAGATTCGCAATCTAAATGCTGAAGGTTCCGGATTCTTCTTATAGCGTATCCGGAAAGTTTTCTAAGTTTTTCTGAAGAGAGCAAGGCTCGAAGGATAAGGTAAAAACTAGCTTCAACTGTAATTTTACTGCTAAAAAATACAGGTAGTGCTCAGCCTCTGAATTAGCTTCTGAATGACAATGGATGAATTTGAATGGGTTTATATACCCAAAAACTGCTAACATTATTATTATTAAATGCTAAGAAGGCTGTATTATTTTTGCACAATATTTGAAAATAAGTAAATTTTTTAGCTGTGGTAAGGCTTGAATGAGTAAACAAAATATTTGAAGATGAAACCATATTTTTATCTTAACCCGCGACTTTTCAGATCTGATGTTATCATGATCTGCCAAGTTAACTAAAAGTGGAAATCGGACTATGCATCTTTACACTAAAATATGCATATGAGTGAAATTTTAAGGTTTAAGTTGTACAATTTTAATGCTTAGGCAAGACATGATCTCATTGTTTATAACGAAAGAGAGTGTATACAAAATGTGAACATTGCAAAGCTTAACAGGATTCCTTAGTAAGCGAAATCTAAAAAATGATTATGAGATTTTAAAAAACAACAGGTCACCAATTATTCAAATATTTTATCCAAACTCGCGTTGGGCGATTTTGGTCCTTATGTAAAAATGAATACACACACGTACATACATATGAGTATAGGCATTATATAAAGTTAAATATATAAGATTATACATGAACCATATAACACATGAATTTTTAAAATGGATACTTTTTCTTACAATGGATACAGAGACTATATAAATGAATACAAGAATTACATGAAGGATAAGATAATATAGGAATATGGGAATTATTTATGGTTCATTTTTACATATATTTCAATTTCATGGTTGTAAAGTAACCTATTTTTGTTCACATTCAGTTCTCTCTTTAATTGACATATGCTTCATGAATCTCATTACTAAATTGATAGCTATGAAAACTTAATCAACTGACCTTGACCATTTTGCCATCCCAGTGGACAACAGTGTGCTTCGGTGGCGTGAAGGAGTCCTTCACAGCCGTCGCCACTTCACGGCAATGTGACACACTTCCCCGGCGAGCCGTTTCTTTCGAGATGCTGAACTGATTGAGGTCTGCTGGTGGATCCGCCGAACATGTGATAGTAGCCACAATGTTTACTACCTATGTAGAGAATGGAAAGTGGAAAGGAAACTGTCAAGAATACATGTTGGTTATGGGACACTTTAAAACTGAAGCTATCGATGAATACTATACACAATACGCACCTGATTATTGGACATGCGGAAATGATCAGCCACTTCCATGACAGCAGGTGCATTAAGGATGTGGCGAGGAAGATTGACAGACACACTTGGCTCTTTTGGCAGGGGGAACGCTAGTTCTGTCTCCGACTCTCCTGACATGCCAGTATCATCATTCTCCATGGCCTCATCTCCGGTTTCGTATGCACACTTTGAGGTTTGTGGCTCCTGGCGAGGACGTTTTTTTCCTTCCTGTAGCTTTCTTTTTACAGCGAAAACTTTATCGTTCCCGCTCATCGTTGCCACCCGAGGACCACGTTGATCAAGGTAGAAGTCAATGTCTTCTTTCTTGTCCTTGTCGGACAGCAGTCGATTCTTCTTTATATCTTTGACAGCGTCAGATGCTCCGATATCCCACAGCTTGTCCACACTGTCTGAAAACTTCTGCCGTTTTCCTCCGGCATCAGTTTCTCATTTTCTGCTCTTTTGGAGTAAGTGCCACTCTTTCCACAATGCCTCTAGCTTCCGTTCGCAGTTGAGCTTTGTGATTGTTTTAATGCAGGCCATGTTCCAAAACTTTAAGACGTTTATGGTTTCTTTGAATGCGTCTTTCCTGTTAGCAGTGTACTGGATAACACTGAAGAAGTACAAGTATTGCAAAACCTGCCATGTTGTTGGCAATTTGCTACCACTGATGGAGGACGATGGTTGGCCAACTAAAAAAATTTCCGAGGCCGATCTTAGAGAAGGTAGCGATGTTATTTTCGCCTTTCCTTTTGATGACTCTATTTGTAGCTTCAAGAGTTCTTCCAGTTATGGTTGCCATCGATTTGTCCATGACAAAGGATGAGGAACTCGGACAGAATTTCAAAATGTTATGATCTGCAAAAAAAGAAATAGGTTAGGTACCTGGCACAGGCATAGTGCATTTTCTAATTACCTATATATATTATACATTCTGTCCGGGTATGGTGACTCATTTTTTTGAAAAGTATAGGTGATCGTGGTTTTTCCCATTATTTGGCACTATACTAGCACATTAGTATTACCTGTATACAGGCACAACCTTTAAACCGTTAGTCGTATGACATTGGCATGCACACCAAACGACTTCTCTCATTAAGAGGATTCAGAAAACATCCCTACTTAATGATTTATCTTGATTCAGTAAAAAGTTGAAAAGTACGCATTTAAAAAAAAAAAAACTAGTAATTTCAAGGTCGATGCGAGACCCCTAAATATTGATCACTTTTTGTAAAAATGGTACCAATGTGCTAGTATAGTGCCAAATAATGGGAAAAACCACGATCACCTATACTTTTCAAAAAAAATTGAAAAGTGGGCCACCCTAATGTGTACCCTTTGATACCAGTATATATATGACTGATTGATGCAGGTAAATTTGCACTCCCATGGGGAGGAAACAAACTTATGGTACATCTTGCTCCTGAAGAACCATGCACCAGGACTGATGATAATGGGGGGGGTGCCTGCAATACAAACTAATGAAAATTGCAATAAATTGAATATGGATATGGATGTTCTTTGGACTACACTGACACAGTGCATTGATGCTTTCAGTGGTGATGAACCATGTATTGAAAGCCTTATCAGTACTTTGACCCCTTAATTGCTTGGCAATGGTGCTGTGAGCTGCTTATACCCTGAAATTGATGTATGGGTGGAATGGTACTTTGTGTAAAAAGATGTTTAACTACTCATACTTCCACTTAAACATTGTTTCAACAGTTTTACTTTTTCTCAAATTCTGTTAGGTTTACTGTGAGAGGCAGGAGCTTTCTTTGACAAAGTTATTGTGGAGCTGTAATCTTAGACTGTGAAAGCAAATGTTCCCATAATTTCATTATTTAAAAGAATTAGGTACCAAGCTGCACTCAATTTTTGAGGAGACACAGAAGTACAAAGTACAGTCAACCCTCGACTTACGTCGTCACCATCTTACATAATTTTGAGTTAGAAGAAGCCCCCCATTGACTGTAATTGATTCATCTTACGTAATTATTTCGTGTTGCGTAATAGCTGCGTAATCGCAAACGCAGTGCATGACCACTCACTGGCAGGATGCCGGGTATTTCACGTTATTTCATTGTTATTTTTACTATGCATTATTCATCTCTCTCTCCAGTGTAAGTCTAAATTAATTTTTTATTAATTTTTAATATGTATTTTCTTTTACAGATGGTGTTTCTTAATAATAATTATTAATTACCATTATAATTCTGTTTATATACACTGCTTTTATCAAAAAATTTAATTATTTTATTATTTTCAATACTTTTTTGGGGTCATGGAACAGATTACCTGATTTACATGTATTTTGGGGTTTGACTTACGTCATTTTCGAGTTAAGTAACTCATCTCGGAATGGATTAATTACGTAAGTCGAGGGTCGACTGTATTGTACTCTTTATAAATGTAACAAATTTCCTTTACATTCTGTATTTTAAAAATTAAATGTAGCTCCTAATTCTTTCTTTACCATTTGAAAGTGTGAGTCTACAGTACTCAAAAAATATTTGAGTTGTAATAGAGTACCATAGCATAATGAAATAGGCTATGTATTTTAAGGTTTCATTGTGATTATATATAGGCATTTAGCTACTTTATATTTTAGCAAAAGTTAGGCAATTAAAATAATTTGGGAAAAATTTATGGAGCTCTACTAAACAACATTTTGTGTACCCAAAGCCAGTTTCTGTAACCATGTACCATATTTTTGAACTTGGCAGGTTGAATTCTTCAAGCTAAGAAATTAAACAATAAATACATCTAAATTGAAGAGAAGTTAAATTTCTAAATTCAACCAGTTAATTAAAGATGACTACTAAATTCACAAAACCAAAGGCCAAAGGACCAAAGGAGGAGGCTCATGAAATAAAAGTATCTGATTATTGGCGTGAACGTACAATATTCCCAGGACTGGTACCAAAGGAAGTAAAAATTTTAATTAAGAATAGCTCTAATATTGATAAGAGTTTCTTTAGAAAATTAATTAGAGGTAGGTTTTGATTTAACCATGATTCTTAAGTATGGTAGTTTAATAAGTAAATTAGTCTAGCTTAACTTGCCTCATAATTTAATTATTCTGATTCCCATAGTTGATATGCATGAGATGGAGAGTTATTAATATTTTCTAAATCTACAAAATATTTCAGTTAGGTCTGTGTTAAAACTGCTTAACCTCTTTTGGATCATTGGGTCGAATTTGTACCATTTCCCATACACACACTCATAACTTAACCCTACAAAAACTTCAGGCATTAAGAGGTTAAATGAATTTGAAAAATGTAAGCTATATTTTTCAAAATAATGCTAATTTCTGAAAACTGTTTTTTCATAGAATTTTAGTTTTACATATAAAATATTTTAAGATAATTTTATTACCAATATTATTGTTAAATAAATAAGAAGAGATCATCTCTCTTGCTGTGACAATGAAAACTACTCATACTCTTCAATAATTTGTAGTTTGTATTAGTCTGTGTGGCCAAGTTCATATTAGGTAAACTGATTTACCTCAAAAATATATATAAATCATTGTAGGTATAGTGGTTTAAGTTTGTTTGTTTTGAGTTTGTCAGCCTAATTAGCTTGAATTTATTTGCAGTTGCTCTTGGATATCTACAAGGAACATTATCTTCTGAAAAATGTGAAATTGCTTTTGAAAACTTGTGCAAAGTTAAAGGATGTGTCAGTGAAGAGGATGTTGTTGTAAGTTGGAGGTTGATGTTAGATGAAAATGACTTCATGAAATGTTTGTATTGTACATCATATTCATACTATGATAAATTAAGTTTTGATTTAACCATTTCTTGTCCATTTCTTATGAAGCACTTATTTCTGAATTTTTAAGAATTAGGCCAGCTTTAACCTTCAGTGCTACCATGGGCCAACTATTTATGAACCTGAGCTGAGATCCTTTATGCAGTAGCCTATCCTTTTTAAATAAAATGGTTCATTCATTTATGTTCATTGTATTATAGATGAATGTTGTGGAAAGAGAGGTTTATAAAATCAATAATAGAATGTTAAAAATCATTATTAAAATTATATTGGTAGGCTATATAGGTTAAATAGTATTGTATGGCTACAAGCTAAGTAGCATATTATAAGGCTTGGCTCTCGCACAGCTTAAGCTCAGGCATAGATCAAAACGAGTAGCTATTTAATAAAATATTCAGCACACAATCTTAGTGCAAATAGTATACTGGAATAGAGCAGATGGCTAAGATTGGTCAGGAAGGACATTTTGACTTAGACCTTTGGTGGTAAAGAAAGCTTAAAGGGAATGGTGATGGTGAATTTCAAGGAATGGAAGATGTGAAATTATAGGATATAGTAAAGGAGTAGGAAGAGGAATAGTAATATAACTCTTATATGTTTCCTTGGTAATGAAGAATGAGCAATATGGACAGAAGTCACAAAACTTAATCTGTGAAAAATCTCTCTCCACTATTGATTTAAAAATTTAAAATTGAAGCATATTAAGTTTAAATATGATAAAATCAAATTAGCATATCATGTATGTGATGGTAAGCCTATTTATGTCAAAGAAAAAAGAGCTCTTGAATTAAGTGATGTGGTTGGAAGAATGCAAAATGTTTACAGAGTAGCCTAATTATGGTGGGTGATGTGAGCAGAAAAGTAACTAGAAAGCTTATTTTTCCAGAATGGATACTCAAACCAATTCCACACAGGTTTACCACTGGAAATGAGGTAGCTAGTTATCGCACCAACCTCAAAGATTCAGTGTTACCATTCATGAAAAAGATTTAGTGGGTATACCTCTAGTTATAAGATCAAGATCTCCATTTATACATCTCTCAAAAGGCTCCCATCCCTCTATTTCTAGTTAACTCTTGTGCCACATTTGTATAAACTCCATTTATTCACGCATTTAATAATTACATCCTCCCATCTTTTTACAATTATTGTATCTACTTGTTCTCTGCCAATGATCATACCAACACAGTATACTTTTTCTCTTCATAGCCAATGAATTTTCCACTCCACATCTTTCCCAAACATCATTTCTCATTTGGTCAATCCATTTTACACCAGTCATTCTTCCCAAAACAGAAAGAAACTACATTGGTGGATTTGAAAAAAAGTATGCTATGAATTGACTTATGGAAAGTGCTTAGATGTATATTGGTGGTGTAAAGCTTTAAAAAGTTTAAGTGGAGTAAAACTTTTAATATCAATCAATTCTTCAATTAAAGAGAATGCTTTATCATCTTGGAACATTAAAAAATTGTAGAAAAAAACGAAATATTTTGTCAAAAAAAAAAAAAGATATCCCTTCTCGGTTTGATGGCACTAAGGTCAGGTTAATTTGTTTTTTAAATATATGAATTTAAAAAAGTCTGTACCTTGTGTATGTGGGGCTGCACACATTGCGTTGAGGAGGAGAATTTTGATAGTAAATATGAGTTATACAAGTTTTATTGGACTAGCATGGTCATAGGATGGCAGAATAGTGAAAAAGTTTTGCAGTACTGATTGTATTTGTGAGAGAAGCAAAAGAAATCCTCATAAAAAATGAGATGTGATGATTATTGCATGAATAAATGTGGAAATATCACTGTCAGGTGGCTAGAAAGTCGATTAGAATTAATATATGGTAGGTAAATGAGAGAGGTCTTGGTCTCACCTCACATGTCACTCGAGGTGGTGGTATAATTTTTTCAGGAAAGGTGACAGTGGAGTAGAAGGGTGCTTTATTTCCAGTCATAATTCGATTATTTTGGCCCAGTTGCACAAACCACAGTTTTTTCCTCCTTTAAGAGTAAGAAATGGGTTACAGGTGGATGATGGAATGAATAAACAAATGTGTTTGTTAGCTGATTGAACAGAATTACATGCTCTTTTATCTTAAGTCAAAATTTTATGATGAAAATCCGTTCCTATAGCTTTTCGTTTATTGTTTCCTGAAACAGAATGCTGAATTAATTTTTAGTTCATTTTTCTTCAAAATGATGACTTTCCCCTTCTGAATTAAGAGCATGTGAACTGATTATGAGCAGAAGTAAAAGTTTCCCTAAATTGATTATGTATCACAGTCTAAGCTAATCTTAGTAGTTAGGTAGGCCTGAGTGTAATGAAAATACTATTCTTCTAGTCTTATCACTAATCAAATTTCATTCGTTACCTAGAATTTTCAGTGGTCTGTTATACCTACATACTAAATACTTAGATTATCATTTAAATTCAGGAGTTAAGCGTTCAGTATGCCGGAGTTATCAGTCTACTGAGGGCAGTTTTGAAAGTGAATCTGAAGACTGTTCGTGAAGATACTCTCATGCATGACCTCCAAGAATTAGGGTAAGACTACAAGGTACTTAAACCATAAACGCAAAACGTCGTGTCGTAAATAAGATAGGGCACATCATTAATTGTTAAAACTGTTTCTTTTCCTATTTGTTTAATGTGTATGCCTAATTCAGGGACTACATACCATACCGTATTTCTCAGTGGTAACTAGGAACAGAGCTGGGCAATAAATACATTGAATGTATTTAAATACTAAATACTAAATACATGGGAGAAATGTATTTAAATACTAAATACTAAATACATTTTACGAATGTATTTAGATACTAAATACAAAATACATCAATTGTATTTAAATACATTTGTAAATACATTTTAAATACATACAAATTTTAACATATGCATTCACTAATTCATGAGTAACAACAATATAAAATGCTTGATAAAGGATAAAGAAATAGTACAATCTAATTTCTGATTATATATTTCCCTTTTTAGAACAAAACAAAAGAACTTAGAACTTACGATGTTCAACCAGTGGCATATTATACTCATTATATCATTACAAAATGAGTAACAATTAATGAGTAGATGAGACATAAACGTAAACATAAGACGTAAACATAAACATAATGCACCTTACGAATTCTCTTTTATTTCACGGTTGCTGCGGATCAAAACCAATCTTTCAAAAGTTTTGTCTGAAAGAGAGTTTCTTTTGGGAGTCAAAGTGATTCCCGCGAATGAGAATATTCGCTCTACCGGTGCCGAAGATGGTAATGTCGTGTTATAGCGGAGGAACAGTCTTTTTATGAGAGAATGTACAGAACGTGTATTAAACCAGTAAAAGTATTTACATTTTTATATTTTGAGTATTTAAATACATTGTATTTAAATACTCATTAAAGTATTTAAATACATGAAAAACAATGTATTTATAAATACAGTTCTAAATACACAAATGTATTTAAATACTGCCCAGCTCTGAGTAGGAAGTTCTTTTAGTTGTCTTTAAAAACCATGATGATGAATTTTAAATGTAGTCCATGTTTGATGAAATAGTGCCACTTGATTTGATAGCCTTATTTTCTGTATATTTAATAAAGACCACCGTATCGCGGTTGAATAAGGATTAGACTCTGGACGTAAAAGTTAAGAGTTCGAACTTTTGTCTTGGGTCGGGTTGGGCTGATAGGGATTTCGAATTACCGATTATATTTTATACACAATATTTTAAAAGCATTCCACATAGTAATCAATATAGTTCTAGTCTAAAAAATAATTTAATAGTGATGTAACTAATGAATTTTGCTTATCGAGTGTTGTATTCTCTCAAATACTTTTCATAATTTTTTTCAGTCTTTCTGAAGACTTTGCAGCAGACGTGTGCAAAGTTGTGTTTGGTCCCGCCCATTCTGATATCATGAATGAAATAATTGCCCACAACCCCCATTTACCAAAACTCGAACACTTCGACTGGCATGTGAATGTGACTCTCTCTAACAAGTAAGTGGAAAACTAATGTCAAATGAGAAATCATCAAATGGAGTGTCATTTTCCCTCAATGTAGTTATCATTGATTATTTATCGGTCTCACTCTCTCTTTGAAGTCATTTCCTCGTATATTTTCCATCAGGTTTATGTAGTCATTGCGTTTCTTCTGAACTCTCTTTAGTTTCCTTTTGAAATGTTTGTCAGTTATGAGGGTACAGTTTATCGTAGCAGTAAACTGGATAGTTATAAAATCGATAATGGATATTTAAAAGTTGGTTAAGGAGGTGGTATTCCCTCCTCTCTTTCCCGAACCTATTATTGAAAAACATTTTAATTTGATTTCCAGGAAGACATTTTGATACCGTTTGTGGCTTTGTGTCGTATTCATTAGAGAAGTTTGTTATTAATTGCTTTGAAGGAAAAACAATTTTTTTTTTTTTTTTTTTAACTATAGTTGAATCGACAATGAAAGAGAACATTTTACAAAATTTGTTTTCCCTTCAAAATATCGTAAATTAATTTACTTGAAGTTGAAATGTGGGGCCACAAGCCTGACCCTCGTTGGAATGAATAATTCGGCCAGAAGCGAAAACGGATTAATATACATATACACTATAAAAAAATATAACTTTCTAGGGATTTAAGGTGAGAAGGCAGAAACAACCCAGATTTAAAGTACAGAAGGTAGTGAAAAGGAGAAAAGGCAGGAAGCAAAGTACACATCCATTGACACAGTCGTCCTGACGGACCATCACTCTCGACATGGCAAAATTCCGCACTTGCGGCGCCTCATACACCATGCGTGATGCCACCTCCAGGCGTTGTCAAAAATAAGAGACAGAGTCCTGAACTTGTGTACTTTTAACAAGCCTCTGCCATTTCAGCCGACTTACAGCCACTTCTCGTGCATCACCCAGATCAAGTCCACGCTTACTCGCGCAATTATTCACCATATCCATCACCCAGATCAAGTCCACGCTTACCCGCGCAATTATTCACCATGTCCATCCATCATCTTCTCGGCCTTTCTCTCCTCCTCCTACCTTCGCGCGCACACTCTTTTCGCAACTCTGTCATCTTCTATTCTTTCAACATGTCCGAACCACCTTAACACACACCTCAATTTTCACTTCCACAGACTTTTGAAAACCACAGCTTTCCAGACCCATAAGATTTCTTACTCTGCCAATCTGACGCACGCCATACGTACTTTTCAGGTTATCCATCTCAACCACTCTTACTCCTGACTTCTCCCTTTCATGCCATGTTAAGGTTTCACACCTATATAAAAGTGAATCTTAAATTATATGCACGAACATGTTAGCATTTGAAGTCCTGAACAATGACTTGTATTTAGGCCATACAGGTCTTTCTGTAGCTTGATCTGCCTTTGTTAGTTTGGTTTGTAGTTGGATTTTTCTAAAATTTTAATTGTCATCATAGTAGAACTACTTTTACTATTTTAAGACGCTCATTCATACAAGTATTTTTCCCCATACATTTGACCTGTAATGTGAGAACTCTACTGTTCCTAAGGTAAAGAAAATGGTACACGTATCAAATTTTACATACTTTATAAATCTTTGTATCATATTATAAAGGGGTTTATATTAAATTGAGTAAGCGGTAAATCCTATTAAAATTTAGCATATACTTAAGTGAATTGCCAACAAATGTATGGTTTAATAGCTTGGTAAATACAGACTTTAATGTCAGCTGATTATATAATGTCAGAATAAGATTTCTATGTTAATTTACAACTACAATTACAATAAATCTAATCGCCAGCTGGTCAACCAAAGTTTTCGAGCCATCCGTGAGTATGACGATGAAGACCAGCGATGGTGAAGCTCATAACTTTGAAGTTCCTATTTCCGCCTTCCACCTTTTACGTCATTCGACAGCGACTATTTTGAGGCAAATGGAGGCCTTGGAGAGACGGAAGTGAGGACGCCTGGCAGACCAACATTTTCCTTCAGTGGAACTGAGAGTGGATATCTTCGTTCGTTGACGACACCACCTCTTTCGGGACACACCTCATTGAAAACAATACCGACAAAAATTTTTTAAAGCATTGTATTATTTATGGGTTTTTATATTGTTTTATCGCATTCCTAATTGCAAGTTTAAATTATTCAATTATTATTATTATTTTTATCAGTACTCGTTTAAATCTAACGAATTGAGGTACTTTTGGCATAATCCAGAACTCATTTTCCCTACATGGAAAGAGGTGATAGTGAATTCGGAAAGTTACTCAAGCCCAAGAACTTAGAGTAGGTCGCCGACTCGACTCCAGCTGCGGCGAAGGCGGGAATCGAACCTGGGCCTTCGCAGCCTGAGTCCAATCTTTAACCAATTCACCTGTCTTAGTATGAAGGTTGGCTAATTCGGGTGGATGAGGGAAATCTAGGAAACTGTTCGGGACCAACTGAACCTGCTGTTTGATAGTGTTGAAGGCTTTTGTGTACCGCAAGGGGGTTTATTGATAATAGATCCCAAGTGAAACATAAAAACGCAGTTTATACGAATTGAAAATTAGTAACGGTATAGTTTAAGATTTTGCCATTATTTTTTAAATGACTTCTCTTTGCTAAACAGCGAGGGAGAAATAGTTACGAATATTTGATTCAAAATTTATTTTAATTTTTAATTTTTATATATATTTTGAATGAATTAAAGTTTGACTCGCGTCTTTTAGTTCAGACAATTCTCAAAACGAGTACACGTGATTAGCCAATGAAATCTAATTATTACTTTTCATATTCTCAATTTTAAACAGCTTTGTTAGTTTAAGGAGAACATGGTCGTAATCCACATATTGTTTTGTTTTTAACCTTTTTATCAGTAAAATAATTTAAAACTCAAATCATTATTAAGGTTTTTGGTTATCCACAAAATTTATTGCGTGTCTGGGTATTGCATACGAAAAATAAATGAATGATATTAAATGTACTGTTTAGGAAAATAAAGATTGGCTAGAAATCTAAAATTTCTAAAAAGTGTGAAAAATTACTAGTCAGTAATGACTAGGTCATTTTTGATGTTGTGTGTTGTCACCCTCCCCACTTAAAAAAAAAAAATTACCAACTGATAATTTTTGCCGACTTTTTTTCCCCGAAACTCTACGTTTTGCCATTTTGTTTCTTATGTTACGCAGGTGAACTTAGTGTATGTGGAATCCTTCGAAAGTTTTCGGTGACAAATTTTTAATGATTGGGATCCTATTTGTACTTATAAATTATAAATATTTTGCCTAAATTGTCGTAGTGAAATTGGGTAAATTTTTGCTTTATTCTGAACAGTATCGATGAACAAATAAAAATGTGGTCAAGTACTGAAGTACATAAACGTGCTTCATGTAATATTCCATTACCTACTCTGGATGGGACGGGCACGACGCTTGCATTCGGGTATGAAAACTTATCATTTGCGCAAAAATACAAGAATCACTACCATGAATAAGGTACAAACTCTAACTTCAGGTATCTGGTGTTCCTTTTCATGATAAGATTTGGGGGTATCTCTCAAATGGTACGTCGAGTAAGACCACCGTTTCCATTTACACACCACAAGTCGCTTCCATTCTTCCGTTTCTCGATGAATTTTGTAGTACACTTGTATAAACGCATTCATTCGCACATTTATTAATTTCATTCGGCTTTTACGTGGTATTCCTCTACTTTCCACACGTACTCCTTACTTATACACTATAATTATATCGCACAGGTACAGCATCCTTCATTTAAAGTTGCTATTGTCCAAGATAGTGAAAAATTGAGGAAGTGGGAGTCTAAATCCTGCAACATTGAAACTCATTTCCCCACAGTGTCAGGTGTCTCATAACTTCGCAAGGGCCACATGAGTCCGAGTATTAGCAGGGTGAGAGACCGGCCCAACCCAACTCGGGCACAAGCAACCTGGCGCGAATCCAGAGTCCGACACCTAAACCACTGGGCTACCAGGAGCCCGAGTGGCAGTCGCATGCATTTATATATTTGGTGAGGAAGAGGAAATATTTTGCATTAAAAGCATTAATTGTTCGTTCTCAGTAGTACCAATTTTCAAATCCGTCTGAAACCAGCTCCGCTTTGTATAGCATGAATAAAGAATACTGTAAGGATTTATGACAACTTTTTGATTTACCGATGTGTCTGGTGATACAGCAGGAAACTAGATCCATTTTAGGAAAGCATGATTTATTCATTTTGCTTTGTCATTGCGGTTTTTCCCCAACTTAGTTTTTCAGTCAGCTGTCTTGCTGCAAAAACTTGATCAATACATTGTCTGCTTTTCCGAAAACCGCAAGTAAAACTGGAAATAACAGCCAAGTTAATGCAAAAATGTGATGACGTTATTGAAATGTTCTGCCAAACATTTTAACATCAATAAAAGGTAGCACATAACATTTTAAAACATTATTGAAAGGTTGCAGATGTTATCAAGTGGCATTTAAAAAAAAAATTTTAGTTTGATATTTTAAAATGTTTACGTGTTTAAAAGTTCTTTGTAATGGTTTAACAACGTGAGAATATATGGTCTGGGACACGTTTTGATAACATTTTTGTTTCAATAATATCGTTAAAATATTTTTACAATGTTATAATGTAGCAGCATATTTTAAAAACATTTAAAAGTTTTAAAATGTTATTTGATAACGTGCAATAGGGTGTCCCATTTTTGACCAACTTTTTTTTTCTGGGTGCAACCTCCTAATATCATTATGCCTGTCACTCTAAGTAAGAAAATGGCAATTATTTTCCATTTTATGAAAATTTTGGACCCCCTAGGCCTATAAAACCAATTTTCCCCTTTTCTTTATCAAAAATTGTTGATTTTCGGAAGTCTTTCGGTTATATATTTCTTGCATTTTATTATGACCTCATTCGATGTACATTTTTGGATAGAAAATTTAAATGGCTATCGATTGATACCTAATTTACTATGCTTTTGTACTAAAAGAGAAAATTAAAGGGCAAAAATGTCTTTTTTTAAATTTTCTTCTATATTTTGTCTTGAATGGGATTTAGAGAATAGGTGTTACCTGTGAAGCATCATCCCAATGTAGCTTCGCGACAATGGGCCTTGGAATATATTTGAGACTCTCAATATTTCCAAGGTGGGAACAACTCAAGAGATTGAACATTTCATGCCAGCTATTGAGCCCCATCGGTTTTTTTTTTCATTCAACAAACATACAATACCTTGAACAGAAAAATTACTTAGTAAAGCAAATGAATGTATGAAATAAAATGTGAATACTGATAATGATTGAAGCTATTCTAGCAGTTGAACTAAGGAACTCTCTTTAAAAGATGGCAACAAACTTCTTTGATATTCCACAACTTGCGGTAGTAGTTGTCTTTGTTCTTCATCTGTTGTGATGCAATTTGTAAATCTTCAATTAATTGTACTCCACGCTCGGCCGCATCATTAACAACCTTAACCTTAACACTGTGTACGAAATTGGAGATTTAAATAAAATCTCTATCCTCTTTCCATGTTTTAACAGGCTTATTTAACCATTTTCCATTGCTATGTAGAATATCAAAGAAAAACCAAGATTTTGGTCCAGCTAGGGAAGCTAGTTTGATTGATTTAGTGATCAAAGGAAATACTGGTTTGCCACTTTGGGAATACGAGCTGTTTTTATCATTTCTATGCGATCTAATAATTTCTGTGGCAATGCAAAAAAACTTCACTTTTTTTTCTTTTTTTAATAAAAACCCACTCTAATAGACAGAGTTTATTTCCACGACAGTTTCGACGCCCACTGGCATCCTCCTCGGGTGGATACAGAAACACGAATGAACCAAAACAAGAGGGAAAAGCAGTTCAGGGACCGACCGTTAAGAAATTCGCACCTAGGTTAGATCCCATTCTCCCGACACCGGAAGGGCATTTTCATTAAGTACATTCGCGCAAATTTTTAAAACTAAAACTTTTCTCTTCATCAGATATACGTAAAGAAAATAATGAAAATGGAATAAGCTCCTTAGTTAGGCACCAACAATGGCCTTCGAATATCTTGATTGTACGATGAGCTACATTTTTGTCCACGTCACCATATATGTGAAGGTCACTATAGAAAGTCAAATCATTGATTACTGCATCCGACGCTTTTGGTGCTTTGAGCCATGGTTGGATATATAAAGCAGTGAATAAGTAGAACTCCTCTTAGTGTTTCACATATTCTTCAGAATAATCCATTTGTTTGCTGAATGCCAGCATTTTAACAGACGAGAATAGTTGCCATCCAGCGAGCATTATGAATTGCACCCGGACGGAGCCAACGAACTCCGTTTGGTGGTACATGTCCAAGAATTTGAAGAACAACTGCGCATTCTCTATAATTATTCCTGAGAAATATGTTTTCGGTATCTGTGTCGCTTAACATCTCCTTCAAAACTTGAGTTACTTGTTGCATCTTTGATTTTATCTGTCTATCTATAATTTTCAAAGTTGTATAAGGTTTTGTGACGTCTAATGTCTTCCATTTTATCTCGAAACTGTTTAAATAACACATTTTCTGGGCCTGTGGTAGTGCCAAATGTTTGAGTAAATGCAGCGGCCAAGACTCGTAAATGTGATGCCTACATGCAAGCCACATTACCTTCCTTTCTAGGAGCTCTTCTGAAATGATGCAGGCTCCATTTATCCAACCTGTATTAGATGCTGTTGTATCAAAAACTAGTGCACAAATGTTTTGGTCCAAGTTCCAATCTTTTGCAGCATTAAATGCGGCGTTTGCTTGCATTTTACCAGAGGAATCCGGAATAGTTGGTATAGTAAGAATTTTTCCCTCGGGTGCTGAAGGAATCCCCATAGGCGTACGGTACCTAATCTTTTTAGGGGGGCTGATACAAATTTGCCCGAATTTTTAAGTTACAACAAAGAATGTCCGAAATTAGATAGTTAATGAAATTATATATACAGTATATATATATATATATATACGTATATATATTAGGGTGATTCAAAAAAATCAGTTTTTTTTTTAATTGTTCAACCTGTATTTTTGTTCCCTATGACAAAAAAGTAGTGTATGCCAAATTTGGTGAATTTTAAATAAAATTTACTATGTGCTACCAGGCGTCAAAGTTTCCTTCTTTTTCAATTTGTTTGTTTTTACAACTTATGATTTTGTTTAATTGTTTATATTTCAGAATTTTTAATTAATGGTTTATATACTAGCTTGCTTTTAATTGTTTCTTGGAACCAGTGGCGGTCCTAGCTTACATGACGCCCTGGGCGAACCTCACCTTCAGCGGCCCCCCCCCCCCCCCCCCCCTGTTCGCCAACACACACACATTCGAATCCCCCCAAAATAAAGGACAGACATAACTCTTTCACAAAATAACTTTTTATTGGACTAATTGTTGGAACTTCAGAACCAAAACAAAGACTCAAATTTCTGAATTTTACAAATCCTTCATCACGTAAATAGAATAACTCACTTAAGAGAATGTAATTATGATACTATGAACAGGAAAAATACAAATTAAATTGCACAACTGCCATAAATAAACTAGAGAATCAAATTTCTAAATTGTACAAATGCTCTATCACATAAATAGAATAAGACACTTAAGAGAGGGTAATTATTATGCTACACTTTGAACAAGAAACAAAATAAATTGCACCCCAGCACAACTGCCATCTAAAGCCTGACTCTTCTTACCTTCCTTGATGCAAAGTCATTGATCTTTTATTATTTATTTTATTTTATTTTTTATTTTTATTTATTTCTTTATTTATTTATTCTTATTTTTATTTTTATTTTTTTTGCAGGCGCTCATGCCGCCCCTCCACAAATGCCGCCCTGTGCGGCTGCCCATATTGCCCATATGAGGAACCGCCACTGCTTGGAACTCGTAATTTTGATACCAATTAATCGATTATGGAAGCTAGGCCTAACTCACCATCACCCAGTTGCTCATTTGGGAGAAGTTCTACAAGAAAAGAAATTGAAGTATGGTTAATTGGGCAGCCCTCTGCAGTACTAAAAACATCCGTATTACCATCAGAGAAGGAAATGATGGCCCTCTTCATGCACTACAGAAATATTAAAATGCAAGACATTAGAGAATCATGCTGCTCTACTGCAGATGATGTGCTAGCAGTTTGGAAAAAAGCAGGAATACCAGCAAAACAAAGAATATATGTAGTAGATAAAATTCAAGGAATACTGAAGGAATGACAGCTGCTTAAGAAAAACAAAGCAAACAAATTGAAAAGATCACAAAATTTAAATAATAAAGAAGAAAAATGGAAAGATAAACTGGAAAACTTATTTGACATTGCTCATGAGAATGCTATGCAGCTTATAAAAATAGAAGATGATAAGAAATTCTTGAAAATGCAACGTGAGAAAGGACGTCATGGAAAAATGGGTACCATTGATAAGGCTGTTGCTAAAAAAGAGCAAAGAGCAGCAGAAAAGCAACAACGTTATGAAAAGAGGAAAGCAGAAGAAGAGATCAAAAGAAAGAAGAGTGAAGAGGCTGTCATACTCACCAGTACATCATCAGAATCAGAATCAGAGGAGAGTAAAAGTGATGAATCTGGTTTCTGTGCTGCACAACCTCCAACATGGAAAAGTAAGGTTGGCAAACGTAGAAAATTGTTTGATGATAAATTATTAGGAAGTCTTGATGTTGCAAAATTGAGTGACAGAAATGCGTCTCTTTTTAATGCAAACAATCAGACATCGCTTGAATGGGACATCTGCGAACAAATAAAATGCATGTGTTTCAATACAACGGCAGCCAATACTGGTCCTAGAAATGGTGCAGCTATTCTTCTAGAACAAAAATTCGACAACGATTTATTGTGGCTGGCATGTCGACACCATATATTTGAAATTATGCTGGAAGCTGTTGTTTCAAAGTCTTTATCACCATCTTCTGGCCCAGATATAGTCCTTTTTAAGAAGTTCAGAGAAAAATGGTCAAGCATTAATAAGGAGGACTACGAGACAGCATTATCAGATCCAGATATCTATGAAAATATTCATGACATCAAAGATGACATAATTATATTTGCAACAAATCAACTAGATACATTCCAACCAAGAGACGATTACCTAGAACTATTGCAGTTAACAATTATTTTTTTGGGAGGTGAACCAAAAGGTGGAATCAAATTTAAACATCCAGCGGACTTCATCGGGCTAGGTGGATGGCCAAAATTACATATTCATTAAAAATTTTTATATTCAAATCTCAGTTCAAAATTTCAGTAAAAGACAAAAAAGGACTAAAAGACATCTGTCTATTTGCTACTCGGTTATATGTAAAGGCATGGTTTACAGCTCCTGTGCCATCTTGCGCTCCTCGTCTTGCTCTGGAATTATTACAGAATCTTGTAGTCTACAAACAAATAAATGACACAATTGCATTTGTTGCTATTAAAAAACTGTTAGGTCACCTCTGGCACCTATCAGAAGAACTGGTAGCCTTGGCCTTTTATGATGATGAAGTGCCTACTGAAACGAAAAACAAAATTGTAAAGGCCTTGCAAAATACAACAGAAACTCGCAAAACGGGCTTTTCTAGATCCTGCACTTATTCCAACGAAGAAATTAGAAGATTTTGTCATCAAATACTCAGATTCTTTACAATAACAGAATTTAGTTCAAAATTTTTACTCAAAGATGCTAAAGAATGGCATAATGATGAAGAGTATAACTCCGCTAAGAAATCTATCAAACAGTGGAAAGTCGTGAATGATATAGCGGAAAGAGGAGTAAAATTAATGGATGAATATAATAAAATACTAACACATGACGAAGATCAAAAACAATTCTTGCTACAAGTAGTGAAAAACTACAGGGCTGTTTACCCTGATAGAAAGAAAGAAACATTGATGAAGTAAGGACAGCTAATGTCTCAAATATCATGCTAGTTTAATTATGCATGCTTGTGGTTATGGTTGGACCTACGGGGAGCTTTCCACATTAAAAAAAAGCAATGCGCCTTGTACTGTACCCCTGGGTGGTGTGGAAAAATTTGACAATTTCAGTCGTTCTGTCAATTTTTAATTGCTGGTAGCAACCCCTAAAAATTAAAAATTTGCTAAAATATTTTAGGATAGTTGTTTTTATGCTGAAATGAACCATTTAAAGGTTGAACACATTAAAATATCTAAAAAAAATTTTTACCCCCATATTTGAATCACCCTAATATATATTATATATATATATATATATATATATATATATATATATATATATATATATATATACACAGTATATTATTATATATATATATATATATATATATATATATATATAACAGTATATTAATCTATATATATATATATATTATATATATATATAATATATATATTATATTTAGTGGTGGACCGGATGTCAGTTTTTCGACATTTGCGGATGCGGATCTTTAATTTCAGTATCCGCGGATGCGGATATTTAATCTATCAGTATAATATAGAATTATGAATATATGACAATTTTTCAAGTTTCGTGATATTACTATTATGGCAGGCAATGCATAAGAATTAAAATTAATATTAATGTTTTCATTATGATAAAAAAAAAAACTTTTTCAAGAGTTTCAGCCACAGAAAATTCAATGAAACAAGTTTCATTCAATTTTCTGTTACCAGGTATTTATATTTTGAGGCTTATATATTTGTTTGTTCATTAATAATTAATTAATATTTTACATGAAATGTGCATGACTGGGCCTTATAAGCTACTTTCTAAGCTAATTTAATTGTAAATTGCATAATTTATTAGAGGTAATATCCGCATAACATCCGCAGTCAGAAGTGCGACTGCGGATGTTAAAACTGATGCGGATATCCGGTCCACCACTAATATATATATATAGGAAATTAGGATTATCACAGGCTCAGTCTCCCTCACTCCAACAGGCCATTAGAAGCACTAACATCAGGAGCGGCTCGCAGGTAGGCACTGTGGAACTGCAGCACCCCCATGATCTTATGATCTTTATATTTAAATATTTAAAATAGCGCCTATGATTGTTTTTTTTCAATGAACTTTGAGTTTTTAAATCGGATTATATCCTTTTTTCCTTAAACTATTTCAATGCCGAACGAATGAATCACGAAAGTAGCTTCAGCCTTCCGTGGAACTGCGTACTTAACAGTTCCAGATTTTGTTTGAAACGCTTGAAACCTCGGTGGCGGACGTACGAAGAGCGAGTCAGAATCGCGGGTTTAAGAGGATCCAAAGCACTGTAGACAGAGCAGTGCCGATTTGTTTGTTTGACGTGATAGTTGTGTTGCTGTATCATTTGCTAATTCGAAATTTAATTTCCGAATTGCATTTATCAATGATTCGTTATCATTTATTTTTTGTCGTGAGATTGAAGTTAATTATATAATAATTGGATTATTTACAATATATAGCTTTCATTTCTTAGAATATTTTTTTCGCAAGTGACTTTGTTTTTTGAAATTTTAACTAGGCGCCTATTCTATTATCATGGCTGCGCTAGCCCCAGAAGTGAGTCGGGTGACAGTGAGTAAAATTCAGTCTCGTAATTTTTCACAGTTATCTCTTCAAGAAAAAATAGCTATTAAAACTGAAGGACGCCCTACACCAGAAATTCAAATATCTCAGCCCGGAATAAGTAACAATAAGAAATATATTCGTAGTTTTAATTCAGAATGGTACCAAAGAAAAAGTTGGCTTTGTGGTTGTAAAGTTAAAAGTGCATTATTTTGTTTCCCGTGTCTACTACTCGGTGGTGACTTGACGTGGACAAAAAGTGGTTTTACAAATATAAACAAAATGAAAGAGAAAACTGAAAAGCATGAGCTCATAAGAATTCTTTTGACCATCCCCATGACTACATCCGAGGCCGAACGCTGCCATTCAACATTAAAAAGAATAAAGACGTTCTTAAGGAGCACTATGAATCAGGAAAGACTAAATGCTCTTGCAATGATTTCAATAGAGAAAAATTTGATCAATAGTACACAGAATTTCAATGAAAAAGTAATAGACCTTTTCGCTCAGAATAAAAACAAAAGAATGGAATTTGTTTATAAATAAAATTTTTGGCAAATTCGAAATTACCCGTTAAGCGTAAGTACCCTATAATTGATTTTATGATACTATTTTACTTATTTTTACTGAGTAGTGAGTAGTTATCTATTTATCTACTCCACATTTCTGAGGCAGCACCCCGCCATAACTGAAAGTCACGAGCCGCCACTGACTAACATTATCAAAGGATACGTGTCATGCTTTGCAAAATTAATTGTATGATTTTTCTTTTTTTTATGCAATTTCCATGATGTATTGTAATCCCTACCGGTACTTAGTTAATTTTGATTAATAGGGCATAAGACTATATCAAATATTTTATTCATGCATAAGAAAGATCGTAAAAACTTAAATAAATTTAGTAGCACCTACTGTGCTCACAATGTAAAATGAAAGTTGAAACAACATATCTTCTGAGAAATTAAAGAAAACACATCAGTATAACAATGGAAACATAAAGCAATTTCCTGCACAAGGGAAAATTAATCAATGCCCTATTAATCAATTTGTTGCTATTTACAAACTAAAATTGTGAAAAACTTAGAAAACGTATTTGTCTCGCCCTTTTGCCTACCGAAAGTGTCGATCATTTTATCTATGTCATTTTCAATTGTTTTGTTAGCATACGCTCGTTCAATGTTTATGACAGCAACACTGTTTAAACGCTCTTGTCCCATTGTTGTGCGGAGATAGGTCTTTATGCGCCGCAGTCCACTGAAAGATCTTTCCGCTGAGCATAAAGTGGCCGGAAAGCCAGGGTGGTTGCAACCTCGTAAAAGACAGGGAGTAATTCATTTAGACCATACTGAAACATACTTTCGACGACTTCTGTCGCAGTTTACATCGGATGGCTGGAATGTTCAGCGAATCAAGTTATATACATGCTCTTCTCCACTTCGAGTAGATCTTTGTCAACATGATAAAAATCTGATACCACTTTGAAGCTGTGATCAGAAGGAGACTCATTCAGAACTATGTCCCCTAAGGGACATAAAATGTCTTGATCATTTCCTTCAAAGCGCGATTTCATTTCTGCGATCACTATGTCGAGGCTTCGATAATATGTAATGACACGATGGTGTTCTTTTGGAGTTTGTACAGGTGCAGGATCAGATGAATCACCGATGAGTGCTTGCAATCGGCGGGATGGTTTATTTCTTGGTGCTCTGGCCTCCTTGACTATAAAACGAGTCTCATTTATTTCTTTGTTGATCTTACGAGCTAGAGTCTGTTCTGCAGTCCACAAGAGTTCAAAGTTATCCTCGTCTCGACAGTGACCAAGTGTCTTGATAGTGAGGTCAGCATTTCTTCTGGCGATGATAACGTCCACACTCTTTCCCTGAAGGCATTTGCTAAGACTGTTGGTATTTAGCATTTCTCCAACTTTTACAAGCTATTATTTTTTTCACTTTGCCTGAATGCAGAGCCAGTTTGCCCGAATTCAGCCCCCCGAGCACCCCTGGCTCGTACGCCTATGGGGATCCCTGACGCAATTATTGCTAGCCTTTCTCCCGTTTCCACAGTTATCAGAAACGAGCTTCCCATCCCAGTGTAGAGCACAATGTTCAGGTGGTATAAAACTTTTCTTTGACCATTTTTGCTGTTTCAATTCTGCTTTTTATCCCTTGTCTGTGCATTGTTGATTTTGATAAAGTGATATCGCACTGACTTGCAATAACAGCAGCAAACCCTGTTCTTTGGCGAACAGAAAGGTTAAGATGATCTGCCATATTTGAAACAGTAAGATTCTGTACAATATTTTTTTTCCTTTTGCTTGAGGATTTTGATGGAGGAGGCGTATAATCTTCATCTCTAGCATATGATGTACTTGGAATAGGACTTGGTTCATTAGGAATCGCTATTTCTCATTTAATATCTGTTTTCAAGGTCATGCTGAGTTTTTCCTGTCTCTCCAGTTCCTTCTCTTTAAGTAATTTTTCACGCTCCAATCTTTTCACCTGACTCTCAAACTGGTTTTGATAGCTTTCATCTCTTGATCCTAAGCAAGCTTTTTGGGTCCTCTTTGGTCTATTAAAAACTCTGTCTTGCTGCTTTGTTACCGAAGTTCTTAGTGGATCTCTTTTTATTTCTATGGCATTTTGGGAATAAATATCAAATAACGCCTTTAATTCCTTTAGGAAAGATGGTCTCTTCTTATTTATTTTTTCTTCCTATGTTTTGTTTTTCGAGAAGTATTCATATTGCTTTATCAATTGTTTTACTTTTTTCTCGGATGGCGGCTTTTTGAAATATCTTGGCATGTGATACCGGCCCAATCCCAAAATTGAGATTTTTTAACTTTTTTTAGTACTTCTTGGATCACATATGACTGTAATATCTTTTCATGGGTCCTCTTGATAAAAATAGATAGTGACGTAAGACATCACCATTAGATGGCAAAAGAGACCCTTTCTGAGGTTCCAAATTGTAAATTAAGTTTATGAGAAGCTAATCTTCTGGATTATCCGTGGTACGAGTTTCAACTTTTGCACAAGCCATTTTAGTCTAACTAATCTAATCTGAAATTTGTATCATAATCATATCATAAATCATATCAGTCATAAATCTGAAAATAATTAGAAGTACAGTTAGTACACACACACACACGCATATATACTCGTATATGGTTTTATATGGCTTTAGGGTCAGAAATGGAGAAGAAAATGTTAAAAGATGAACATTTTTGCCTTTTAATTTTCTATTTTGGTAAAAAAGCATAGTAAATTGGATAACAGTCGATAGCTATTTAATTTTCCATCCAAAAATGTACGTAGCCTGAGGTTATAATAAAATGCAAGAAATTTATAACCGAAAGATTTCCAAAAATCGATCATTTTTGATAAAGAAAAGGGGAAAATTGGTTTTGTAGGCCTAGGGAGTCTGAAATTTTCAACAAATGGCAAATAATTGCTATTTTCTTAGAGCGACAATAATGATATCAGGAGGTTGGACCTGGTAAAAAAAGAAGTTGGTCAAAAATGGGACACCCTAGTGTGTAACCTTTTAATAATGTTAAAATATTATGTGCTACTTGGGAATATTAACCTTGTTAAGAAACCTAGGCCTGTTTCAAAGGGTTATGAAGACCAAGTGGTCATATTCCTTGTGTGATGTTATGCATAGCTACTTTAATAAACAGTTTGAGTTAATTCTGTTATTTTAGCAAGGCTTTGATTTAAGTCTGATTACAACTACATTATAGTTAAGTTCGAACTACAACAATAAGAAAATAGAGTCTGAGTGTTCTCTTGATTTTTGACATGGTGCCGAGCGGAGAAGTATTTTAGTGATCATTCATTTTTGTAAATAAGTGCCCTTTGTTAGTGGTTTTAGTCTTGTATTATTTAGTGTTTGGTTGATTTAGTTTTTAGTGGTAAGACAAGCTTGTTATCAGCTTAGTTTGAATTGGATATTGGACCTATAATAGGTATGGTAACCTGAGTCATGCCTACCTTGCACTGAGACGATTGCAGACCTTAATTTAGGTGAGTTGTTTGAATTTATAATTCCAGATTCATATTAATTATTTTAAATTGTTGTAAAACAATCGTACAACTAGAGAAATTGAATTTCTCTAAGTCTCGAAAGGTTTTTCTTAACTTAACCTAACCTGTACCAAACGCGGTGTATATAGGAGCTTCGCTTTCCTGGAAACCTACATAAAAGTTGTATTGTATTGGCAGTTTTGTTGCCTATGATTTTACTAATCAAGCTTAACCATGCATAGAATGATTCCTAACTACTATTTGGACAAAGTCACTTTTCGAGACAAAGCACAATTTTCAGAAATTCTCACTGTACAGTTAGTTGTCATTTGGGGTGTCTGTTAGTCTAAGGTAGGAAAAGCTGCAATAACCTAGAAATTCTTCAAATTTACCCTTCAAAACCAGTGCTATGAATCCAATATAGCGTCCAAATTCTCAAAAGTTATGCATTAATTTAGGCTGACCATACGTACCGTTTTGAACGGGACAGTACCGTTTGTTTTATATTTCCTGGCCGTCCCGTCGTTTTAATAAAATGTCAATTTTGTCCCGGTTTATGTACTTACTTTTTCATGAATACAGAATATTACATAACTCCGTTCCTTTTTTGCCATCCCAATGTCCCGTTTTTGTCTCAAGGAAATATGGTCAGCCTATGCATTATTAAAGCAAAGGTCCCGTAGATTAGTTTACATACCTAAGTCGAACAGATTCTCAAGATCCCCAAACCTTGATGCTCCAGTATCAGTGAGATTGTAATGTCTTATAAAATATTATAATATATCATACTAAAATGTAATTTTACTACAAATACTTCTACTTGTTTATATAGGTTTAGTTTAGTTGTCGGAAAGGAACCCAAAATGTGTGTAATGCAGGTGACTAAAATATTTGGCTTTGAATAACAATAAATCTCATACGTTACTACACGTATTTGCCGTTCCATTAGCAAATGTTAATTATCACAAATGTCGCTGTAAATAAAAATATATTTTTTTTAAGATATATAGTGTATATATTTGGGTCAATCAATCTTTTTCATTCTCATTCGTGTTGCATAATCTCTCTACACTTAAGTAGATTGCTTTAGTTTGAATTTTTTGACTGACTGTGTAGGTCTATTATCTCTGTAACGAAAATAGAACTTAACATTAAAATGTGGATTACAAATTTCAAAACTGAAGTGGGTTTAGGCTACAATATGAAATGTTAATGTAAGTATAGTCAGATCACCTGAAGATCAGAGCCCCAGCCTCCTTTAGTTAGCTTTATAAGGCTAACTAACGAAAATATCACGACCTAACCTAACCAATCGTCAAGGGCGTACAGTTGATCTAACGATATATTAGTTAGCCTTATAAGCTTATAAGGCTAAAGAAGGCTTGGGGCCCTGATCATCAGGTGATCCGTATAGTCATTGACAAAACTTTACATTCCTTACATGTTTTTATTCTGACTAGTGGATTGTCTATCAGGGGAAGACGATAAGAATAAGCGGCAGTGTTGTTACAGCCATAATAAATTAATTCACATATACCTGTTCTAAAATGTGATAAAATAAGTAAAAGTACTAATTAGGTCTCACCAAAGTAAGACATAAATCTCGAAAGAACGACGTTCCGCCAAAATCAAGACGCTTAATTGGTCCCCACAACTTTATTATACCCAGTTATTAATATTAGGTTATTTCACCCGTTGTTGTTGTTTTCAAGCGACACTGCACCTGACGCAGTAGGGGAAATTATGGACAACTGTGCTTGATAAGAAAGAAAGAACTACCCCATATTATAAACAGCAAAATCATAGATACACCCCTGCAAGGGAATATAGGCTAGGTCCGTTATCCGCTGTTAAGTTACGTTAAATTAAAAGTATGTGATTTTGGCTTGTCCATAATTCCATAATTTCGGATACTACCAGTAAAGATAGATGACTGGGGATGTCGAGAATTTTTCTTAACTTTCTATGTCGACTTAAAAAAAAAAATATTCGAGAATGAATTGTGGTACTTTTGCATTATCCTCCCAACACTAATTTTTTTTTATAACGGCTAACGCCTGCGGCGGGCTGTTTTTGCCATAACCTAACCTAACCTAACCTAATACCAACACTAATTTTTTTTATAATGGAAGGAAAATAAAGTACCATAACCAAAACCAAACCAATATTATATAAAAAAATTAGTGTTGGGAGGATAATGCAAAAGAACCTGAATTGCGTAAATCTGATACAAGAAAGTTTTCTTTAAACTACTGTACTATAAATCTGATTACATGAACTCTTGTAATTACGTGGTTTGTGGTTAAGTAATTTAAATCGTGATTTTGTTGAAGCTAAAGTCATAACTAATTTATTAAATTTTTACATGAATTAAATTTAAGTAAAAAATGGGACCTAGTATGTTTCATGGACTGCCCTCGATTTTCCTACGAAATTGCAAACAAGGGCAGTCGATGACCCTGATTTTGTTTCTGCAATCGGTTTTCTTGAGAAACCTAACCTGACCTAATCGAGTTTCTTATACTATTGTTTTTTTGCAAGATATCGCACTAATTCTTGTCATTTTTTTTGCAGAACAATGTTTGCATTAATTTGAAGTGGCTATGGCAAAATGTGCCTGACGATGAATTTGTGAATTTGTATGGCGTAAGCGCCACACCAGCTCGGACTTATTAAAAAAGATGTTGGAGTGTATTGCGTCGTTTCAATAAAGAAATTTATTCAATATCCAATAACATTTTTCTTTATCATTTCTCAAGAAAACCGATTGCAGAAACAAAGGTCATCGACTGCCCTTGTTTGCAATTTCGCAGGAAAATCGAGAGCAGTCCATGAAACATACTAGTCCCAAAAAATGCACCAGAAATACAGGTGTAATTTATTTCATACGTTTCAACTATACAATATATAAATAAATTAGTTTATCAAGGCAGGCAGATATTATTTTAAGCATTCTTAAAGTATAACTTGGAAAATGCATGCAAGTTTTAATAGGTCTAACAGAAGAAATGTTACTGAAAGTATTAAACCTTCATGAATGTAATATTTAGTTACTGGCCTGAACATACAGTTTAATTTAATATAGTATTTCACCATGATGCGTGAGAATGGTTTATATAATTAACCCTTTCGTTGAATACAGATTGTCCTCTTCGCCAGAATTACCCTCCACACCCCTGATTCAAGGCTATCAGATCTTCTCTACAACTGTCGTGATGAGCTGATTCAAGGTAAGTAACTAATAATTATATTTCATTTGTTTATATATACAAACACACAAACATGTATGTATATATATATATATATATATATATATATATATATATATACATTTCAACTGCAAAGAACACGCAGTATAATTAACGTAAAAAACGACGCTTGTATAGGAGAACATTCCGCGTCAGATATAACCACTACACCATGGTCCATGGTGTTGGTTATCATATCTGACCGGCAATCGGAAGATCCCGGGTTCGATTCCCGGGTGGTTACCTCATTTTTTCATTTGTTCGTTCTCTCTCCTCATCTTGCGCGGAATGTTCTCCTATACAAGCGTCGTTCTTTACGTTATATATATATATATATATATATACACGGTGAACCAAAATTAGGTGGACAGTAGGTTGAATACGGTTTGTGTTATATTATATTATAACTATGGTGTTCATTATAACTATGGTGTTTGTGTTATATTATATTAAATATTATAACTAAATTTATTTAAATTTTATTTTGTATTATAGTATACAAAAAAATTAAATATGTATTCTCAAAATAAACGTTATCATTTACTGTCCACCTACATTTGGTTCACCCTATATATATATATATATATATATATATATATATATATATATATATATATATATATATATATATATATATATATATATATATATATATGACCTTGAGACCACCCCAAGGTACCCTATACTTTGTTCCCTCTCGATTTCTTCCTATGTACATAAACTTTGGCAATTTACGTTTTGGAAACTAAAGGTAATCAATCTATAAACTTAAAGTAATCATTATTTTAAAATTGGCTACGTACTTGCATATTGAAATATAAATAATTACAGTAATATTGAGTACATTATTACATATAATATTTTTTCCATTTTGCCCACCACTATTCGTCTATTTGCTCAATATTTAAGATTATTTATATAGTAACAGTATTTATGAAGATAATACGAGTATTTCAGTTAAATATAAAGCGATAAGACCTTTGAATGTAAACAGAAAGGTGTAATTTGGCTGTGCAGACGGTTGCAACGACCTCAAAATTAATTCTCATGACAAAGAATCATAATTTTGATCAGCAAAGATTTAACTAACGTGTAAAAATTAATACCCTTTAAGTGGATACCTATTATCTTTCCTGTTGGGCGGTTAGCAATTATTTATATTTATTTTAAATTTATTTGCGTTTTCGTTATCTTAAAACAATTGCGTACGTCATGTAGCTTCCTAAATCGCAGACACGTCTGTGCATAAAATTATTATATAATGAATTGCACTGGTGTATATATATATATATATATATCAGTGGCGACTGGCGTATAGGAGCGATGGAGCGGTCGCTCCCCCTTGCTTGAAAATATTAATTTAACAGATAAAAAATATATTAATTTTAAGATATTAAAATAAATATTCTTGAAATATTTTAAAAATTCATGTGGCATATCATGATTCATGAAGCATTTTGAGTAAACCTTCATACAGTACATAATATTCTAAACTTATAGCATAGCTTCAAACAGCGTATCGCTGTTTGAATACAAAATAATATTGCAGCCGAATGGAGTGATAGATTTTTCGCTCAAGTAAATATAATTATATTTTACTGTTGTAATGAAAATATAAGTACAATCGCGAATTTTTTTTACAACAACAACTTTATTTTTACTAATAGTTACTTCAGTAATAATGATATAAGCCATTTATATGTATTTTATTGAAATTATTACTTATTTGTAATTAACTAGAATTGTACGTCTGGCATAGCCGCATATGTTAATACAAGTACCCTTGTGAGCGGCAGTTGGATTCGCGCTAGCCTATTGTGAGTCCGTGTTGTCGTACAATTTTATGAAATCGCACCCCCATACATTTATACCACGAGTCGCCACTGATATATATATATATATATATTATATATACGCTGGCGTATAAGACGACATTTGAAGCTTAAAAAAAAATCCCCCAAAACTAGGGGTCGTCTTATACAGGGTGTACATAAAGTCATGATCTATTTTTGTGAAGCACTTGGAAATTATATGGAATTCAATCATAAAATGATAGTGGTAACATTTATTAAATAATTAAGAGTAGGATTCGACGTGACGCCCATCAGTATCCCTGCACAGCTCAAATCGTTCCGCAGCATTTCTAAACACATTCTGGAGCATTTGCGGAGTTATGTTATCTGCAGCAGTTCGTATACATGTACGTAAGTTTTCAAGACTCGTAATCTTCGTCTGATAGACGTGCGATTTGATAAAACCCCATGCAAAGAAATTTAAAGGGGTTAAATCTGGTGATCTCGCTGGCCAAGGTCTGTTGCTTCCGCGTCCGATCCAGCGATTTGGAAAACGTCCATTTAGATAATCCTGAACAATTTTGGCATAGTGACAAGGAGCAAAGCTGGGCATAAACCGTTAATCCGTTTATCGTTAATTAACGAAGTTAACTTTTTCGTTAACGATTTAACTTTTAAGTTAACTTTGAAAATCATTATCGGACTAATTAACTTCCGTTAACTCAAGTCCGTTAACCCAAAAAATTCATAAATAAACGTTTAAAAGTTTCTATTATTTTCAGTGCTGAGCAGGTGCGCAATTAATCCGCCACTGTTAATAGTGATGAACGAATTTCCATTTCCGCAGTGCAAAATCAGGCGACATATTTGTTTCCGTCGCCACAATTTGTGTCTTACCAAATATGGTAGTTATTTATGGCATTGGTTTGAGCAAAACATGGTCGACTGTAAAATCAGGCGGAAAGATTTGCCATTTGAGTTGAATGTTTCAACTTCTTTCAAGAAATATCACGAGCATTTTAAGGCACTTTCAATAATATATATGTAACAATTACAACAAATAACTACATTCGTTTCATTTGCAGTCTGTCTCTTGCGCAACATGTTTGTGCTAGTGAATATTTAAAAATAATCGTTGTCAAGTAAGTCATGTATATTTATAATATGTCTGTGAATACCTTATTAGTTAGGCTGACCATACGTACCGTTTGAACGGGACAGTACCGTTTGTTTTATATTTCCTGGCCGTCCCGTCGTTTTAATAAAAATGTCAATTTTGTCCCGGTTTATGTACTTACTTTTTCATGAATACAGAATATTACATAACCCCGTCCCTTTTTTGCCATCCCAATGTCCCGTTTTTGTCTCAAGGAAATATGGTCAGCCTATTATTAGTAGTCTCCTTGATACATTTCAAGAACCATAAAACTGATCAGGTAAGATTTCAATTCTCATGTCACTTTGATGACATAAATTAAGTCAATTGATGTCTTACAATGGGAGCGTTTTCACCTTAATCCTTTATGTCCTGGCGGTACTTCTAGGTACCACATCTTTAAAATCTCCATAATTATTTTTCTACCCGGTTGATCCTGCCGGCACTTTCAAGTCCAATGTGAATTAGTTTCTTTATGAGATAATAGATGGCGTTGAGAAGTAAATGTGAGCGTGTGGCGCCAGAGGCTGTTTACTCTTTAGTATCTCTGCTGTGAAGACCGAAGAAATTTCAGTGCAATTACTTCCCGAAACTTTGATATGCTAATTTTCATGAAGGGCAACATGCATCTCATGGACAAAATGGAGAACGAGAAGAAGAGGGAAAATTAAATTATATATATATTGTGTTTTTCATTTTTTTTATAATAAAAGTTAACGTTAACGGTTTATCGGTAACTTCCGTTACATGTTTAACGGATTAACGGTTAACGAAGTTAACTTTTTGGTTAACGGATTAGCGGTTAACGAAGTTAACTTTTTGGTTAACGGTGCCCACCACTGACAAGGAGCACCATCATGTTGATAGACGACGGTACTAACAATCCTATCCCCAATCAGCTGAGGTTCAAGGAATTGCTGCAACATGTCCAGATAAATAAGCCCCGTAACTGTAGCTTCAGCAAAGAAAAAAGGACCATAAACCTTAGATTTTGTTAAACCCATCCAGACATTAACTTTAGGTGAGTCTCTCTCCCAATTTTGGACGAAATCATTCGGTCTTTCATCTGCCCAAATTCGACAGTTATGGCGATTTACTTTTCCACACGTATGGAAAGTGGCTTCATCACTAAAGAGAATGTTGTCCATTAAATTATCACTCCAGATTTGTTCTACGAGATCAGCACACACAGCACTTCGTCGAGGGAAATCTTCCTCATGTAAATCATGTAAAACCTGCAAATGATAGCTTTTCTTCTGCAAATTAACTTTCAGAATTTTGTGCACAGATGACGTCGGGAGGCCGAGTCTGTGTGATGCAGCACGAACGGACGTACGTGGCTCCTCAGTGATAATTCCGCGTCCTGCATTCACGGTAAGATCTGACATACACGGTCGTCCTGATCTTGCTTCATCACTTACAGATCCCGTTCGTTTAAATTTGTTCACCAATTTTCGTATTGTCTTGTCTATTGGCCCCGGCTTATGAAATCTGCTTCTAAACTTCTCTCTGATGTCATTGTGTTTCTTTCCCTCGATTCACCAAATTACTATTGCCACACGCTCTTCTGTATTCATTCTAAGGGCTTCTGAAAAGAAAAATAGAAAAAAATAATTATTTCACAAAAATAGATCCTGACTTTATGTACACCCTGTACACTAGGTATAAAATGTGAACCTTAAATCCTGTGGTGTACGGTAAGTTGTGAACATGGGTGATGGTTGATGGAGTGTGTACGGTAGGCTAACCCCCGCCTCGGTAACTCCTGCCACAAATATTTTCAACTGAAACGGCTTAATTCACATTATTATAATAAAATAATAAAAGTGCAGTGTAATGAAAGTTGTCTACCTTAAATAATATGTGGTATGATTGCATGACGACAATACACTTCGCACTGACACTAGTGGTACGCCTAGTGAACGAAAGGACTATTGGAGCAGTAATTCCTCACTGGCCCATTTGGTTCCCCGAATCAAGTGCAAGTGGCGAGTATAGCCCAAAACCTACATTTTAACTTGAAAATTTGGGGGTCGTCTTATACGCCCAGTCGTCTTGTACGCCGCGATATACGGTGTATATATATATATATATATATATATATATATATATATATATATACAGTGGTGGGCACCGTTAACCAAAAAGTTAACTTCGTTAACTGCTAATCCGTTAACCAAAAAGTTAACTTCGTTAACCGTTAATCCGTTAATTCGTTAAACATGTAACGGAAGTTACCGATAAACCGTTAACGTTAACTTTTATTATAAAAAAAATGAAAAACACAATATATATATTTAATTTAATTTTCCCTCTTCTTCTCGTTCTCCATTTTGTCCATGAGATGCATGTTGCCCTTCATGAAAATTAGCATATCAAAGTTTTCATCAGACAGGGATGATCTCTTGGCCCTCAGGATGTCCTTGCCCATAGAGAACAAACGCTCCACTGCAGCACTGGAGGGGATGGCAGAGATACTAAAGAGTAAACAGCCTCTGGCGCCACACGCTCACATTTACTTCTCAACGCCATCTATTATCTCATAAAGAAACTAATTCACATTGGGACTTGAAAGTACCGGCAGGATCAACCGGGTAGAAAAATAATTATGGAGATTTTAAAGATGTGGTACCTAGAAGTACCGCCAGGACATAAAGGGTTAAGGTGAAAACGCTCCCATTGTAAGACATCAATTGACTTAATTTATGTCATCAAAGTGACATGAGAATTGAAATCTTACCTGATCAGTTTTATGGTTCTTGAAATGTATCAAGGAGACTACTAATAAGGTACTCACAGACATATTATAAATATACATGACTTACTTGACAACGATTATTTTTAAATATTCACTAGCACAAACATGTTGCGCAAGAGACAGACTGCAAATGAAACGAATGTAGTTATTTGTTGTAATTGTTACATATATATTATTGAAAGTGCCTTAAAATGCTCGTGATATTTCTTGAAAGAAGTTGAAACATTCAACTCAAATGGCAAATCTTTCCGCCTGATTTTACAGTCGACCATGTTTTGCTCAAACCAATGCCATAAATAACTACCATATTTGGTAAGACAAATTGTGGCGACGGAAACAAATATATCGCCTGATTTTGCACTGCGGAAATGGAAATTCGTTCATCACTATTAACAGTGGCGGATTAATTGCGTACCTGCTCAGCACTGAAAATAATAGAAACTTTTAAACGTTTATTTATGAATTTTTTGGGTTAACGGACTTGAGTTAACGGAAGTTAAATGTAACGGAAGTTAATTAGTCCTATAATGATTTTCAAAGTTAACTTAAAAGTTAAATCGTTAACGAAAAAGTTAACTTCGTTAATTAACGATTAACGGATTAACGGTTTGGTGCCCAGCTTTGTATATATATATATATAGTGGACCTAGTTTTAGCCGTTTAAGGTGATAATGATTTAATTGTATGCAATGATTAATTGATGCAATGACTGATTGGTTATTAATGAAAGGCTGGGTTAATAATTTATGATGTAATACAGTATCACCGATTGGAATGAATGGTTATTTGATTAGGTCCACCATACTATTGGAAGTGACCGAAATGGCAGCGAGGGTCACCAGCTTGATTTACGCCCAAGCAAATTAATGTTAAGGTTATAAAAGACACCTAATGTTTTGTGTAGTTTAATTATGAAAATAAATCCGTTATTTTATTCACTGTGATATAACAAAGAATTGACAGTAATTAATTGGTAGTTTTACGTTATGCTTATGGCATAGGCTTAGCTAATAAGATGAAATGTTAATAGCTTAATTGACACGTAATAAATAATGTTATACTCATCGATGGTATGTAAATGGCATGCGACATGTAACATTGAATGGGCCTAGTAACTGATATAAAGAATGCACGTGCGTTTGGTACATTGAATGGAATACTTGACACTGATTAAGTAGGCTAAATGATTGCATGGATGCACATAGAATAATTGATGTGGCCTAATAATAATGGATTGAAATGCTTGCACAAATATCATTTATATATAAGAACATTATGTGTTAAATGATTACGTCAAGAGAATATTTAGTTAACACACAAATATATGAATTGAACATAATGACGGATGATACGCGGAATAACGGTATAAAAATGACACTTGAATTGGATGACAGGCCTACTGCGTTCTTTCACGAGAGTCAGTTGGAATGCGTAAATACACACTTTGGGAGTATAGCCTACCGTTCGGCGGTAGGCTAATGTAGGCTTCACAAGAGTACTTAGAATAGGAGGTACTTATCTTAGCCGGACGATGTAACGCTTGAAGGTGGGTTGGAGAAAGATCTATTACCGAAAACTCGAGTTGTCGTTGTCCGTTAAGCCTCTTGAGATGATGGATGTAGGCTTCGTTCGGAAGCCTGAGGTGATGTTACTTCTCGAGATGCAGGCTGGCCTTATGATCTTGCAGGAATATATCTCGAGGAATGTGGAGAAACTTGAAGGCCGACCCGGCAAACCGCAGGCCCGAAGTGATTCCTGTTGGGCCTCGAAGGATTGCTTCTGCAGGCGGTCTGTAGATCCCACTTGATGACAAATTGCAGGCCTTGAAGAAAGTAGCGGGCCTCGCCTCCGGCCGAAACCGGTAGGCGGTCGAAGAGGTGGTATCGTACCGAGTAGTCGAACGAAATGGAAGCGCTAACGAAGTGAGAGAGAGTGAGCGTGGATGCTCTCTTTTATACGCCGTTCCTGTGACGTAGAACTGTACCAAATCTTAAGACGCTTTGTCCACGCGTCTTTTAGTTTACAAAGGCTTACATTCGCGCCTTGGGAAGACACAGACTTTCCATTGTTTGTTTGCCCACGTGTGTTGTGACTGTTTGATGGTAGCGTGGACGGAAAGTATTTCTGTCTATTTGTTGGTCTATTTCTTGTCGATCCGCTACAAGTATATATATAATATATATTTTTTTTTTACACAAAGACCATTCATGGAACAAGGAACTTTTCTGGGGAAAATTTAATCCACTGTAGTCCGAATAAGTGATGGTAAATGACAAATACTATAGTTTTTATTTTTCATGATGGAAGCCCAACATGGGCAACGGGTCATTCGCAAAGAGGCCGCAAAATATAGTTTTCCTCACTAGTTAGCTATCTGCTAAGTAGATAGGACCCAGCTTTGGGACAGGGTCTTGAGTTTAACGCTTTCCAGGCTGCTACATTCAGAACCTCAATATGCACAAGAAGTGCCTGAAAAGTGAATGCTCAAATTTTCCGGTTGAGGTTTACCCTTTTTCTTTGATGTATTCAATCCGAGGTGAATGCATCGAGTTTCTTGCGTATATTGAGGTTCTGAACGTAGCAGTTTGGGAAGCTTTAAACCCTAAACCCTGTCCCAAAGCTGGGTCCTATCTGCTTAGGAGATAGCGGGTGAGGAAAACTATATTTTGGGGCCTTTGTGCGAGTGATCCGTTGCCCACATTGGGCTTCCAACATGAAAAAGAAAACGTTACTTTTACTTATTCGGACTATAGTGGATTTAATTTTTCCAGACTAGTTTCTTGTTCCATACACGGTGTGTGTGTGTGTGTGTGTGTGTGTGTGTGTGTGACAAAATTTCTTCAGGGGTCCACTCGGAGTTGTAACATATATATATGATGGCTATCTATCAGAGTTTATTGCTCTGGTATGTGTATTATAATTTCGGTTGGCCGAAGCAATATTTTATGTAGTTAATTGTTTTGTAAATGAGTCACCAGATAGTGTCGTATCCAAGTTAATGGCATTTAATCGACTTGGTACAAAATCGACAAGTTATTTTGAGTTAGGTTAAGTTAGTGTCATGTTATGTCTTATTGACTAAATGGGTATAGGGTCCGTTGTATCAAAAGAGAAGGAAAAGAAGTAGGCTCTACAGATTTTTTCTTTTACTGTATATAACAGAATAAATGTTTATCAGAAATTAGCAAGTTGTTTAAATTAAGATGCGCAAATTACAATGATTGAGTTGTTAATATAATTAAAACTTAATAACGCAGTAACAGACCTTAATTAACAATAAAAGACGCGTGTTAACTACACAAGAAATGTTTAAAAATCACTGGAGCGAAATGTATAGGCTATAACGTAGCCTCTCTCTCTCTCTCTCTCTCTCTCTCTCTCTCTCTCTCTCTCTCTCTCTCTCGTTTAGTCGATTATATTAAGTAGTTTTGTATTCTATCTTTTATTTTCCGCTGTCTTCTAACGTGTAATTGAGTACACGAGATAAGTGTACGCGTGGTGTGAATGAATTCTGAAGCTATTATCTTCATTATACATTTTCCTACTTTCCTATAAATCTTCTTGCACGACAATTTTCTGTTAGCAGTGTCTGGCGAAGGAGGGAGAGAGCCTTGTCTGTTCTGTACTTTACTATTATTACTATTCCTGTGTGAATAGTGTGTGTTCAGTATTTTTTATTTTCATTTATTTCTATTTTTTCTTCTTTCTTCTTGGGCTAACTTAGAGTAGATCTTAGGGTCTTTGTTAGCCTCTCTCTCTCATATATATATATATATATATTATATATATATATATACTGTGTATACATATGGTGAGGCATAATTTTTAAATTATTTTTATTGAATGGGATCATATTTATATCTGACGAAATATTTTTCCTTAATGAATTTAAAAGTAGTATCTAAATTTCAATCTGTAAACATGAGATGACGAAATTGTGTACCTCTTATGCACACATGCAGAGAAGAGGTGAGATGGTGCTTATACATTGACTCGGGAATGCAATGCATACAAAGTAAGAGAAACCTTTCTCTTTGGTTTCCATGGTAATGGATGAATTCTGATGGGGAGAAAAAATGTATAAAACTAGTACGGTATATCCCTCTCCCTCGTCTTTGATACTTAGATTGGCGAATGTGATATGCAACACATTAACTGGAAGAATGGAAGAAAATCTAAATTATGGATAGGCAGAAAGTGCAGAAGTAAAAAAAAAGAGTAACTAGTTAAAACTGTGTGAAATTACTGAAACAAGGATTTTTTTTTCGTATCAACTTTTCCTTTCAGAGGAAAGAAAGCAAACTTAAGCCGGGAGCACGCGAGATCGTCTCACGACTCGAGTCGCGTGATTTTACATTGACAAAATGGGAGCTCCGCACGCTGCCAATGTAAAATCACACGCGACTTGAGTCGTCACGACCCGAGTCGTCAGTCGTGAGACGATCCTGCGTACGGCCGGCCTTAGAAATGCGACATTCTTTCTCTCAATACACTACAACATACCTTTGTGTACGAGAAGGATAACGAAGTCACGAACAATTAAGGTCTCGGTGCTTATAATAATTTTGGGATTAGTAACCATTTAGAAGGGCTAACGCTTAGGCCACTTAATGCGGTCTATTGATCTAACTCCCGCATTATTATTACCAGCATCATCTGGATTCGAACCCTGACCTCAGTGTCTTCAGTCTTCACTTCGCTTATAGGGAGACAGTGTTATTCACTGGGCTAGGATGCTGGTTTAATTTTGGAATTACTTTCGGTTTAAATTAGTTGGTGTACTCTCTCAATTCTTTTTTTCAGTTTTCATTGTTTAATCTTTGTTGTGCAAAGTGAAAACGTTTTTTTACATCCGTCTGCAACTGGATTAACTGATGCAGGCTTCAAGCCACATCGTTGGGCTGCACATAATAATAATAATAATAATAATCACGAATTAGTATTTATCAAATAAATAAAATTTGTGTTCTTTTGTTAGTGTAATATATATATATATATATATATATATATATATATATATATATATATATATATATATATATATATATATATATATATATATGAGAGAGAGAGAGATATATCCTTTATAAGTTGGTATACAGAGTATACAATACATATAATCTGTAATGGTCGTCCAAATACCATGCATAATTATCAATTTGATCATGAACAATAGAACTAAACTATTATAACTTATATTATTTGGGACCATGCATGTATTTCAAACTTTGAAACGGGATCTTTACGCATATATTATTGTGTGTGTGCGCGCGCACATACAAGAAAAATTAAAAGCGATTCCAAGGTTGTGTATTCGACAGTACACCTCGTCAGCGAATGTAGAGAAAAACGAAAATATATAAAGTATATTTTGCACACCGTAAACAAAATAGGAGTCAGAGTCAAACAGCACAAATATGCGTGCAGAAGAGCAAATAATTCTAATGCATTGTTTAACCATATGTATAGATATAATCCTATCATTAATTTGGACAGTTCTAAAATGCTTGTTAAAAATAAAAACATAACTGAAAGGAACATTCTGGAATGTGCATTCATATACTTTATAAATTATTTCAATAGCAGTTCGGGAACGTTTAAAATGGACATCATCTTGTTAAAATATCTTTTTCCTCCAATCAGTATTTCTTAAATTTTGGCTAATCCCTCCTAACTATTTTCTTTGTGCTTCTTATTGTTTCCCTTTCATTCCCTGACGAGGTGTATTGTTGAATACACGAAAGGCCTTTAAATCTCTTCATTTTACCTTGTGGGTGTGTATCATCATTTATTTATTTATTTAACGCGTTTATTGTAAAATTCATCCTATATATATATATATATATATCAGTTAATTTTGTTTTGTGCGTATTCCTCATTAAGTAACTTTTAAATAATTTTATCCAACGATTAAAAATTGCCTGTTTGAAACATGTCTGAGAAAACGTCTCTTGTTTTATTCAAGAGTGACAAGAAACAGATTTCGAAAGGGAATTTTTCTTTTAATCTGATGAAACTATAAAAGGAAAAAAATATCAGATGGAAGAAAAGAGTACAGTGATGTATAATCACATCGTTTATAAATATATTTAGAATCTTGTGAAATATTGCATACAGGGTGTCCATAAAGTGCAGTATTATAGACAAAGTTTATAGACTACAATTTATTTTTTTTATGATGATGGATTTTATATGAACACCCTGCACAATACAGGGTGGGCCGTAAGTTTCCATACATAGGAAAAATTAAACGTTTGTTTTTATGTTACTGATGAAGCAAATTTTTACGTCAATGGAGAGGTTAATCGGCAAAACATACGTTATTGGAGTAATGCTAACCCTAACTGGCTGAGTCCGACGAAGATGCAAGGTGCCGGTAAAGTGATGGTGTGGGCCGGGATATGGGGTGACAGAATTATTGGACCAATTTTTTTTGTCAGTGGAAATCTTAATGCCGAAAGGTATCTTAACATGTTGCAAGAAGAGATTTTCCCATCCCTGCTAAACGAGGAAGGTAACTTCCCAGTTTACTTCCAGCAAGATGGAGCTCCACCTCATTATGGTCTTCACGTGCGTCGGTATTTGGATCAGCAGCAGCAGTTTCCGGATGCTTGGATTGGTCGGCGTGGTCCTGTGGAGTGGCCTCCCAGATCCCCAGATCTCACCCCCTTGATTTCTATCTTTGGGGGCACTTGAAGGCCATGGTGTATCAGGAAAAGATACGAGACATAAATCATCTAAAGGAACGTATCACCAACGCCATTACAAGCATAACGTCAACTGTGCTAATGCGTGTTCATCAACAGTGGGGAACACGTATTGAAATGTGTTTTCAAAACAATGGCAACCATGTAGAGCATATTATATAAATAAAAATGGTTGTCCATAAAAAAATGTTTATTTTTCCTATGTATGGAAACTTAGGGCCCACCCTGTAGAATGTATAAGCGAAGGTTGTCCCCTTTGCAGCACGGCGTGCTGCATGTATATAAAATTGTTTTCGTAAATGATAAATCTCTCTCTTTGTGTGTGTGTGCGCGTGTGTTAATGATATATCAAATGCTCAAAATACTTCTTGAAACAAGACCAATTTTAGACAAAGAAACCTATTTTACTGTCTTCTCATTTACAGTTTAAAATTAGGTGTTCATTTCATTTACCCCCCCCCCCCCCCCCCCCCCCCCAAATGGAAAAGCTAAAAATGGATTCTTTTTCGGTTTCTCGCCAATGATGATGAGAAGCAAATGTGCGAAATGTGGCGTAAACCCGTCATAACCGCACTGATTTATCTCTCGAAATGCGTCTCGACATAACTAGTTTGTCTCTCTCGTGTAAGTAAAATGAATTAATCTTGAGAAACAGGAATGCGAAGAGAGAGAGAGAAAGAGAGGAAAAAAAATTAAATTCGAATAGTCGACATCTGACAACTGTCTCGTTTCGTCGATGTAAACAAAAATGTAAGATTTTTAAAAATTTTATCCTTTAAAGCTTTAATCAGTTTTGGAATTTTGAAGTCTTCTTACATGTTTTCCATTCTTCACCCCCCGCAGCACCGGCTCCATCTCCCTACAAATAAAGCCCCTACCCCCCTCCCGTAACTGTACTTATCTGATATTTATACCCACCTACAAATCGAAAATGAATGAGATTTTTTTTCTTAAAATTATAAAATAAATGTTAAAATTTGTCTTGAGTTAAAATTTTAATGCGATTTTTATCCAAGATGCATTTTATCTTTGTGAAATTTTCAGTTTTAATTTGTGAAGCGTTTGATATTTGCTCATAAAAGTAACCGGTGTCCAAAAGAAAGGATTAACAGTATATATGTACATACATACAGTTATCAGTACGGGACTAATATGTATTGTGCTAATACGTTTTTAGATCTTACCGCTGTACCTAATACATTTGAACTGTACGTTATAGGATAGGTATGTTTCGGCTTCCGTGAAAGGACTCAATTCGTTCATTAGTCACGGTTTTGAATCTCGTATATAAGACAATGGAAGCTCTTCGGGTCTCCGACGAGTACAGCGTCGTCTTAAAGGATGAATAATAGAACCACGCCGGATGAGGTCAGGTCAAGAAGAACCACTTTCAATAAGTTTACCCGTATCAATGGGAGCCCGCATAAGCGAACTACGAGTAGTTCATTAGTAGATTCAAGAGTAGAGACGGTCGAACGCTGCTGAGGTAGATAAAAGGTTAATTTAAGGATAATCGCGAGACGGGATTTGGTCGAAAGGGATTTAATTAATGACTGACGATTTTAAGATTGCCCCAAATGTGAATAACCATTCTTGAAATATTTTTGCCCATTCAATCAATCCCATTTTCTTCCTTTTAACTCTTTCTTTATTCATTAACTTTTACTTTTTAATTTTTCATATTTTATTTTAAATGATTTTTCTCTCTTTGTCAATGTTCTTTTCGGTTTTTTTACTTCCTACTACAATTCTTAATTTTTTGAACGAACTTTAGTGGTTGTCTCTCTCTCTCTCTCTCTCTCTCTCTCTCTTATATATATATATATATATATATATATATATATATATATATATATATATATATATATAGCTACTCGTGCGCTTCTGAATGCTTATCATGTAGATTCGTTGAAGCGTAGATTCTCACGAGATCGAGAATTTGTCGAAAATAAAACCTGTTAATTGTGACCTCCTCAAATGTTATATTCGTACGAATCGTTTGAAGTTTTTTCTTTTAATTCTTATTCTTGATTAATTAATATAAACTCATTTGTTTTTAAAGTAGTTCGTTTACGCATTAGGAGTAGTTCGAACTAAATTCAGTATTTTAATTAGTGCTTCATCTTGTCTCGTTTCTTACATAAAGTTTTTCAATACTTTATTATTATTATTAAAAAAGAATATATATATATATATATATATATAATATATATATATATATATATATATATATATATATATATATATATATATATAAATTCACGTTTTTACTCATTTTACCTTAATGACCAAATTTGACGTTGATTTTCAGTGGAATTGATTTGAATTGGAAATTCGAATCAATTAATTTTGTTCATGTATAACCTAATTATGGGATTATTTATATTTCAGTTATTTTTGGGACTTTATTCACCAATTATAAATGGAGTTTAATTTCTAACTTATGATTAATAACGGCAATAATTTTGACTTTTGTGTGTGTGATATTTATAATTTTGCGTTTATATATATATATATATATATATATATATATATATATATATATATATATATATATATATATATATCAATTGGGATATACGAAACTAACTTTTTAATTAAATATCTTTTATATATATACAAGGTGTACCATAAGTCGGGTCTCGTAGGAAAATTTTAAAATTAAATTTACATAAGCAATGCATTAGAACTAAAACAAATGTTCAAAAGAATAACGCGCAATAGCTAATATGGAAGCGAGTTACACTCGTGAGGAAAAGGCTGAGGC